>BSBK01001846.1:70000-562500 GCA_027943335.1 Chamaecyparis obtusa | reverse complement strand
ATATATATATATAGTATATATATATATATATATATATATATATATATATATATATATATATATATATATATACAAATCATATAAAGTAAGCAATCTAACTTTGGTTTGAACTCATTTTTTATGCAGGATCAATCAGAGCCCAACACTCCTTCAAAGAGGCTACATTTTGATGATCGCCCTACAGCATAGGATGCAGTTTTAGTTTTGTGGTCATTTAGAGATGACACTTGCAACATTTTGAGATGGCATATATGCCACATTGTACACCTTAAAACATTGATTTTGTAGACATTTTGAAATGGCATGTGCCATATTTGTATATGGACATACTTTTGATACATTTGATACATATATAGAACATATTCATTTATATGTTATATTTGCGTCATCTTTTTGTATATACATATTTATTATTCATGTTTATGGAATTGAATGGTGAAGTTATATCTTGACTATGATTATCATTATGATTTAAATTATATCTTGTTGAAGTTACATTTGTTTTTCTTTACTCTGGAATACCCTGTTCATGGAGCTTATTATGTTTGAGGTTTAACTTCTTGTTGGTGAATAGATTTGTCTTTGAAAGAAATGCTTACAAAATGACCCTTAAAGGCCAAACAAAAAGACTCAACCAACACCAACAGTTGGGTCACTTCACTATTGAGAAGCGTAAGCGCCCTTTGAATTATCCGGGTATAGCTCCCCATGTAGGATTTAACAATGAATCAACTAAACTATAAATGATAATGCTTTTAACCTAAAAGAAATAAAGGCTTACAAACATCTATTCGTAAACATGAGATAGACACAAAGGGACTAATTTACTAAAAAGAAAAGGATAGTAAATGCTACAAATTTCATTTTCCTAAACAATGCATTACAGAAAGAAACTAAGAGAGAAAGACGAATGGTTCTTTCCAAATACATGAAAAACTATAGCAGAAAGTCCACAGATGATCGTGCTGATGATCAGACGTAATAGATATGCATTCAAAAGAAACCAATATCATTCAAAGATGAATATCAATCAGAAAGTGAGCATCTAAAATCAAAGTTTTAATATGTTGACATATCCTTCTTTAAACATAGCAAAACAACAAAGATTCTGATGTTCCTGTACATTAATCATTATCTAAAAATAAAATCCCTCTTTCCCTGCATTACAATAAAAATCCTAATCTATCCCTCCCCTGGCACAAAGTCTCTCGGGTCAGGCGGAATCCAGAACCCCCACAATCTCCTCTACAAGCCTTACTTATTTTCCCCTTTCAGTTAGTTTCTTTCCTATTATAATAACTAATTCTTGAGGATGTGTCTATCCACATCTTCTTTCTCGAATACATTAAAGTATCCCTTTGTGAGTGCCTTAGTAATATTTTGTTATGAAAGTCCATGTTACTTGGTGCTCTACATCTTTCAAAATGGATCTATTCCTATAGAATAGTGCCATCTGGATCTTATTGCAACACAAGTGTTAATGCCTCTGTGTTTTGATTGGACGCTTGGTGCTATAACTAGAGCATGTCATTTCTGGCTCTCCACAAACATACTGCTTCATGCAAGTGACACCAAGAAACATTTTGTCGAAGCCATCATACATATGTATTTTGGGATTCAATTGCGAGCACGTCCTCCTCAATTTTCCCACCCTATGAACCTAAAGCCAACATCTCTGAATCATGATTGATGTCAACAAAAAGAACTGCATTATCATGCGTCATGAAGGGATCATCAGCTTGGTATTGAAAATCGCTCTTAAGTTTCCCACTAATATAGTCCCATACCTCTATGAATCCAACAACTGAGCATGAAACAAGGTTCTGTCCATCAAGGAAGATGTCAGGTCCTCCTTGACATTCGGTGTTGGGGCATTCTCAGGAAATGATAATGTCTTAATATTGAAATTGTGTTATAGATTATCATGTTCTTGAATGCCAATACTGTCGATGTGCAAAACCAATTCTCATTGTCATCGACCAGTCTAACCTGACAAAGCTTTAGAAACTTCATTTTTGGATACCTTTTACTAGTTCTACTACTCCTATCTGCAATTCCATATGTCATGCTCTGCTTGCAGGCATTCTGTTGAATAGTTTACATATATTGTATATGCTTCCAACTCATAATTTTTATGGGACTCGATAGTTAAAATTATAACCAACCCCAAGGATGATGGCATATCCTTGGATAGACAGTGGCATTGATAGCCTCTCCAACCATTTCATTCTACCTTCATAACCATACCAAATAGGACAATGTCTGCTCAGAAAAATTTCTACTTGATCCATGAGCCCCGGAAGATCGTTGCCCAATCGTGCTTAGTGCACCTTGGGGTCACTTGGGTCGAGCGTGGTTGCAAGAGTTCTGGTGACTTTGTGGGTAGAACGGGGTTGTCACTAGCACTTACCTGGCCAACCAAAGCTGATGGAGAAGATGATTCGATGCCAGGTCAGACAGTTTGAAAGATACACTGCTGAGCCACTTTCAATTGACCCTTACTGTAAGTTTTGGCATCGACTGAGTTCACCTTGCCAAATGCAAACAAAGTCGAATCGCCCAAAGCTGAGAGAGGTTATTGTAGACCTCAAAAACATGATCCTGTAACACTTGATAGTTTTTTGATACCTCTCACGAGGTCCAAGATACGAGCCCCAGAAGATCGCGGCCCAATCGTGCTTAGTGCACCTTGGGGTCACTTGGGTCGAGCGTGGTCACGAGCGTTCCAGTGACTCTGTGGGCAGAGTGGGGTTGTCATTGGTGTTTACCCGGCCAACCGAAGCTGATGGAGTAGACAGTTTGATGCCAGGTCAAACGGTTTGAAAGATATGCTGCTGAGCCACTTTCAACTGACCCTCACTGCAAGTTTTGGCATCGACTGAGATCGCCTTGCCAAATGCAAACAAAGTCGAATCGCCCAAAACTGAGAGAGGTTATTGTAGAACTCAAAAACATGATCCTATAACACCTAATAGTTTGTCAATACCTCTCATGAGGTCTAAGATACGAGCCACTTTCAACTGACTGTTAGTGGTATGTTTGAAATTTGAACTGTGAAATTAATCATGATTAAGCTTGTTAAATTTGAACTGTGGAGCATATTATGTTTGAGGTTTAACTTTTATAGATTTTTTTGAAATGATAAAAAAATAATATCCTTAAAGCATTACAAACAACAATCAAATATGTAAGAATTCAAACCATGCAAATGACATAAGTATATGACATGTAATATCTCTTCTTGGCACTATTGGCCACCCATACATGATTTTGGTCATAAGTCCTTATGAAGAGTTTAAGGACATTTAACTTTTAAATCAAATTGATTGTTACAAATTGCCATTATAGGCTTCAAAAGATCTCAATTAACCATTAAGGATCCTTTTGTCCTTCTATCTCTGATTGGATCCATGGTGACCATAGGCGTCTTCATAGGTGCTCCTGCACAAGTTACATTCCACATACAAAACTAAGTTTATTGACTCAAAATACAATTTAAGAAAGGTCAAATTAATGTATTGAAATTAAGCTTAACGAACTTAGAAAATAATGCACTAAGTTAACTTATTACCTAGTCAAGTGTTCCTGAAGGGTCATCTCTTTGCTTCAGGGTCTCCAATAGTGCTTCATGATCAGAAGTAGTAATAGTCCAAAGTTCTTTTGTCTTTGGTCTTCCATGATGCTTTGACAACTTGACATTTGTTGCTATAACAAGGTGTGAATACATCAGAATAGTTTTGTGCTTCTCATAGTCTTCAAAGCGGGAACTCCATTCTTTCTAATCATGTATGTTTGCAACCATGTTCCCACAACAACAACTGAACCAGTAGGATATGTGAACCCATCACCATCTATCATCGGTTTTACAAGCTTCTGTTTACCTTGTACACAATGTGCTAACCAATAATCTGACCTCTCATCATTCCCCTATGGTACAACCAATGCAAAAACATCTCCTGGCTTCAAAAGATCTGAATGATGGTCATAGTCAACTGAAGTGTCCATGTCATCATTTCTTATAAAGAGTGTCAAAGATAAAGGAGTCAGCTACTATGGAACCCATGTATCCACCCACTCACTTGACTCGCAATGATCCCAATCATACTGAAAACACATGGGCAAAAACAAGCCAACTCTCATTTCCAAATGGTCCATACACTACTATTGGAGCTTCAGAATGAATGCATTTTTTAAGAGTCTTTCACTGTTTGACAATCCAATCTATCTCCTATAGTTCCCTCCTCAACCAACCAAAAGAATCTATGCACTTTAGAATCAAGAGTCCCCCCCTATGACAATGCTAAAGTACACCAATCAACAATAGAATGAGCATCAAGAAGTACAACACCTGAAATCCTCAATCGCTCCTTAACTAGAGCTCTCTTCACACATGCACCCGCTCCGTCATGCTCCCCTTTCCCATGCCCTAACTCAAAAAAACTCCAAATATGAGGTACACCTCTCTCCACATGCATTCTACACAACCAATAAAACATTTTGGCATTCTTAAATTGACCGGTGCAATTATCCAACCAAATGAGATGCCTATCCATAGCAATACCATTTCCTGCAAGAAGTCAAAATAGTTCTGGAAATAATGTTGAACAAACTCATGAGAGTGAGACCTATCGTCGCTCATATAAAAATGGTACTCTCTGATTATCTTTCACTCATCTTTTGTGCTATCGGGGGAATGTCTATATGTGATGTGTACAAAAATAGCAACCTGAATCAAATTGTAATATTGAGCTTGAGTCTCATTTTGGGGCTGCAATGTATAGTTCTCCACAAAGTCTACAACGGATATAATAGTTCCAATGGGGAAAGTGTCCTTACATGTCTGAATTGTTGATCCAACCATTGAGACCTATGACTATGCCTTGCATACTTGTAAAAAAGATTTGTCTTGAAATCTGAGATAAAATCAGCAACATTGTATTCATTTGCAACTAACTCACATCTAGAGCCTTCACCTCCACTCTTCAATGTTTATTTCACTGTTTCATATACCTTTTTTTGGACGAGTGTCTTTCCAAAATTGTGTTCCAAACCCTCATGAAAACATGTTCTAAACTTGGACAAGCCACCACATTCTGAGCACTTGGCATTTAAGCAATCTTTTTTATAAAATAAACAACCATCATCTCTTTGACATAAAAATTGATCTAGCAAGTCTCTTGATGATTTGGGAAGACCACTTTGCACCACAATCCTCTAGCATTTCATTAGTATGCAAAGTAGAATGAGTGGACCATAATAATTCATGATGCATTGAAAACTCAACATGATATTTGCAACAACATGTATTTCGAATCTTAAGGGGTACACAATAAAATGGCTTCACGGATTCAAAAGACCTTTGTGATATTTTCAATGTTGGATGTGTCTCACAAAATTTTTTATACAACATGTTTGACTTACCTCCACATAATGTTTAGGATGTGGAGTGCGGTCTTGATTGCCAACTCTCAACTTCAAGACATCCTTCACATTTGGTGACACTCTTGAGTTAGCATCCCAAAATTGTTGAATTTCATCCTTGACAACATCTGTTAGCTTCTTATCGAAACATGGAAGTCTCCCACGATAAGCCCATGTATCAATTTGAAGGGGATCATCAAGTCCTTCTCTTCTTGCAAGTGCTCTACCCAAAGTTTTACGGTCTATATTGAAGTCAACACAAGTTTGTCTCATCAAACGAGCCTTTCTCAACTGATGACTTACTAAGGAGGTTGTAATAACCCTCCAAGTAACTCTCTTGTCTTTTTCTCTGCTAGTCTTCCCAATGCTATTGAGAGCATTGAAAAGATTCTTCACAACAATGGCATTTCTCTCCATTTTCTTGTTCACATGAATCTTCAATTTCACAAGCACGGGTCTCATCTTTTGCATATTTAACAACTGCACAAAAATTTGACATTTCTCAACCAATGTCTTGTTTTGAAAAAATTGATCATAAAGTCTTGATGCCCACAACCTAACAGTTCTATGTGACCTCTTTCCTTCCCAATTATTCATAATGTTCTCCTCAATTTCAATTAACCATTTAGGTGTTCTTGAAAGCCCCAAATTTGAAGATTGATTATCTTTATTGCAAGGGACTTCATTTCACATATAATTTGGAGATGTATAACATTCATGTGGTTCTTGTGCAACATTTTCATTCCCAAAGTCTACATTTTCAATCTCCATCTGTGCATTTTCAAATTGAACATCCTCTTCACTTACAACTACATTTACGGGGTCACCTTGATTAATGTTTAACATACCTTCTCTCCTTCTTTGGTGATTTTCCTTATCTTTTTTCCCTATATGCCTGAATTTCATCATCTGTCAGCTTCCTCTTGCGTTTAGCCTTTCGATGACTGGTGCTTCCCATGGTGAGACCACAAGTCGACAAAAATCAAACAATGGGCCCCAAATCATGTTTTTTGTTTTGCAACGTGTGAAAAAAGTATAAAATCCCATGATTGTCTACTCTATGGGGACAGGGAATATTTTGGTCAAATATTGCCTAGGAAAAATTGGGGTACCAAAAAATATCGGGTACCCGATATTCTCCTGCCAATGAAAAACCAGCGGGAGCAAATGAAAACAATTGAACTTTTACATATATTTATGTATATAATATATCTATAAAAAAGAGGCATATGATATATATAATGTAATATTATATATTTACTAATGTATTATATATATTAATGTATTAAATATACTAATATATATAATATATTATATATATACTAATGTATAATATATACTAACATATATATATATATATATATATATATATATATATATAATATATATATATATATATATATATATATATATATATATATATATATATATATATATATATATATATATATATATATAATATATATATATATATATAGACTAATGTATACTAATATATTATATATAATATTAAAAATTAAGGAGAAACTCTTGCAGAAATATGGAAATTATAATCTTCCTCCTAGAGCATACATTAATGAAGTTCTTCGTGCCTTAGCAGAGGAAGCTAGCTAGATTGTTCAAGCTTACGGTACTACATACAGAAATGTGGTATGTATTTTTGGCCCAAATTTTTTTTTCTCATTTCTTTTAGGTCTTTAAAGGTCATCGGCTAAATCTTTGTATTAATGTGCCTTTTACAGGTGTCGTAAACCCTAGCTACACAGAAATGGAGGCTTTGAAGAATAGTTCACTGGAGGCAGAGAGAGACTCCCTAGGGGTCCATTGAATGCTCAAGTGTGTCTTAAGTGGTCCTAGGATCCTAATACCACTTAAGACACACTTGAGCATTCTAATGTGTCAAAAGGGGTTCTGGGGACTCCCTAGGGGTACTAGTACACCTTATCACGCATTTGGACACCTAGAGAGTCCCCATGAACCCTTAAGACACATTGGAATGCTCAAGTGTGTCTTAAGGGGTTGTAGGACCCCTTAGGACACACTTGAGCATTCTAATGCGTCAAAAGGGGTCATGGAGACTCCCTAGGGGTCATAGTATGCCTTATCATGCCTTAGGACCCCTAGAGAGTCCTCATGATCACTTCAGACACATTGGAACGCTCAAGTGTGTCTTAAGGGGTTGTAGGACCCCTTAAGACACACTTGAGCATTCTAATGTGTCAAAAGGGTCATGAAGACTCCCTAGGGGTCCTAGTACACCTTATCTAACACATTAGAATGCTCAAATGTGTCTTAAGGGGTATTAGGACCCCTTAAGACACGCTTGAACATTTGAATGTGTCAAAAGGGGTCATGGGGACTCCTTAGGTGTCCTTGTATGCATTATCATGCTCTAGGATGCCTAGGGAGTCCCCATGATCCCTTTTGATGCATTAGAATGCTCAAGTATGTCTTATGGGGTCCTAATACCCCTTAAGACACACTTGACCATTCCAATGTGTCAAAAAGGGTCATGGGGACTCCTTAGGGGTCCTAGTACTCCTTATCACGCATTAGGACACCTAGGGAGTTCCCATGACCCTTTTTGACACATTGGAAAGCTCAAGTGTGTCTTAAGGGGTCGTAGGACCCCTTAAGACACACTAGAGCATTTCAATGTGTCAAAAGGGGTCATCAGGACTCCCTAGGGTTCTTAGTAAATCTTATCACGTGTTAGGACCCCTAGGGACTCCGATGACCCCTTTTGACACATTGGAATGCTCAAGTGTGTTTTAAGGGGTTGTAGGACCCCTTAAGACACACTTGACCATTCCAATGTGTCAAAAGGGGTCATGGGGACTCCCTGGGTGTCCTAATGCGCGTTAGGATACCTAGGGAGTCCCTATGACCCCTTTTGATGCATTGGAATGCTCAAGTGTGTCTTAAGGGGTCTTTTTGATGCATTAGAATCCTCAAGTGTGTCTTAAGGGGTCCTAAGACCCCTTAAGACACACTTGAGCATTCCAATGTGTCAAAAGGGGTCATGGGGACTCCCTGGGTGTCCTAATGCGCGTTAGGATACCTAGGGAGTCCCTATGACCCCTTTTGATGCATTGGAATGCTCAAGTGTGTCTTAAGGGGTCTTTTTGATGCATTAGAATCCTCAAGTGTGTCTTAAGGGGTCCTAAGACCCCTTAAGACACACTTGAGCATTCCAATGTGTCAAAAGGGGTCACGGGGACACCCTAGGGGTCCTAGTATGCCTTATCAAGTATTAGGACACGTAGGGAGTTCCCATCACCCATTTTGACACATTATAATGCTCAAGTGTCTCTTAAGGGGTCCTAGTACACCTTATCTGATGTTGAGACTCTCTAGGGTAGGACCCCTTAAGACACACAGGAGCGTTCCAATGTGTCAAAAGGGGTCATCGAGACTCTCTAGGGGTCCAAACATGTGATAAGATGTACTACAATCCTTAGGGAGTCTCGATGACCCCTCTTGACAGATTGGAATGCTAAAGTGTGTCTTAAGGGGTCGTAGGACCCCTTAAGTCACACTGTGAAATCCAATGCATCAAAACGGGTCAAGGGGACTCCCTAGATGTCCTAATGTGCATTAGGACACCTACGGAGTCCCCATGACACCTTTTGACACATTGAAATGCTCAAGTGTGTCTTAAGGGGTCCTAATACCCCTTAAGACACACTTGAGAATTCCAATGTGTCAAAAGGGGTCATGGGGACTCCCTAGGGGTCCTAGTATGCCTTATCATGTATTAGGACACGTAGGGAGTTCCCATGACCCCTTTTGACACATAAGAATGCTCAAATGTGTCTTAAGGGGTCATGGAGAATCTCTAGAGGTCCTAAGGTGTGATAAGGTGTACTAGGATCCCTAGGGAGTCCCCATGACCCCTTTTGACACATTGGAATGCTCAAGTGTGTCTTAAGGGGTCATAGGACCCCTTAAGACACACTTGAGCATTCCAATGTGTCAAAAAGGGTCATGGGGACTCCTTAGGGGTCCTAAGGCATGATAAGGTGTACTAGGACCCCTAGGGAGTCCCCATGACCCCTTAGGAGACATTAGAACACTTTAGTATTCCAATGTGTCTTAAGGGGTCATGGGGACTCCCTAGAGGTCCTAACGTGCGATAAGGCATACTAGGACCCCTAGGGAGTCTCCATGACCTTTTTTGACACATTGGAAGACTTAAGTGTGTCTTAAGGGGTACTAATACCCCTTAAGACACACTTGAGCATTCTAATGTGTCAAAAGGGGTCATGGGGACTCCCTAGGGGTCCTAAGACATACTAGGACCCCTAGAGAGTCCCCATGACCCCTTAAAACACATTGGAATGCTCAAGTGTGTCTTAAGGGGTCCTCTAACCTCTTAAGACACACTTGATAATTCCAATGTGTCTTAAGGGGTCATGGGGACTCTGTAGAGGTCCTAACGCATGATAAGGCTTACTAGGACCTCTAAGGAGTCCCCATGACCCCTTTAGACACATTGGAATGCTCAAGTGTGTCTTAAAGGGTCCTATGACCCCTTAAGACACACTTGAGCATTCCAATGTGTCTTAAGGGGTCATGGGGACTCTCTAGGGGCCTAACATGTGATAAGACATACTAGAACCCTTAGGGAGTCCCCGTGACCCCTTAAGACACATTGGAATGCTCAAGTGTGTCTTAAGGGGTCATACGACCCCTTAAGACACACTTGAGCATTCCAATGTGTCTTAAAGGTTCATGGAGACTCTCTAGGGGTCTTAACGTGTGATAAGGTGTATTAGGAGCCCTTAAGACATACTTGAGAATTCCAATGTGTCAAAAGGGGTCCTAAGGCATGATAAGGTGTATTAAGACCCCTAGGGAGTCTCCATAACCCCTTTTGACACATTGGAATGCTCAAGTGTTTCTTAAGGGGTACTATGACCCCTTAAGACACACTTGAGCATTCCAATGTGTCTTAAGGGGTCATGGGGACTCTCTAGGGGTCCTAACACTTGATAAGGTGTACTAGGACCCCTAGGGAGTCCCCATGACTCTTTAAGACACATTGGAATGCTCAAGTGTGTCTTAAAGGGTCGTACGACCCCTTAAGACACACTTGAGAAATCTAATGTGTCTTAAGGGTTTGTGGAGACTCTCTAGGGGTCCTAACATGTGATAAGGCATATTAGGACCCCTTAAGACATACTTGAGCATTCCAATGTGTCAAAAAGGGTCTTAGGGACTCCTTAGAGGTCCTAAGGCATGATAAAGCATATTAAGACCCCTAGGGAGTCCCCATTAGCCCCTTTTGACACATTGGAATGCTCAAGTGTGTCTTAAGGGGTCCTATGACCCCTTAATACACACTTGAGCATTCTAATGTGTCTTAAGGGGTCATGGGGACTCTCTAGGGGTCCTAACATGTGATAAGGTGTACTTGGACTCCTAAGGAGTCCCCATCACCTCTTAAGACACATTGGAATGCTCAAGTGTGTCTTAAGGGGTTGCACGACCCCTTAAGACACACTTGAGCATTCCAATGTGTCTTAAGGGCTCATGGAGACTCTCTAGGGGTCCTAATGTGTGATAAGGTGTATTAGGAGCCCTTAAGGCATACTTGAGAATTCCAATGTGTCAAAAAGGGGTCCTGGGGACTCCTTAGGGGTCCTAAAGCATGATAAGGCGTATTAAGACCCCTAGGGAGTCCCCATAACCCCTTTTAACACATTGGAATGCTCAAGTGTGTCTTAAGGGGTTCTAATACCTCTTAAGACACACTTGAGTATTCCAATGTGTCTTAGGGAGTCCTGGGGACTCTGTAGGTGTCCTAAGGTGTGATAATGCATTCTAGGACCTCTAGGGAGTCCCCGTGACCCCTTTTGACACATTTGAATGCCCAAGTGTCTCTTAAGGGGTCCTACAACTCCTTAAGACACACTTGAGCATTCCAATGTGTCAAAAGGGGGTCATGGGGACTCTCTAGGGGTCCTAGTACACCTTATCACTCGTTAGGACCCCTAGAGAGTCCCCATGACCCCTTTTGACACAATGGAATGCTCAAGTGTGTCTTAAGGGGTATTAGGACCCCTTAAGACACACTTGAGTGTTCCAATGTGTCAAAAGGGGTCATGAGGACTCCGTAGGGTTCCTAGTATGCCTTATCATGCGTTAAGACCCCTAGGGAGTCCCAATGACCCCTTTTGACACATTGGAATGCTCAAGTGTGTCTTAAGGGGTCCTAGGGGTGAAAAGGGGTCATTAAGACACCTTAAGGGTCCTAGTATGTATTATCATGCCTTAAGACCCCTAGGGAGTCGCCATGACCCCTTTTGACAAATTGGAACGCTCAAGTGTGTCTTAAAAGGTCCTAAGACCCCTTAAGACACACTTGAACATTACAATATATCGAAAGGGGTCATGGGGACTCCCTACGGGTCTTAGTAAGCCATATCATGCGTTAGGACCCCTAGAGAGTCCCCATGACCCCTTTTGACACATTGGAACCCTCAAGTGTGTCCTAAGGGGTCCTATGACCCATTAGGACACACTTAAGGGTTCCAATGTGTCAAAAGGGGTCATAGGGACTCTCTAGGGGTCCTAATACACCTGATCACATGTTAAGACCCCTAGAGAGTACCCATGACCACTTTTGATGCATTGGAATGCTCAAGTCTATCTTAAGGGGTCGTAGGACCCCTTAAGATAGACTTGAGCATTCCAATGTGTCAAAAGGGGTCATGGGAAACTCCCTAGGGGTCCTAGTATGCCTTATCATGCTCAAGTGTGTCTTAAGGGTCCTCTGACATGTCCTAATGCATTTTAAAGGGTCATCATTCCATCGAAGTTGATTTGAAACCCTAATGACCCCTTAACATGCCTACCGAACCTGATTCGACATGTGGTGTCCCGAGACCACTCCATGGACCCATTTCGAGTTCTACTAAGCAAAATTCATCCAAATTTGGTATGTAGGACCTCTGGCATGTTCTAACTCATTGCAAAGGGTCCCCATTCCATCAAAGTTTCATTTGGAACCCTAATGACCCCTTAAAAGGCCTACCGATCTTGATTCAACATGTGGTGTCCCGAGAGCACCCCATGGACCCTTTTTGAGTTCTACTAGGTAAAAGTCTTGCAAATTTGGTACGTAGGTCCTCTAACATGTCCTAATGGGTTCCAGAGGGTCTCCATTACATGGAAGTTTCATTTGGCACCCTAATGACTCCTTAACAGGCCTACCGACCCCGATTCGACATGTGGTGTCCCGAGAGCACCCCATGGACCCCTTTTGAGTTCTACTAGGTAAAAGTCATCCAAATTTGGTACGTAGGTCCTCTAACATGTCCTAATGCATTTCAAAGGGTCCCCATTCCATCAAAGTTGCATTTGGAACCCTAATAACCCCTTAACAGGCCTACTGACCCCGATTTGACATGTGGTCTCCCGAGAGCACCCCATTGACCCCTTTCGAGTTCTACTAGGAAAAAGTCATTTGAATCATGGAATTAGGTCTTTTGACATTTCCTAATGTGTTCCAAAAGGTCACCATTCCATCAAAGTTTCATTTCGAACGCTATTGACCTCTTAACGGGCCTACAGGCCCCGTTTCGACATGTAGTCTCCCGAGAGCACCCCATTAACCCCTTTTGAATTCTACTAAGAAATAGTCATCAAAATTTGGTAAATAGGTCCTATGAAATGTTCTAATGTGTTACAATGGGTCACTATTCCATCTAAGTTGCATTTCAAACCCTATTGACCCCTTAATAGGCCTAACGACCCTGTTTCATCATGTGGTCTCCCGAGAGCACCCGATGGACCCCTTACGAGATCTAGTAGGAAAAAGTCATCCAAATTTGGTACATAAGTCCTATGAAATATCCTAATGTGTTCCAAAGGGTCACTATTCTATCGAAGTTTCATTTGGATGACACCTTAACAGGCCTACCGACCCTGATTCGACATGTGGTCTCCTAAGAGCACCCCATGGACCCCTTTTGAGTTTTACTAGGGAAACATCATCCAAATTTGGTACGTAGGTCTTTTGACATGTCCTAATGCATTCCAAAGGGTCATTTTTTCTATCAAAGTTGCATTTGGAACCCTAATGACCCCTTAACAGCCTACCGACCCCGATTCGACATGAGGTCTCCTGAGAGCACCCCATGGACCCCTTTCGAGTTATACTAAGAAAAATTAGTCCAAATTTGGTACATAGGTCCTATGACATGTCATAATTCATTCCAAATGGTCATCATTCCATCAAATTTTCATTTGGAACCCTAATGACCCTTTAATAGGCCTACCGACCTCGTTTCAACATGTGGTCTCCCAAGAGCACCCTATAGACCACTTTCGAGTTATACTTGGAAAAAGCCATCCAAATTTGGTACATAGGTCCTCTAACATGTACTAATGCATTCCAAAGGGTCACAATTTCATGAAAGTTTCATTTCAAACCCTAATGACCCCTTAATAGGCCTACCAACCTCGATTTGACATGAGGTCTTCTGAGAGCACCCCATGGACCCCTTTCAAGTTCTACTAGGGAAAAGTCATCCAAATTTTGTACATAAGTTGTATGATATGTCATAATGTGTTCCAAAGGCTCACCATTCCATAAAAGTTTCATTTGGAACCCTAATGACCCCATAATAGGCCTACCGACCCTGATTCGACATGAGGTCTCTCGAGAGCACCCCGTGGACCCCTTTCGAGTTCTACTAGGAAAAATTTATCCAAATTTGGTATGTAGGTCCTATGACATGTCCTAATACATTTCAAAGGGTCACTATTCCATCAAAGTTTCATTTCAAACCCTAATGACCCCTTAACAGGCCAATCCACCCTGATTCGACATGTGGTCTCCCGAGAGCACCCCATCGACCCCTTTCGAGTTCTACTAGGCAAAAGTCATCCAAATTTGGTACGTAGTTCCTATGAAATGTTCTAATGCATTCCAAAGGGTCACCATTCTATCAAAGTTGAATTTTTAACCCCAATGACCCCTTAATAGGCCTACCGACCCCGATTTGACATGAGGTCTCCCGAGGGCAACCCATGGACCCCTTTCGAGTTATTTTGGGAAAAAGTTATATGAATCATGGAATTAGGTCCTCTTACATGTCCTAATGTGTTCCAAAGGGTCACCATTCCATCAAAGTTTCATTTCAAACCCTAATGCTTCCTTAACATGACTACTAACCCCGATTCGACATGAGGTCTCCCGAGAGCACCCCATAGACCCCTTTCGAGTTCTAATAGGAAAAAGTCATCTAAATTTGGTACATAGGTCCTATGACATGTACTAATGCATTCCAAAGGGTCACCATTCCATCAAAGTTTTATTTTGAACCCTAATGACCCCTTAATAGCCTACTAACCCTATTTCGACATGTGGTCTCCAGAGAGCACACCATGGACCCCTTTTGAGTTTTACTAGGAAAAAGTCATCCAAATTTGGTACATAGGTCCTATGAAATATTCTAATGTGTTCCAAAGGGTGACCATTCCATTGAAGTTTCATTTGGAACCCTAATGACCTCTTCACAGGCAGGTACCGACCCCGATTTGATATCTGGTCTCTCGAGAGCACCCCATGGACCCCTTTCAAGTTCTACTAGGCAAAAGTTATCCAAATTTGGTACGTAGGTCAATCTGATATGTCCTAATGCATTCCAAAGGATCACCATTCATTGAAAGTTTCATTTGGAACCCCGATGACCCCTTAAGTCACCTATCGACCCCGAATCGCACAATGGTCTCCCAAGAGCACCCCATGGACCCTTTTCGAGTTTGAATAACCAAAATTCATCTAAATTGTGGAGTTAGGTCCTCTGACATGTCCTAATGCATTCCAATTTGTCACCGTGCATCAAAGGTTGTCTCACAAGCCCTAATGACCCCTTAAGATGCCTAGCGACATTGATTGGACATGTGGTCTCCTGAGAGCACCCCATGGACCTTTTTCTAGTTGGACTAGGAAAAAGTCATTAAAATTTGGTACATTAGTACTCGGACATGCCCTATTGCCTTCCAAATGGTCACTGTACATCCAAAGTTGCCTCACAAACCCTAATTACCCCTTAAGACGTCTAGCGACCCCGATTCGACCTGTTGTCTCATGAGAGGATCTGTTATAACTTAAATTAAATATTGAAATAATATATAAAATATTTGAAAAAATACAATATTTTATAGACTAAATATATAATATTTATATTATAAGATATATTAGATATTACATTTAATATATATTATCAAATATACAATATTAATGTCCTATTCATTTTATATATTATATATATTAGACATTATATTATATTTTATTATATTATATACACAACAATATTTAATATATAATTTATAATATATACATATATATTATGTAACATTTATATTATAATGTAAAAATATTGCATTTAATATAAATTTGAACAGACTATATACTTAGGCCGTTTAAATTGATATTATCGAATATATAATATATATACTATATAATATAAAATATAAAACATAAAATATAAAACCTAAATATAAAATATATAAATTATTCATTGTCAGGGTGAAAGAAAAAAACATCAAAATTAAAGGGAAATAAAAAAAGAGTGGGAGGGGGAAACTTTTCAAATTTGAAATTAAAGCAAAATCAAGTAATAACTTTGGAAACCAAAGCTCCATGGGTCAACGCTGAAGGTGTGCAAAAAACGTGTTTTTTCTCTCTTTCTTATGTCAACACTTCAACCATTAGGTTGACGACTTTTTTTTCCACCCGATTTGGATAAAATGAAAAGGGTTTCTTTAGATGATTGTCGGCTTTCCATCGATATAAGTGCTGTCAGATTTTGAATTTGTTAAGTATTTATTAGTTATTTTCTAGTTCACTTACGTCTAAAGTCTAGATTGACATACTGATGGAAAAATAGCTATAACTTTCAAACGTATAACATTTTTGAAATCCGAAAGATGCGTCACATTCTATGCTTCATCTAGTATAAGAAAAAATTAAAAAAAATTGAATTATGATAAGTTTTCAATGAGTTAAGGTGGTCAGACACGAGAGTTTTTAAATTCTGAAAGTGCTGTAGCAAAAAAATCATATTAATTATCTGTTTGGAATAAAATACCAAAAAATATGCGTCACATCTAGGCATGATTCAACTACTTATATATAGAATATTATAAAAAAATATTATCATTTGCTTTTGGTTAGGGTGGTCAGACATATACGTACTTCTTTTTTTTTGCTGAAATGTTTGTAGTGCTGCATTGCAATCTATACTTTTTACCAATCATATTAATTTTTTTTCAGAAAAGGCTTAGTAGTTTAGAAACTACATTCAATTTCTTACAAATTATATTCTTACAACTTTTTGATATTATGTTGATAACTAGTTCATTTTTTCATGCCAAGTTGACTAATCCTGATTGTCTGATTTCTCATTGCCACTTAAGGGCATAGTTTGGCCCCTCATGATCCTGCACATACCTGGGGACTCTCTAGGTGTCCTAATGTGTGATAAAGTGTACTAGTACCCCTAGGGAGTCCCCAGAACCCCTTTTGACACATTAGAATGCTCAAGTGTGTCTTAAGTGGTATTAGGATCCCTTAAGACACACTTGAGCATTCTAATGTGTCAAAAGGGGTCATGGGGACTCCCTAGGGGTCCTAGTACATCTTATCACATGTTAGGACCCATGGAGAGTCTCCATGACCCCTTTTGACACATTGGTATGTTCAAGTGTGTCTTAAGGGGTATTAGGACCCCTTAAGACACACTTGAGCATTCTAATACGTCAAAAGGGGTCATGGGGACTCCCTCGATGTCCTAATGCATGATAAGGTGCATTAGGACACCTAGGGAGTCCCCATGACCCCTTTTGATGCATTAGGATGCTCAAGTGTGTCTTAAGGGGTCCTAATACCCCTTAAGACACACTTGAACATTCTAATGTGTCAAAAGGGGTCATGGGGATTGCCTAGGGGTCCTAGTACGCCTTATCATGCATTAGAACACCTAGGGTGTTCCCATGATCCCTTTTGATACATTGGAATACTCAATTGTGTCTTAAAGGGTCCTCAGACCACTTAAGACACACTACATCATTGCAATGTGTCAATAGCATTCATGGGGACTCTCTATGGATTCTAATGCATGATAAGGTGTACTGGGACCCCTAGGGAGTCCCAATGACCCCTTTTGACACATTGGAATGCTCAAGTGTGTCTTAAGGGGTCGTAGGACCCTTTAAGACACACTTGAGAATTCCAATGTGTCAAATGGGGTCATGAGAACTCTCTAGGGGTCCTAACACGTGATAAGGCATACTAGGACCCCTAGGGAGTCCCAATGACCCCTTTTGACACATTGGAATGCTCAAGTGTGTCTTAAGGGGTCGTAGGACCCCTTAAGGCACACTTGAGCATTCCAATGTGTCAAAAGGGATCATGAGGACTCTCTAGGGGTCCTAACATGTGATAGGGCATACTAGGACCCCTAGGGAGTCCCAATGACCCCTTTTGACACATTGGAATGCTCAAGTGTGTCTTAAGGGGTCGTAGGACCCCTTAAGACACACTTGAGCATTCCAATGTGTCATAAGGGGTCATGGGGACTCCCTATGGATCTTAACGCGTGATAAGGCATACTAGGACCCTAGGGAGTCCCCATGACCCCTTTTGACACATTGGAATGCTCAAGTGTGTTTAAAGGGGTTGGAGGACCCCTTAAGACACACTTGAGCATTCCAATGTGTCAAAAGCGGTCATGGGGACTCCCTAGGGGTCCTAACGCATGATAAGACATAATAGAACCCCTAGAGAGTCTGAATGACCCCTTTTGACACATTGGAATGTTCAATTATTTTTGAAGGGGTCCTAAGACCTCTTAAGACACATTTGAGTGTTCCAATGTGTCATAAGGGGTCATGGGGACTCCCTAGGGGTCCTAACGTGTGATATCTCAATCCCAATCCCTAGGGGTAATAATGTGCCCACAATCCCTGCCATATTTTAGAGTACTGATGAGAAGCAATGGTGAAAGTCTAAGATAGAGGTGGTGTCGACATTGAAGTGGTAAGACATTCTTCATAATATCGCGAGGGGGGGGGGGCACCATCGAAACAACAAGGCTTTCCTCATAATGTCATGTCGCCACTGATCTCTTTTTTAAATTTATTAATGCGGTCAGTTCTACGGCACGTGCATCATTTCTAGTACAACTGTTCATTTTACCAAACCCTTCCCCGCTCTCCATAATCTTCGACCGGTTCAAAGATCCATCCGGTTGTTCTTGTTTAACCTCCCAATGACTCTATTCAGCTACCAGATTATCAATAGGCATGGTACAATTGTCTGGCATGACTATAATCTATTTAGAGAACCTTTACAATTTAGCATTTTGGTTGAAAAAGTAGGGAAAGATACCATTTCATAGCCACAAGTGGTGGAAGTAGAGTGATTCTCTTTCCCTCTGCTTCTATAATCCACCTCCAGTGAACTATTCTTCAAAGCCTCCATTTCTGCGTAGCTAGGGTTTTTGGCACCTGTAAAAGGCACTACTATGCCACTATAGGGACTCATGCTCATGCTCTGAATCATATTAAATAATATTTAAAATGTAAAATGTATATTATATAATATTTAATATATAATATTATATATTATATATAATATATAATCTAATATATAGTTTTTAATATTAATATATATTAAATAATATTAAATATAACATTTAATATATAATTCATATTATATAATATTTAATATATAACTAATATAATAAATTAATATATAATTGATATTATATAATATTTAATATATAACTAATAACTATCAAATATATATCAAATATATAACTATCAATTATATAACTATAATTGATAAAGTGGAACCAAATTTTGAAATTAGAAATTAGAGAAAGTGGAGGCAAAGAAAAAATATGAAATTTTGCCGCCAGATTCGGGTACCCGATAATATCGGGTACCCGATTAGGCTCGGTATTGGTCTGTGCACCAAACCTACCTGGTCAACTCTTCAAGTGTCACAAAAACGTGTTTTTCTTCTATTTCTCTTAGTTCCAGACTTCGACCATGTAGCGAACGACTTTTTTTTCACTCGAATTTGATAAAATGAAAAGGGTATCTTAAGGAGATTATCAGCTTTCTATTGATATAATTGCTGTCAAATTTTGAATTCGTTAAGTAATTATTAGTTATTTTCTAATCGAGCTACCTCTAAAGTGCTGATTTAGATACTGATTGAAAAATGACTATATCTTTCAAACGGTATAATATTTTTGAAATCCGAAAGATGTGTCACATTGTATGCTTCATCTAGTATAAGAAAAAATTTTAAAAAATTGAATTATGATAAGTTTTCAATGAGTTAAGGTGGTTAGACATGAGAGTTTTTAAATTCTGAAAGCGTTGTAGCTAAAAGATCATAATTAATTATCTGTTTGGAATAAAAATACCAAAAAATATGCGTCACATCCGGGCATGAGTCAACTACATATATATAGAATATTATAAAAAAATATTATCATTTTCTTTTGATTAGGGTGGTCAGACATACACATACTTCTTATTTTTTTGCTAAAATGTTTGTAGTGCTGCATTGCAATCTATACTTTTTACCAATCATATTAATTTTTTTTTCAGAAAAGGCTTAGTAGTTTAGAAACTAAATTCAATTTCCTACAAATTATATTCTTACAAATTTTTGATATTAGGTTGATAACTAGTTCATTTTTTCAAGCCAAGTTGACTAATCCTGATTGTCTGATTTTTCATTGCCACTTAAGGGCATAGTTTGGCCCCTCATGATCCTGCACATACCCATATATATATATATATATATATATATATATATATATATATATATATATATATATATATATATATATATATATATATATATATATATATATATATATAAGTATGTTGTACAAAAGGAAAAGAAACTAAGCAGAGCATCTATCCAAGCTCACACAGGCCATGATTATAGCCGTTATCAGAATTGGATGAATAAGTGAAGATATACATGAAGTACAAGGGTACCAGTCATTGCCTGATAATGGTGTTTGGATCCGGTCCTATCTAGAGAGCTCCCGTGGTCCAGTACCTACAAGAAGAGAGGATAAGATACAAGTTAGATCCAATGGATGTAAACAATGCTTGGTATCACAGTATTGACAAGATGCATATATGAACTCAACCATACACCTCTGAGAAAGGCTGTGCTCAGGGCATGTGCATAAAAGGCTACAAGCAATACTTGAAACACCATGTTTTTCACTGACATGTTTGTTCCATGTGCAGATACAGGAGAAGTTGATCCAACAATTATCCAAGGGCACTAGGTCCTAGATGAATGACCTTGACCCTTGATGCAAATCATGATAGGAAAGCCTCAAGTTTCCTTGTTAGTGACTACATCATGGGCCAAGAACACCCATGATCAACCAGAGAAGCAACCAGATAAAGCAGTATCAGTAGGACACTCAAGGATCACAAGGATGAATTAGGTTAATCATGGTCAAACAAAAAACATAAGGAGGGCTTGTAGGGTACACTAAGGCATCATCAAAAATAGATAAATAAGGTGTATTTCAAATCTGAAGTTAATTCATTGATGCTATGGTATGAACATAATGAAGGTCTGCATGATGAACCAAATACAAAAGTGGGTACAGTTGCTAGATAAGTGACATGGCATGGCATATGTCATATGGAATAGTGAACAAATATGTGCATGTGAAAATATAAATGAACACCAAACAATACACCATCAATGGATCTTGAACACATGATGCAGTGAGGGTGACAACAAATATTATACAATCAACTAATGGGCTTGAAAATGAGAGTACCATAGGATCCATGCACAGGAAATAAACATGCATAAACAGAGCTCGATATGGCATGATGCCTCAAACAATAATAGTGATGCTATGGCATGAACATGTTAAAATCCATGTGATAAACTAAAGATCAATATGGCTTGACATGATCAAATGATGGAACCAAGTAAACAATCATTAAATTAATGTTGTATAATCAATCTTCGGCCTCAATATGACAGTGAATAGAAACCAAATAACACAATGCCAGTTACCAATAGTGCACCGACATGAGATAATATTGATATTTACGATGGCTATGCTAAGCAAATTCAGGCATCAACCACCTACAAGCTGCAAGCCCCGAAGAAGTACAAGTAATGAAATTGGAATAGGGCATAATGATCCAACCAGTCTACAGCATAAATAAGGAGTAGTGGCCCGATTGAGAAAACAATGAAGCTAAAAAGTAGGCCCTAGCCTTAAATGGCACCAACAAAGTATTAAATCAATAAATGGAAGGCGATATCAATATAAAGGATAGCATCAACATCTCATCAGCATAAGAACAACCATGCTAATGGGTAAACATACAACACCAATTAAAATTACAATAGTGAATGGCCTTGAAATGATACAACATGGTGATGGTGGCAACAAACTAATAGTTAGCAGTGTACATGAAAAAAATGACAGTGAGCAACATGACATGACATATAGCCTATATCAGAAATATAGCACAAATGTTTTGTGGGCCATAAACAACACATGAGCACCCGAGCCATAAAGAGCGATGCCCAGGATGCTCATGGACCTTAGGGTCAGTAGGCATCAAATGGTAGATCCTAGCAAGTTGCAACTCACCAGCTTCGATAGAAATATATACAGCAATGTGCTATAGCTGATTAATTCATAGGCTATCCAATGTACATGGTAAAAAATGAAAAACCAATGTATGGGTGCCCTAGTGCAATCCACAGGCTTGGAAATGTAGAAGGGTTACAACATCTACAGATAGTCAATATCCATTGGCACAATGAAAAGCCATACAACGATGCTCTAGGCCTATAATGTAGGCTATAATGGATACATCGACAACAACAAATGCAAATCATTTCCACAACTGGCAATATGATAACTACAGTGGGGCATTGCATGCCATGAAGCAATAAACAATGAATGTCAAATATCATACTTAGTGCCCCAATAAGCTCGCGGGCTAGCATCGACAAGAATACCATTGAATGAAACATCTATCCAATAAAAATAGTTCACGGGCCTTCACCACAATAGATGTGAGCAAGCTAAAAGCCCAAACACAACAGTTGGAGCATAGGCTTTGCATGATGATCCAAATATCATGACAGTTCAAAAGTATAAAATAAAACACGATGACATCATGCCAGTGATAAAAACCATGAACCATAAACTCACAGGTTGTGTATAATAGGAAAATAGTGAACTCATACATAGCGCCCTAGCTCAAATAGAGGGTGTGTTTCAATGCATAACCAAACTAGCGATACAATACTATCAAACCGCACATCACGACAGGGCATGGCATTCACAATAATGAACGGTCTATGCTATCGAATAAAAATGCAGAGCTCACAGTCCATGCTCAAAGTGAAACAAGAAAGTGTAAGCACCATTGAAATGGGTGCTACACCCCCGCAATGAGCTCACATGCCCTTCTAGCCATGAATGAACAACAACAGTGGAATACATGTGATCGTGCCCTAGCCGGCATTAAAAGGAAATGATGCCCTAGTTCTTTTAACAAAAATAAGTATGGGTACATGGTGCCCTCAAAAGTTTAGAGAGTTATAATAACATCATCAACTACTATGCAAAATACATGAATAGATGATGATTCACAGAGATACACTGGTTGCAGTGACATGGATCCCACAACAGGCATCAAACTCATAGAAAATGAAATAACAAGTTGCCATGTTTTGATATGCATAAATTTGAACACAATATGAATATACAGTGCCCTAGCAGAGAATGAATTCATGATACTCAAATGATTACATAAAAGAATCAACAACAAGCCAATAAAGATGATCAAGCTTAGCTCACGAGTGCCATAAGATAAACCAATATGCCTTTAAGAATCTAGAAGATAGAGTTCATCATTTGGAATCAAATGTAGATAACAGAGAAGGAAATTATAGAAGGAGCCAAACACACAAAAATCAAAATGTAGAGATAAAGAAACAACGAAATGGAATGAAATGACAAGATCAAGCCTACCTCCTTGATAGTGTGATGCCGCAAGTAAAGTGCCAGATGTTTCCATTTTGGACTGCTAGTGCAAATGGAAACTTGCCAAATGCTAGAGATTGAAGTATCTGTTGCCAACACTTCCTCTCATTTTCGAAAGGAGGGTTTGATTAAAATGATGTTTATTCATTTATCCCCTTCTTTCTAGGGTTGAGATTTATCTTGATGCCTTTATATTGTAGGGATTTTAAATGTACATATTTTGAATGTTTTCCCCATTTTTTTGGGTTGAGAATATTTTGAAATATATCTTAAATCCATGTTTTATTTTAGGCATAGGTGGGTTTCATTATTTAATTAATTGTTTTAAAATGTGTTTCCCCATTTTTGGGTTGAGATCATTTTAAAATATAATTAAATCCATTTTGTGTCTTAGTGGGATGGGATTTTAAATGTTAAGTCATTGCATGATTTATTAATGTAAATTCTCGCGATGGTGTTTTTATAAGCTGTCGTCATAATATGGTTAGTGCATGACTTAGGGGGTAGAGTGGTATTCTTTTGACCATATTTTTTTAGGCTCCCACTTTCTCCACTACCCTTATAAACTTGGGAATTTGGCATTCGAGTTTATGATGCAGCCTCATGGGTCTATTTTGAGATCTTTTCCATTCTTAGGAGGTTGTGGGATTTGAATGTAGATTCCTAGGTTTTAGTTATATACCTCTCACTTTTCATGATGGAGGTTAGGTCTTCATTCTATTCTCTCTAATATGAGTGTTGTAGCTCTAAGAGACACATCTTGTACTTAGTTTCTTTTCAGCAATAAAATTGATCCTTCTTGTTTCCCTACAATTTCAGAATTCTTCTTTTTAATCTCATGTAGGATTACTATGATGTTCTTGTATCCTTAATTTGCATGTTGATCCAAGTGAATGTTTAGGATTTCATCTTAGCTCTATGGTGTTAATTTGTGTGTAAAACTGAAAAGATTAGAATTGTGGAATGATCTTCCCTTCTTTGTGTTTCAAGTACCCTATTTTCCCAATGAGTTTAAGATAGTAGACTCAAGTTGTGAAGTTAGTTTTTATTTTGTTGTTGCAGTAAGATTAATTTAGTTGTGGATCTTCTTGCAAATTTGGTGGATCACCTTGTTTTCAAATCAGTTTCAATTATTTGTTTTATGCACTCTCTCCCTTTCCTCATAAAATTTATTCAGTTTTAAAGTGATCCAAAGGGAAGTCAGCCCTTAATCTAGAGGTTTATTATCGGATAGGTTACCCACAACCTGAGAATAGTCCAATGTTTCATAGGATTGATAAGTTTTAACACTTAGAAAATTGGGTGGAACCCTTAGTGACAATAGTTTTTGGCATGCTCGATGGGACAGAAGACTCAGTGAGTCAGATTTCTAAGAATTTTATATGTAGATTATTGTTTGGTATGAGCAGTGACTATGTTTTGATATCATACCTAGTGACTCTATTCTTTTTTCATGAAAATCAACACTTCAACTTATGAGTGGGATCCCAACAAGGTAGAGTAAGAATCCTTTTGTTTATATAGAACTACCATCTGTCAAGAAAAGGCCTAAAGTAGCTCAAACTAGCGCATCCCAATCTGCAAATCCCACTCCCAATCCCACTCGCATTCCTGCAACCACTCCCCCAATTTAGCCAGTGCAAGAAGAACTAGCATTTCAAGCTCCCCTTAATCCTCTAATGGCTAGAAAACATCCTTTTGTAGCCTTTAATTAAGGCAACCCCTTGAATTTGTAGCAACATAATGACATACCTATATCAGCTCTAAAGAGCTTTCCTATTTTCATGGGAGAAGATCAGACCTCTAATATTGAGCATATAAGAGATGTAGCATCCCTTTGTGCCCTCCATAATATAACCCAAGATAATGTGGCTGTGACATTGTTGGCAGCTTCCCTCAAAGGAAAAGCTTTACAATGGTTTAGAGGCTTAGAAGTTGGTTCTATAGCTGACTGGGATGGGTTGGGTCAAGCCTTGACTAATCAATTTCAAGATAAGTCCGACCACCTACCCTTAGCTGAATATCTGACTACCATTAAAAGAGCACCCCAGGAGTATATGATGGATTTTAATTTCAGATTTCAGAGGATATGGAATAGAATACCAGCCACACTTAGACCCTCAAGACAACATGCTTTCATGTATTATCTAAGATCCCTCAACAGTGACATCTCTGTTATGATTCAATCCATGGGAGGGACTAATTTACCAGTAGCATATGATCTTCCCATAAGAGATGAAAACAACCTAATTCAAGTGGGAAAAATAGCCCCAAGGCCTCCAATGCCTATTTTTCTTGAGCTTCATCCTATTCCTGAAGCAATTCCAGCCTTGGCATCTATTCCACCTCTTCCAGCACCACCTCAACAAGCTGTTAATCCAGTTGTCAACCAATCCCAAGAGCTGAATGAGATAAAAAAGGCCTTTCAAAGTGTTACTAATGAGCTGGTTAGTCTAAATAAACAACAGTCCCAACCTTATCAACAACCCTATCAACAACCTTATCAAACTTAGTACCAACAAAATAAACCCCAATACTAATCAAGCCAACAAGGCCAAGCAAGAAACTATAATCAGAAAGCTAGTTAGCCCTATAATCCTAACATTCCTAGTGCTTCTAGAGAGCTAGTTCATGTAGCTTAGAACAACATGGGTTGCCCCTCTAATCAGCAACATATCTAAGGGATGTATCCTAATATCTATACCCAGGCCCTCATGGTGCAGAAAAATGTGATGATGCCACATGAGATGGTTCAAGAACTAGAGATTCAACAAGGTTAGGTTGCTACCCCAAATGAGCTACAGACACCTGAGGTGGCACTGGTTAACTTTCAAAAGGAGGATTTTTGCAGGGTAAATTTTCTCCCAAATGACAACCAAAACTATGTCCCAGTTGCAACCAACACAAGGTCAAAGAAGGCTTTGGAGGTTGAACAAGTGGCCTCTACTAGTCAGCAAGCTCTTGTTATGACTCCACAACCCAAGGCGGTGCAAACTCTAGTCCAAAACTAGTCAAAAGAAGTTAAGGAACCAACCAATGTAGAAACACAGTTGGTATCCACACAACCATAGACTTCTACAGCAAAGGGATAGTCTAAAGTAAGCTTGGGATCTTTTCACATTATGGAACAAATGAAGAAGACCTCCATAAATGTGCCATTGATGGATACTTTGGAAATCCTTGGACAAAAGGAGCTAATACTTAGTGAATTGGCTAAGATTTCATTAAATCAAGAAGCTGTTTCAGAATAGCCTAGAATCCTAGTGGCTGAAACACCACAAAAAGAGCAGCAAACTGAAGAAGCCAACTTGCAGCCCATCGTTGGTCCACGGGTTAAACCCCCTCCTTTCTATGTTACTCTTGTTGTTGGGAATTTCTTGGTTCATAATTGCATGATAGACTCAGGGGCAAGTAGTTCTGTGATTTCTGAATAGTTAGCAAACCTTCTAGGATTGTCTTATGAGCCAATAGAAATGCATGTTGTTCAGTTGGATGGGTCATCAATTAGCACCATTGGAGTCATTAAATACTTGAGTCTCACTTTACATGAATGTCCCAACTTCTCTATTCCCTAGGATGTCTATGTCATAGATTTGCCTCCTCACTTTTCTATCTGTCTAAGCAGATATTTCACTACTAGGTTAGGGGGATACCTCTTAGCTTATTGGTCTCATCTATACTTTAGAACCAGATATGGGACTAGGGTTAGAATCAAGTACAAAGCTATTGTAAAGAACCATGTTGAACTTTATACCCCTATCCCTATAAATGCCAATTTGATGTTTCATGAGGAAGATCCTATTGATTCTAAACCTAACACCACTATCAGAAATATTCCTAATATTGTCCTAGATGAATGGGATGAAAGAGATTTAGAAGATAATCCTTTTAGAAATATGGAGATTTTTGGTAGTGGGATGTATATCATCCATGAGGAGGGTGATGTGATTCTAGATTTAATGAAGAAGGAAGATAAGTGTTCTAAAAATTAGAATGGTGAGCTGTGGCAGTTGTTCTTTGATGGTGCCAAAAGTAAAGTTGGTTCAGGAGGAGGAGCTGTCCTAATTTCTCTAGAAAGGATAAAGGTATTACTCTATTGTTCATTTTTCTTTTAGCTGTACTAACAATACAATAGAGTTTGAAGCCTTGATTCATGGTTTAGAATGGGTTAGACAAAGAGGAATCAAGTGTCTTAAAGTTATAGGTGATAGTGAGTTAGTGGTTAATAAGATTCATGGCACTAATATCATGAAAAATGATACACTCAAAATGTATAAGCATAGGGTTTGAGATTTGATGGAAGATTTTTGTGCTTTTAATATGGTTGCTATCCCAAGAAATCAAAACAAATAGGCAGACAAGTTGGTTGCCATG
The DNA here is from genome assembly GCA_027943335.1 of Chamaecyparis obtusa. NCBI lineage: Eukaryota > Viridiplantae > Streptophyta > Pinopsida > Cupressales > Cupressaceae > Chamaecyparis > Chamaecyparis obtusa. Next base: position 534,613 of record BSBK01001846.1, on the reverse strand, counting down.
GGAGTAGAATATGATATCCCAAAGGAGGTTGCAAGCATTGAAATGCAGCATGTGAAAGTCCTGGTAAGACCATCAATACCAGAAAATCAGGTGAGCTGGCAAGTTTTTGAAAATGATGAACATATTTTCAATTTTTTGATAGAAGAAGCTGAGTTCTCTAAGGTTAATCAGAAAAAACATGCTCACCAGTATAATGACCAGATGTTGCACTTGAAAACTAACAAGCTTCCCAAGGGACTGGTCACCCTTGAGTCCATCTTTAACTCTAATGATCAGCTCAGAAGAGACAAGGCCATCATTACAGTCAAGGAAGAGCACTACCGGCCTATAGAGATTTTCAAAGACAAATCCCTTAGGTTAGGAAAGGTATGCACTCAGCCAGAAAAGAAGGCCTTAATCTCATTATGTCAAGAGTTTAATGTTGTTTTTGCATGGGAATACTATGATCTAAAAGGATTTGATCCCCACTTAGCCCAATACACAATTGAGCTAGAACCCCATGCCAAACCAGTAAGACAAAAATAGAGACCTATCAATCCTAAACTAGAAGTGTTGATGAAAATAGAGTTGAGAAAAATGATTGAAGCCAATATTATCTTTCCCATTAAACACACCTCTTGGGTTTCCAATCTGATGCCTGTCAGGAAGAAGAATGGTGAAATCCAATTATGTGTGGATTTCAGAGACCTTAATAGATTCTCACTAAAAGATCATGACCCATTCCCCTCCATGGAACAAATATTGTAGTACATCTCAGGGTCTAACAAATTTTCTTTGTTAGATGGCTTTTCTGGTTATAACCAAGTCTTGGTTAGAGAGGAAGACCAATACAAGAGAACATTCACCACCAAATGGGGCACCATGGCATACATGAAGATGCCTTTTGGGCTATCTAACACTGGTGCTACATTTCAAAAAGCCATGGAGATGGCATTTGCTGGTTTGATGAACAAGTCTATTCTAGTCTATTTGGATGATATAACTATTTTTTCAAAAGATACTAATGATCACCTGGTTCATCTAAGTCATATTTTTGAAAGGTGCAGAGAATTCAGAGTTTCATTGAATCCTAAAAAATACATCTTTGTTGTCCATGAAGGCAGATTGCTAGGGCACATTGTCTCTAAGCAAGGGACTACAATTGATCCTGAGAGGATAAAGGCCATCAGGGCACTACCCCTGCCAGCTCACAAGAAGGGGTTGGAGATTTTCATTGGGAGAATCAACTTCTTGAGAAGGTGCATCCCTAATGTTGTAGCACTACTAAAGCCTATGGCCTAGATGCTGAAGAAGAAATCAACTTTTCACTGGACAAATGAAGGAAAGAGATGTTTTGAAGAGATCAAGGAAGAAATTTCTTCTACCCCTACTCTAGTAAACCTTGATTTTTCTAAAGATTTTATCCTATTTTCTTATGGGGATACTGATAGTATCTCTACCATATTAGTCCAGCAGAATACTAAGAAACATGAGCAGCTAATGGCTTTTTACAACCAAGGCCTGAATGGTTATGAATTAAATTACACTCTTGTAGACAAGCATGTTTTAGCAATAGTGAGGAACTTGAAAAAATTTAGGCACTTGTTGTCTAATAACATAGTGCACTTAATGGTTTCTCACCCTTGCATAAAATATTTCTTATTGAATAAGGATCTGAACCACAAGAGGGCTGGTTAAATCACCAAAGTCATGTAATATGACATTCAAATCAAAGTGACTAAGTTGATTAGGGGAAAAGGGATGTGTGATCAAATGAATGAGGGAAGAATAGATAAAAGCTAGCAAGAAGAAGAAGTTGTCCTGATGAACCATAATGCAGAACAGAGTGCAAGTTGGACAGTAGAGATGAAACATTATCTCTCAACTGGTCAATGCCCTCAGGGCCTTAACAAGAGTAGAAGAAGGTACTTTAGACTTCAAGCTATCCCATTTATCATTATTGATGATGTTCTATATAGAAAGATCATAGTGGCATCTTGTTGAGATGTGTTGAAACTAGCCAAGTAGATAGAATATTAGAAGAGTTTCATGATGGGAGTTCTAGAGGGCACTTTGTAGCTAGAACCACTACTCTGAAAGTGATGAGAGCTGGGTATTATTGGCCTAGCCTATACAAGGATGCATTTGATTGGGTAAGGAAGTGCAAGAACTATGCTCTGTTTGCTAGAAAATAGAAGTTAGCAGCCCTCCCTCTGCATCCCATCAAAGTGGAGCAACCCTTCTCCAAATGGGGGTTGGAATTCATTGGACCTATCAATCCTCCATCCAGTGATGGAAATAAATGGATACTTACTATTATAGATTATTTTACCAAATGGACAGAGGTTGTAGCATTAAAGGAAGAAAATGTGATCTCTATCCTAAATTTCTACCAAGACATTGTGTCTAGATTTGGCACCCCAGGCTATTATTTTAGACAATGCTATGGCATTTTTGGGAACGAGAATCTCAAAATGGGCAATAAAGTACAATATCTTCCTAAGTACCTCATCCAACTATTACCCTCATGGTAATGGTCAAGTGGAATCAAGAAACAAGAACTTGCTAAGGATCATAAAAAGGACTATAGAAGGAAACCAGAGGGATTGGCACATCAAGTTGAAGTTGGACTAATGGAAAAATAGAATTGATGGAAAGTTTTCTATACTGAAGTATATGACTAGATATAGTGTTTTCATTATGGCAATAAAGTGATATAGTAGTTTGGAGTCAGCTCGCTTGATGTAAAGATCAGAATTCAGTTAAGTGTTGAAGACTGGACAATGTATAGAGTTCCTATAGCTCAGAGCATCAGTGCACGTGTGTATGGAAGAATTATGGTATGCACCTTGGAATTTAAGTTTGTTAGACTATATTCTTGCTTGGTCTATGAGCGCATGATCAGATGTGCAAGGATGAGAAAGTTACAGTATGTGCCAGTAGTGAATAGAGCATGGAGCCGACAATTAGTATTTTGGTTTGCGATTGTAATGTAATATTGTAAAGGCTATGTGCCCATTATATTTAGGTTGTTGAAATGTTTATATGTATAATTTTAAGAACTCTTAAGCCAATTCATTTGGAAGTGTTGTTTTTAATTAGTTATAGGGCCGACCTAATTGTATATTTTGTATGAGTGCATAAATATAAGGTGTGCCCATTGTATTCAGCATGGAAGTTGAAAGAGAGTTGTGATAAGAAGAGGAGTGTGAAAAGACACTAGAAGATGTATTAGATCTTTGCAAGAGGTCAAAGCATAAGTGCCTCAAAGGAACTGATGTGACAAGCAATGTCACAGTGATAGTTCATCCTCTAGATATAGTGTGTATCTAAGATCAGAAAGTTTTAGCTTTCACCACTTGAGCAGTGAGCTCTTGGACAGTGTGTCCTCTCCCCTAACATGGATGATTGTAAAAAAATCCTAATAGGGTCTGACCCTTAACAAGGTCTACTATACTTAAAACATTGTAAAGCTACTCCTAACAGGGTAAAGGATCTTCTAACAAGGATCACAAAACACTAGTGTAGAATATTAGTGGGTATCAATTCCCACCGAGGTTTTTACCTATTTGAGTTTCCCTGTAATCATATTGGTGTCATGTGTTGATTTTATGTTTCATGTTTATGTGAATGTTCATTTCAATACTTAAGCATTTAAGTTCAGCATAAAGATTAAAGTGAAAAGTTAAAATACATTGAACACTAATTCACGCCCCCTCTTAGTGTTCCCATTCCTAACAATAATAAAACCTAAGAGGTCTATATGTAACTCTCCTTACACACTTTTTTATGGGAAAGAGGCTAAGATTCCATTATCTACTGAGTTGCCTACTTTAAACCTAGTCAAGGAGTTGATCTAATGGAGGAAGATACTATGCAAGTTAGGCTTGCTGAGCTAGTTGAACTTGAAGAAGTAAGGAAACTAGCACTAGAGAACTTGGAAACCCATCATTCTTAGATGAAGAACAACTTTGATTAAAGAGCCACACCTAGATTTTTCAAGGAAGGAGACCTCTTCCTTAAGTTGGATGAATCAAAACATAAACCGAGAAGGCATACTAAATTTGAAGCTATATGGAGTGGACCCTTCATGGTGGTTAGATGCAAGGCCCATAATGCTTTTCAGTTGGCTAATATGGATGGAGAGGAGTTGCACATTCCTGTGAATGGGATCCACCTCAAGGCTTGTTTTTGAGGTCTGGTTCTACCTTGTACATTAGTAAGTTAGAATTTTTTAGCTTTCTGTGTTTCCTAAGTGTCTGGCACAAGTTTGTTTCTAGTTTTGTTTTCAGTATGATTTAAATTTAGTTTTCAATTTCATGTGAGTAGCAATAAGCCCGAGAAGTTATCTCCAATAATTAGTGGTTTTGTTAGCAAGAAGGGTTGTTTGATGAGACTAAGTTCAGTTTGAAACTTATAAGACTATGTTCCCAATACTTCTATAAGGAAGCTAGTCAAGATTCTTAGTAGGAAAGCACTCTAAAGAGGTCACCAGAATGTTATCTATATTTTACTCGTTTGACGAGGCCTAGTTACTAAGTTAGACTACTGCACCCTAGTTTGAAATTATTAGTGGTATTTCTTAATATTTACATTCATTACATGGTACATGAAAGAAAAAAGGAAATGAACTGCATCTAAGACTAATGTGCATGTATCAATGTTAAGTATGCTGTACAAAAGGAAATTAAACTAAGCAGAGCATCTATCCAAGCTCACACAGGTCGTGAGCATATTTGTTACCAGAATTGGATGAATAAGTGCAGATATACATGAAGTAATATAAATGAAGTTCAGGGGTACTAGTCATTGTTTGCTAATGGTGTCTAGATCTGGTCCTATCCAGAGAGCTCCTGTGGTCGAAAACTTGCAAGAAGAGAGGAGAAGATATGGGTTAGATCCAATGGCTATAAATAATGCCCGGTATCATAGTATTCACAAGATGCATATATGCACTCAGTCGTACACCTATGAGAAAGGTTGTGCTCAGGGCATGTGCATAAAAGACTACAAGAAATACTTGAAACACCATGTTTTTCATTGACGTGTTTGTTCCATGTGTAGATATAGGAGAAGCTGATCCAACAATGATCCAAGGGTGCTAGGTCCTAGATGAATGACCTTGACCCTTGATGTAGATCATGATAGTAAAGCCTCAAGTTTCCTTGTTAGTGACTGCATCACAAGCCAAGAACACCCATGATCAACCAGAGAAGCAACCAGATAAAGGAGTATTAGTAAGACACTTAAGGATCACAAGGATGAATTAGGTTAAGCATGGTAAAACAAAAAACATAAGGAGGGCTTGTAGGGTACACTGAGGCATCATCAAAATAGATAAATAAGGTGTACTTCAAATCTGCAGTTAATTCATTGATGCTATGGAATGAACATAATGAAGGTCTGCATGATGAACCAAATACAAAAGGGGGTACAGTTGCTAGATCAGTGACATGGAATGGCATATCTCATATGGAATAGTGAACAAATATGTGCATGTGAAAATATAAATGAACACCAAACCATACACCATCAATGGATCTTGAACACATGATGCAGTGAGGGTCACAACAAATATTATCCAATTAGCTAATCGGCTTGAAAATGAGAGTACCATAGGATCCATGTACTGGAAATAAACTTGCATAAATAGATCTTGACATGGCATGATGTCTCAAACAATAATAGTGATGCTATGGCATGAACATGTTAAAAAAATCCATGTGATGAACTAAAGATCAATATGGCATGACATGATCAAATGATGGAACCAAGTAAACAATCATTAAATTAATACTACATAATGAATCTTCGGCCTCAATATGATAGTGAATGGAAACTGAATAACATAGTGCCAGTTACCAATAGTGTGCCAACATGAGATAATATTGATATTTATAGTGGCTATGCTAAGAAAATTCAGGCATCAACCACCTATAGGCTGCAGGCCCTGAAGAAGTACAACAAGTAATGAAAGTGGAATAGGGCACAACTATCCAACCAGTAAAGTAATATCAACACAATGAAATCATTGATGTTTCATGAACATCCATATATCTAAAACATAAATAAGGAGCACCGGCCCAATTGAGAAAACAATGAAGCTAAAAAGTAGGCCCGCGGCCTTAAATGGCACCAACAAAGGATCAAATCAATAAATGGAAGGCAACATCAATATAAAGGATAGAATCAACATCTTATGAGCATAAGCACAACCATGGTAATAGATAAACATACAACACCAATTAAAATTAAAATAGTGAATGACCTTGAAATGATACAACATGATGATGGTGACAACAAACTAATAGTTAACGGTGTACATGAAAACAATGACAGTGAGAAACATGACACGACATATAGAATATACAAGAAATAGAGCACACATATTTTTTGGGCCATAAACAACACATGAGCACCTAAAACATAAAGAGTGATGCCCAAGATGCTCACAATCCTTAGGGTCAGTAGGCATCAAATGATAGATCCTAGAAAGTTGCAACTCACTAGCCTCGATAGCAACATATACAACAATGTGCCATAGCCGATTAACTCACAACCTATCCAATGTACATGGTAAAAAATGAAAAAATAATGTATGGGTGCCCTAGTACAATCTATGGGCTTGGAAATGTAGAAGGGTCACAACGTCTATAGATAGTCAACATCCATTAGCACAATGAAAAGCCATACAATGATGCTCCAGCCCTATAATACAAGCTATAATGGAAACATCAACAACAAAAAATGCAAATCATGTCCATGACTGGCATTATGATAACTACGGTGGGGCATTGCATGCCATGAAGCAATAAACAATGAATGTCAAATATCAAACTTAGTGCCCCAATAAGCTTGCGGGCTAGCATCGACAAGAATAACATTGAATGAAACATCTATGCAATAAAAATAGTTCACGGGCCTTCACCACAATAAATGCGAGCAAGCTAAAAGCCCAAATGCAACAGTTGGAGCATAGGCTTTGCATGATGATCCAAATAGTGTGATAGTTCATAAGTATAAAATAAAACATGATGACATCATGCCAGTGATAAAAAAACCATGAACCATAAACTCATTGGTTGTTTATAATAGGAAAATAGTGAACTCATACATAGTACCCTAGCTTAAATAGAGGATGTGTTTCAATGCATAACCAAACTAGTGATACAATACTATCAAACCCCACATCATGACAAGGCATGGCATTGACAATAATGTAGGGTCTATGCTACAAAATCAAAATGCAGAGCTCGCGGTCCATGCTCAAAGTGAAACAAGGAAGCATAAGCACTATTGAAATAGGTGCTATGCCCCCACAATGAGCTCATGGGCCTTTCTAGCCATGAATGAACAACAATAGTGGAATACATGTGCCTCTTCCATAGCCGGTATTAAAAGGCAATGATGCCCTAGTTCTTTTAGCAAAAATAAGTATGGGTACATGGTGCCCTCGAAAGTTTAGAGGGTTATAATAACATCATCCACTGCTATGCAAAATACTAGAATAGATGATCATTCATAGAGATACACGGGTTGTAGTGACATGGATCCCACAATAGGCATCGACCTCACAGAAAATCAAATAACAAGTTGCCATGTTTCTATATGTAGAGATTCGAACACAATATTATACATAGTTCCCTAGAAGAGAACAAATTCATGATACTCAAATGATTACATAAAAGAATCAACAACAATCTAGTAAAGATGATCAAGCTTAGCTCATGAGGGCCATAAGATAAGAGAGAAGGAAATTACAGGAGCCAAACACACAAAAATCAAAATGCAGAGATAAAGAAATAGTGAAGAGGAATGAAATGACAAAATCAAGCCTACCTCCTTGACAGTGTGATGTCGTGAGTAAAGTGCCAGATATTTCAATTTTGGACTGCCAGTGCAAATGGAAACTTGCCAAATGCCAGAGATTGAAGTATCTATTGCCAGCACTTCTTCTCATTTTCAAAAGGAGGGTTTGATTAAAATGATGTTTATTCATTTATCCCCTTCTTTCTAGGGTTGAGATTTATCTTGATGCCTTTGTATTGTAGGGATTTTAAATGTACATATTTTGAATGTTTTTCCCATTTTTTTTGGTTGAGAATATTTTGAAATATATCTTAAATCCATGTTTTATATTAGGCATAGGCAGGTTTCACTATTTAATTAATTGTTTTAAAATGCATTTCCTCATTTTTGGGTTGAGATAATTTTAAAATATAATTAAATCCATTTTGTGTCTTAGTGGGATGGGATTTTAAATGTTAAGTCATTGCATGATTTATTAACATAAATTTTGGCAATGGTGTTTTTATAAACTGTCGTTAGAATATGATTAGTGCACAACTTAGGGGGGTAGAGTGGTCTTCTTTTGACCATCTTTTTTTAGGCTCCCACTTTCTCTGCTACCCCTATAAACTCAGGAATTTGGCATCCAATTTTATGATGTAGCCTCATGGGTCTATTTTGAGATCTTTTCCATTCTTAGGAGGTTGTGGGATTTGAATGCAAATTCCTAGGTTTTAGTTATATACCTCTCACTTTTCATGATGGAGGTTATTTCTTCATTCTATTCTCTCTGATATGAGTGTTGTAGCTCTAAGAGACACATCCTGTACTTAGTTTCTTTTTAGCAATAAAATTGACCCTTCTTGTTTCCCTACAATTTCAGAATTCTTCTTTTGAATCTCATGAAGGATTACTGTGATGTTCTTGTATCCTTAATCTATAGGTTGATCCAAGTGAATGTTTAGGAGTTCATCTTGGCTCTATGGTATTAATTTGTGTGCAAAATTGAAAGGATCAGAATTGTGGAATCATCTTCCCTTCTTTGTGTTTTAAGTACCCTATTTTCCCAACGAGTTTAAGTTAGTAGCATCAAGTTGTGAAGTTCAGTTTTTATTTTGTTGTTTTAGTAAGCTTAACTCAGTTGTGGAACTTCTTTCAAATCCGGTGGATCACCTTGTTTTCAAATTAGTTTCAGTTATTTGTTTTATGCACTCTCTCCCTTTCCTCCTAAAAGTTAGTCAGTTTTAAAGTGATCCAAAGGGAAGCCGACCCTTAATCTAGAGGTCTATTCTCAGATAGGTTACCCACAACCTGAGAATAGTCCCGTGTTTTATAGGATTATTGGGTTTTAACACTTATCAAATTGGGTGCAACCCTTAGTGACAACAATTCTCTCATCTGACTTTTGTGATTCTTGTTCACTATTTTTAGGGTCATTGAATAATACATAAATTCTATTAAAGATTTCATCAACAACTATTTCTCTACTAGTAGGTTTAGGTTCTTCTTCAATAATAGGTGCATAATCATGATATCTATCTTGAATCATAAAATTATCATCAATATTAACATGATCACTTTCAATGATCATCTTCAATCTCAAATTAAAACATCTATAAGCTTTTCTTTTAGTAGAGTAACCAAGAAAAATACTTTCATCACTTCTTGCATCAAACTTGCCAATTGCTTCATCTCTCTTGATGTAGCACTTTCTTCCAAAGATTATGAAGTATTTTACTATAGGTACATTCCCAATCCATAGCTCATAAGGTGTCTTGTATGCACCTGGCCTCAGTTGTATTCTATTGATAGTATAGACTGCAGTATTGACCACATCTCTCCAATAGGTTTGTGCGACCTTTCCTTCAATCATGATGGTGTGCGTTTTATCAAGTATGACCCTATTCCTTCTTTATGCTATTCCATTCTGCTGAGGGGTTCTAGGTGCACTTAACTGTCTCTTTATCCCATGTTCTTCGCAGTACTCATAGAATCTGTCAGAGGTGAATTATCCTCCTTTATCTGATCTCAAACATTTTATCTTCAATCTAGACTCATTTTCAACCTTAGCTTCAATGAATATTTTGAACTTTTCAAATGCTTCTGACTTGTCTTTTAAGAACCTGACCCACATCATTCTATAATAATCATCAACAAACAAAATAAAGTACCTTTCACCATAGTATGATCTTGTTTGAGCTGGCCCACATAGGTCTATATGCACTAGATCCAATTTGTTTTCTGTCAAATTGTGCTTACTTCTCAATGAATTCCTCAAATGCTTTCCCATTAATCATGCCATGCATATTGTATCAACTCATTTTGCAATGCTAGGAAGGTCTCTTATTGCCTTTACATTGCTTATCTTCACTATGTTGTCAAAATTGATGTGACATAGTCTTTTGTGCCATAACCAACTTTCATCTACCTTAGCATCAAAACAAATTGCTTCAAGATTAAGCTGAAAAACATTACCTTTAGTCTTTGAACCTGATGCAATCATATCTCCTTCCTTGTTATTAATGATGCACTTGGTGTCTTTGAATTTGAACTAATATCCTTTGTCAAGCAGCTTCCCAACACTTAGTAGGTTATGTTGCAGACCATCAACATAAAGAGCATCATCAGTGTTGTTCTTTCCATCCAAGGTGATAGCTCCTCTACCTATGATAGGTCTAGGAGTGTTGTCTCCAAATATAACCATGTCACCTTTTTATCTATCCAGATGCACAAATCTATCCTTGTCTCCTATCATGTGATGTAAGAAACCATTGTCAATGATCCAATATGTCTTGATGTCAGCTTGTGAAATCAGTGCTAAGTCTTGTTCTTTCTTTTCATCTTCAAGGTCCATTTCAGTAAACATTTTCTCCATGTCTTTAAGAGCAATGAATCTAGTTTCATCTTCTATTGACTCTTCATCTGATACTCCATCTCTAGCATAGTAATATTATTTTGTATACTTGGACTTGTAGTTAGTTTTGAACTTCTTGACTCTAGTAGGACACTTAGATGCAAAGTGACCAATCTTGTTACATGAAAAGCATTTGAATGGTAACCAACCTTCATATTTTCATTTTCCTTTCCTTTCTTTCTTAACAATCAAAGAAATGAAATCATCTAGTTATTTTTCATCATCATCATCATCAAAATTACTAGAAGTGTTCAAGGATTTCTTAGGTCATGGACTAAAGCTTTGACGACTGTCTCACTTTTAGGCTATGTCTTCAAACTTAATATCTCAAAAGCTGAAATCTTGTTGATTAAGGTCTATCTTTTGAAGTCTTTTAAGAATTGCATAGTCTCATCTGGGATTTTTATCTTTCTCTCATATTCTGGTGGAAAAGTAGTCGTCAACTTATCCATTATATCTTCTTTCAAGATCTCTCCACCATTATTTGTAATTCGTTTAGCTTATTCATTAATCCTTTGATTGTAGGTTCTAATGTTCTATTTAGGAAACATCTCCAATATATTGTACTTTTTCTTCTATGTCTTTCTACATGCATTCTTAGCTTGGATGTCTCTTTCAAAGATGTCTTCTAGATACTTCCATATCTTGTAGGCTTTATCAGCTTTCTTGATCTCTGAAAACTCACTCTCAAACAAGGTGTTGATAACAAGTTCTTTGGTAAGAGCATTTTGAGTGAACATCTCCTTTTATTTAAGAATTGCATTTTCCTTTGCAAGATCTTCTAGAGAGGGAATCTGAACTTCTTTGGTAGCCACTTCAAAAATCTCAAAGGCAATGCACTGTAAGTGTGTCATCATTTTGTTCTTCTAATCTTGATAGTTCTCTCCATCAAACTTAGGAAATTATTTTCTAAAGAATGCCATCTGATCAACCCCAAGTTGTTAAACTTTCTCTTCGAGGCACTTGGCTCTAATACCAATTGTTAAGAATAGTCCCAAGAGATAACTGAGAGGGGGGCTGGGTGAATCAATTATCTACAAGATTCAATTGTTTATACAATTAAGTACAAAAGAACATTAAGCATAAACACAATATAAGAACACTTAAAAAAACACCAAAATTTTGGTTATGAGGAGATCCAAATAGTTTAAAACCCCGGTGGGAATTACCACCCACTATAAACTGCACTAGAGTATTATGATCCCTGTTAGAAGATCTTACAACCTTGTTAGGAGTTGATCTTTACAATAAATTAAGTACAGTGACCTGGCCAAAGGTTGGACCTTGTTAGGAGTCTTTTACAATTAACCCTGTTAGGGGTGAGGACACACTATCCGGGAGCACAATGCTCAAAGGGGTGAAGGTTGCAACCTTTTGTTTAACAGATACACACTATATCTGGATCTTGGTGTACAATGCATAGACCTATTGTCTTGATCAATTCCAATGAATAGAATATACTCTCTACTTTATCACATAGACATTTTGTTGATGGCTCAATACTTCATACCTTTTGCTCTGCTCTAATCTTTCAACTATCTGCCATACTTAGAAATCACAACTGACTGCCTATAAATATCTTCCTCTAAATGATATAATCAAGTTAGCCTATTAGAACCATATTGAAATCATATCAGAGAAACAATACAACTCTCTAATAACATTTTAGTCAGCTCTAGTAAGTATGCAATGCAAATTAGGACCGCGCAACTCCATATGAGTAGATGTGTCGCTTCACACTGTCGGCTTGACCAAATTAATTGATACTCTCTTCTCATGATCAATTATGTCATGTACTCTCGAAAAAACATACTTAACTCTTCTCCAAACACTATTCCAAGCATGCATATTGAAATGATATGTGCAACTACTACAACAATATAAATATTGTCGGCTCTACTAGAAAAACTCAGGAAACTGTGACTGTCAACTAGAGACTTCATAACTCAACCTGTAATGCATATCTGACTCTGCATCCATGAACATAGCATCATAAACATGTGTACAAAATAAATATAAATGTGCAAGGCTTCATTACTGATGCAGGGGCATCCAAGGTTAAGGTAGGGGCATTCTGTGTCCTCGATAAACTGCATGGAGTGTTTGTGTTTTGGCCCATTTTTACTCGGTTGCAGCCTTGACTGATGATCTCGGTCATTGAAGGAAGCTTGGTCACTAAAGGAACTCAATAGTCTTTTGTGCTTGATGAAATGGTTGCTCCATCATGCCTGGGGTGCTTGGTCAATACTGGTGCTTGGTGATGCCTAGCTTGCTTGGTAATTTTACTGTTGCTCGGTAGTTTAGACTTACCGACTAGAGTTCTGTGTGATTTGTGAGCTGACTTGGTGAATTAATTGTTGGTAGCCATTGTCATGGGCTGACATGTAGAATTAAATGTTTGTATACATTTGTAAGCCAAATTTTATGGTATTTAATTATTTGTTTTTGGGAGTTCATGGTTTCATCTAGATGACTTGTGGCTGATGATTAACATTTAAGGAGGGCTTGGGTAGATGTTTAGGGAGACAGAGGCAGAATTGGGAGTGAAGAAAGGTTCATGACTTGGAAAACTTGGTGAGCTAGATTTGAGGTTCTGAAAGCTAGAGTTGGCAGAGTTGTGGAAAAGTTCTTGATGTTCTTGTAGATCAGATTGTAATCTGATAGTCCTTTGTAGCAGAGCTAGGGGTTTTCATACTTGGAGATAAGGAGATTTCTTGGAGGCTTGCGAGCTCAAGTTTAGATCTACCTTAGGGTTTCCATCAACTTCTGATTGTCTTCAGAGCTGAACTAGCTGAGATTGTATTGGATCTGATTGTGGATCTTGCATAATTGTTTCATTTTGTATTGGCTCTAACTTGGAAGGCCTTACAGTCGGGCATGTTAATGCAAATTGATTGAAACATTTGTGGTGTTTTCTATTTGGTTGAGTATTCTGCTATGTAATTCTTTTGGCTACAAGGTTTGGACTATCCTTCATTGGATCCACCATCGTTGACTACATAAGGTGGTATGTGGATCTTGCAAAATTATTTTATTTTGTATTGGCCCTAACCCGAAAGGCCTTACAGTTGGGCATGTTAATGCAAATTGATTGAAACATTTTTGGTGTTGTCTATTTGGTTGAGTATTCCATTGTGTAAATTTTTTGGCTACAAGGTTTGGATTGTCCTTCATTGGATCCACCATCCTTGACTGCAGAAGGTGGTATCAGAGAGAAGTTTTGTCCCTGCTGGAGTGAAAGTTTGATCTTGTTGAAGCAGAAGTTTGACCTAGCAAGGCTGATCTTGCAAAGTTGATCTTATTGGAGCAGAGATTGTAAGCAATCTGGACTACAGATCCAAAGCACTAAACTTGTGAAATTGTGCCCTAGTTGTTTACAAGGTTGCAGGTCGAGATCTGACTTGTTGCAACTTGGAAATTATCACAAGGTGATTGGTGAGGGTTTGTTGCAGAGGGTTTCTCTTATCTTTAAGGATGCCTCTAAGAATATTGGACCCTAGAGTTATTTCAGATCTTTGTGATACTATTGAATCCAGGATCATAGAGAAGGTGAAATCAGATTTCAGATATGAGATGGAATTGATGAAAAATGATATGGTCGTCGAGATCATGAGAACTGTTGCTGGTATAGCTCAGAATGTCAGTACTAAGGATGACTATGAAGAAGCTTCTGAATAATTTGAGATTGTTGGATCTAGTGGTGATGCCTGGAGGAATAGATCCAGTGAAGACAAAACCACTTGTTTGCCTAGATCTGCTGCTTGGTTTATTAATTACTGAATGGAAGTTTCTACTTTCTCTGGTACTTTGAAACCCAAAAATCTGATTGATTGGATTGGTGAATTTGAAGATTTCTTTGAGATGGAAGAAATTGAAGATCCTCTTCAGGTGAGATTGGCACAGACAAAGTTGAAAGGACATGCTACTCTTTGATGGAAGGAACTACAAAGAGACTGAGAAGATGAAGGTGAAACAAAGATCAATCGGTGGAGGTTGATGGTGACTAAGTTGAAAGCTATGTTCATACCAACTGACTATGAGCTTGACTTGTTTAAGAAGTTGCATAATCTGAAGCAGAAGGAATTGTATGTTGAAGATTATACCGAGGAGTTCTACAAACTTACTATCTAGTCTGGACACTGAGAGCTTGGTAAGGAAAAGGTCGCTTGGTATGTGAATGGTCTAAGATTCAATATCTAGGATGAGCTTGGTATGCTGAAGATTGATTCTGTTGAAGATGCTTATCAGTATGCTCTGAAGGTAGAAGATAAGTTGAAGAGGAAACAACCTAGTAACTCCTGAGGGAAGGAGAAGATTAATCACTTGGTGAAGGAGAAACTGACTGATGGAGAAGATGAACCGAAACCTATGGAACCAAAGAAGAATAAAGGTAGAGTTATCTTTAAGGGTAATTTCTATAACTATGGAGAGGAAGGACACCGTTCTTTTGAGTGTACATAGAAGAAGGTTGACCGACAAGCTACTATGATGAATGAGAACATTCAGAATGAACCTGAATCAGAGAACTTACTGCTTCGACGAATATTGATCGGTACAAAGGATGAACCTTGTCAAAGGAGTAACTTGTTTAGGACCCGATGCAAGACCGAAGGTAAACTTTGTGATGTTATTGTTGATAGTGGTAGCACTGATAACCTTGTTACTGAGGACCTGGTTCAGAAAATTGGCTTTACTAGAATGAAACATCCTTGTCCTTATTGGCTTGGCTAGTTGCAAGATGTTCATACTTTGGAAGTTAGGGAACAATGCTTCATTGATGTTCAGATTGGCCAGTACAAGGATCTTGTGCTTTGTAACATTGTGAAGATAAATAGTTTTGATATATTGCTTGGTAGAACTTGGCAATATAATTGTAGAGCTATTTATGAATGTGCTAGAAATTTGTTTACTGCTGAGAAGAATGACAAGAATTTTTCACTGATGCCTTTGATGGATGCAACGCTCAGTAGGAGAAGCCTGAGTATTGGTAGCTGAGTTGAGGTTGTGGATCTTGAGAAAATGAATGATCAGTATGGAGAACTGACCTGTACAATGTCCAAAAAAGACTTGAAGAGACAAAGGAAGCTGAAGTGGAAGACTTTGCAAGAAGAAAAGGTGGAGGACTTGTATTATAAAGAACCAGTTTAGGATTTATGTGATGAATCCTGAAAGATGTTCTTCTCACATATGAACATATTTTGGAACCTGGGGTGTCTGATGTAGGGGCATCCAAGGTAAAGGTAGGGGCATTCTGTGTGCTCGATAAACTACATGGAGTGTTTGTGTTTTGGCCATTTTTTACTCAGTTCAAGCCTTGACCGATGGTCTCAGTCATTGAAGGAAGCTCAGTCACTGAAGCAACTCGGTAGTCTCTAGTGCTTGGTGAAATGGTTGCTCAATCATGCTTGTGGTGCTCGGTCGATACAAGTGATTGGAGATGCCTAGCTTGCTCAAGAATTTTACTGTTGCTTGGTAGTTTAGACTTATTGACTAGAGTTCTGTGTGATTTGTGAGCCGAATCAATGAATTAATTGTTGGTAGCCATTTTCATGGGCCGACATGCATAATTAAATGTTTGTATACATTTGTAAGCCAACTTGTATGGCATTTAATTATTTGTTTTTGGGAGTTAAGGTTTTCATCCAGCTGACTTGTGGCTGATGATTAGTATTTAAGGAGGGCTTGGGTAGATGTTTAGGGAGATAGAGGCAGAATTGTGAGTGAAGAAAGGTTCATGACTTGAAAAAATTAGTGAGTCAGATCTGAGGTTCTGAAAGCTAGAGTTGGCGGAGTTGTGGAAAAGTTCTTGATGTTCTTGCAGATCATATTGTAATCTGATAGTCCTTTGTAGCAGAGCTAGGGGTTTGAATACTTGGAGACAAGGAGATTTCTTGGAGGCTTGCGAGCTCAAGTTTAGATTTTCCTTAGGGTTTCCATCAACTTCTGATTGTCTTCAGAGCTGAACTAGTTGAGATTGTATTAGATCTGATTGTGGATCTTGCAAAATTATTTCATTTTGTATTGGCCCTAAGCCAGAAGGCATCATAGCCAGGCATGTTAATGCAAATTGATTGAAACATTTGTGGTGTTTTCTATTTGGTTGAGTATTCCACTATGTAAATCTTTTGGCTGCAAGGTTTGGACTGTCCTTCATTGGATCCACCATCCTTGACTACATAAATTACAACCATATTGTAAATCATATACATAACTCTTCCTGGGACTTATTAGGAAGACTCATTGATATAGACTAGTGTATTACTGTCTTTACTCAGAATCAACCTCTATATCTATGATATCATGCTGATAACATATCTAGGAAAAATATACTCAAGGCTCTCTCCATCAAGCTTCCACACATGTTGCTAACCATATGCTATCATCAATGACAAACATACAGTCACTATTCTAGCTTGTTGGCAAATCTCCAATAGTACCTTCAATGTTAGCACTCGAATCATGGTTTGTAGGCTAAACCAAGTGTTGATATGGTACCAAAAAGTTAAACATGTGAACAAGGAAGGATCACCTTGTCATGGTCAAATGAACAATAAGTTTTTTTGGAATGAGGTCCTTCTTTGTGTCATTCACTAGTAAGCAATTGCATTAATGAGTTGATTAATTGCTATTTCTTAGCATGGTTGCAGATGCAGTGCATAAAAAATAAAAGAAAATGATGCATGATAAGATGATCATATTTGTGGGATGATTTTCTTACAATGGATGATATTTAAAATGTTGATCATAAAATTAAGTCATTAAGATACATGTATGATATTAATGATGCCCTTTCAGTGTAACAATGGGTTTTGTTAAACCCCAAAAAATGGTTTGCATGTAAAGAGTATAGTACAATTGTTGATGGAGATAAGGAGAGCCCATTTGTTATAGGGATGCAATTGCTAGAGAAACTTGATCACATGCTTCGTTATGGCCACAAAAACATATTGGCCATGGGTTCTACATTTGGTATAAATGCAGTGAAGCTATGTTGTGTATTCCTTGGTAGAGTTGACTTAAGAATGTTTACACTTAAAATAAAACATAGTATTGATACATCATACATTATGCCTTATGATAATTTGAATTGTATACAATTCTTTCATTCAAATTGAAGTGTATGGAGGTTCTTGTGGAATAGATCATTATGTCCAGATCTTGTCCACATGATATTTCATATTAGATGCACACTTTTGTCCATCAAGATCACTTAAAGAATACTGATTGGAGACTTAATGCATTCATGGTAGATGATGTAGTTGTTGAGATCAAAGCTATTAGGTACATTTTATTTCCCATTCAACTCTTTTAAATTTTTAAATTATTTTAATACACCCCTTAAATGAAAATTAAATAATAAATAAAAGTATTTAAGATGCAGAGAAGTGTTTCAGTGTGATGTATAGCTATGCACTTAGAGTGTTAGACATACATGGCTGAAGATCTTGATTGCAAAGGTAAAAGATAATGAAATTAGAAAAGAGATGTTTGATACACTTGGATTTATCATGCATCATTCAACAAATAAGGATTCAACAGGTTATGAGTTTCACATATTTATTCAAGACTATAGAGATACACAACCATCATTCATTGAATATTTTAAGGGAAGATGCTCTAATAGATTGATTATGTGGGCTATATGTTTCCATACACTAAATAATATATGAAGAGAGACAAATGGTTTTATAGATTCTTATCATTCATATTTAAAGAGATGATTCTTAAAAATAATCGAGTGTGCTACAAAATTCCATGTTGATTGGTTGGTACACTACCTAACAACACATGTTTATATCTATTACTAGCAGGTGCAAGTTATCAAGAAACATGGTTTATATAGGAAGTTTGATATTGAGAAGATTGAAAATACATATTGGGTTCATTCCATGAAAATTTGAGATTACCATGTTGCATTCAATGCCATTGGTGATCACACAACATGGGTGACAAGTGAAAGCATTCCCAAATTTCAATTTGAGCTATATAGATCCTCACTTGATCTGTCTATATATGTTCTTGTAATTTTTCAATGCAAGGATACATGTGCAAGTGTGCGATGAAGGTGAACTTGATAAGGGAGAGACAAAGATAACATCTATTTAACAAATTGGATATAGAATTTGATAATAATGCTAGCACAGTTGGTTCTATAGAAGAAGGATGCCCCAACAATGTCTCTAATCATTTGGTACTAAAAAAATATGAATTTTTTATTTTATTTCTATACTATTATTAATGTAGATAATTAATTCATAGATGAAATTATAGATAATGATAATTTCCAACTCTTGGAGGATTATTCTATGCATATACATGTGAATTTATAATGACATTTTTGCTATTTAAATTCTTGTTAATTTGATTATATAATTTCTAAAATATGTATTTTTTTGTAGACCATTGAAATTAGAGATGAACATGTAGTGACATAAATGAGGCTACAAATAACACAAGATTTGCACAAGTTGCAGGGAATTTCAACTCACACAGCTAATTTGGTGAAACTTACTTTCATTTGTAAGAATTTAGAAGACTTGTCAAACAAGGTCGAGAGTAGACGCATCTCATCCTAGTGTGGACTCAACCATCTAAGTGAAAATATATTTTTCAGCGTACATGATGAATTTGGTCACATTGTTTATCGAAAAAGAGACTTGATTGAGTGCATGCATGTGAGGAGAAGGTTGAGTATCTCCATTGGTACTGCCATGTTTCTACCAATGCCACAAAATCACAAGCATCAAAATTGGTTTGCTGACCTTGATATGGAAAATAAATGAGAAAAGGACCAAATTTAGTACAATGAATATAATTTTGACATGGTTAAACATGTTTGAAACTGTCCAAGATACTATTATTAGAACACAATATTTTATTGATATAACATAGAAGAGTGTCATCACATTTTTTTAGTTGTGTACTACAAATATTTTTAACACTTTGAATGATATAATGTAATTTTAGATGTTAAAAATATAATTGGAATGTTGGTTTAAGATTCCAAGATAAATTCCTCACCACGTGAAACCCCCTATGGACATGCATGACTTGCAAAATAATAGTATATTGAATGTAAATTTGATTGAATATAAATTAGTAGATACAAATTAATGCACGACTTACTGGTATACATACATAATGACTATAATTTACATCAAAATCTCTTTATGAAAATTAATTTTAATAACATCTCTATGAGTCACATACATTGTATATCCTTCCACAATATTTGGCAAGAATTTTGTATCCTTTACGAATAATATATGATAAAAATTCTCCTTCTACTATGCCTTGATAGATGTCCATACATTGTTCCAAAGCTCCCATTTTTTCATTGGTAGGGAGGATAATATAAAAAGCTATGGAATGTGGCTTTACACCTGCCAATTACACTTTCTTGAAAGTTTTGACAGTCTTTTTAATAAATGAAAATTTTAATGCATTTCTTACAATCATGAGATTCCATGAGGATATCTCTTTGAAACATTCTATCTAATAGTTCACATGCCTAGTCTATTCTTCCATTTTTTGCATACATGTTTACCAAAAAAAATTAACTATAATATTTGGCCTCTCTTATCCATTATGTTAAATAGTCCACTTGGCTTGTCTATTCTTCAATGTCTAACCATGCATTAGCACGTGCCATAATATGGGTAAAGGATGAAAAATAAAAATTATCTTCCCTAGTTCAATAAGTCATGTTGAAGCCTCTCAATAAATTTACTTCCTTGATAATGGTATTCCACCTTTTTTTTGTCTCTAAAATTGCATCATAGTTTCTAGGACTAACACTAGAATGACATCAATTTTTTTGGCAATAGTTAAAATAGACATATGTGATTTACTTTTTCTGCAAGGAAAAAGTAAATACTACCAAATTTTAATCTAGAACCTTTTCTTATTTGATCTATGCATATTATTTACATAATTTAAATGTTAGTTCTTACCTCTTCATGAACCTTCTATTTGAAAACCTCAGAACAAAATTTAAATGCTCTACCTAATTTTTTCTATTAATGTGTCATATTTTTTTTTTCCTTCTAGTATGATATAGTGTAATCTATGAGAGGACAAATATTAATATTATATGCCAATCTATGACAGTTGATGATAGTTTAGACCCATCTACATTTTATCAAGAAGCTTTTGTTGGTGAAACTTGTATAATTGTAGGAAGTTTTGTCTTTGGAGAAAACAACCCACCTTTTCTAATTTCTCTCATGAGAAAAAGTGTTGAAGAAGATGAAAAATTACATAATATTTATTTACAGAATAAATGCATTCTCAAATATCACTTATAGTGGTGGCATATCACATGCCTTTTAATAAATATGGATGTTTTTACATAGAATTTCCACTATGTTGGCATTGTTTGTGTGATGATTGTAGTTGCATTATACTTGGTTGTGATTTTATAAAATATACACATACTAATAGCAAATATACAAAAAGTGGAGAGATTTTTCAATCATTATGTACTTCAAACACTATTTTTCTTTTGATTCTTTTATAAATGGAATCTTAGAATTAAGTGTAGGTGTTTGATAACTTTTAATTTTATTTGTCAACTAGTGTCTATAAATTGAAAAAAAAAACTAGTAAATTATTACTAGTTATTTCATTCCATGTTTATGTTATTAACATTTATCATATGAGAGAAAATTTCTAAGGATTTATAACATGTGTCAAAGGATGGTCATTTTGTTTAGTCAATTATGGTAGCCAAAATTATTTATATACTAGTTTCTATTGATGGAAATGTAGTTACCATCTTTGATAGAGTTTTTAAAAATCGTTGAAACTTCCAACAAGCATAATATAAAAGAATGAAAAAAGTGCAGTCTCTAAACACGTTCCTTAAAATTGAAATTACCATGTACAAGTTGTAAACCACAATGTGTAATTTATTTCTACAGGAAGAATATAAAATAAATAAAAAAAGTTGCAGTCTCTAAACATATTCATTAAAACTATACTAACTATGTACAAGTTGTAAGGCACGATGTGTAATTCTGCTAGCAATGAATTATTTACAATAAAATCCCATCATTACCCTTTAGGAAAAAAAAGTGATAAAAAGATAAGATAACATGATGTGTTAGCCATGGAAAACTTTTAGCCCGTGATGAAGATGTGTTTGATTGATTATCTATGATATTATAGATATCTTAAAGAATTCTAAAATCATTGTTGTGTATGTCGGGAAAGAGACACTAATAGACATTGATTTTATGTTGTCATTCATGACAAATATACTTACTTTATATGGTTCCCCAACATATTATGTGTATAGCAAAGGATTAGATGATAATCGACTAAGTATGGATATACATGAAGCACTAAACATGATCAATATGGATATGTTTGGTTGAATAATGAATAGTGAACTTGATAGAAGGTTGGTTGGAGTGTATTTTGTGATATCTTATAATCGTAGAGGCTGATGTGATATTTTGGATATGTTTTGATGATTTGTGTATCAAGTTGGTTGAGGAGTATGAGAGAAAAAGTTAGATGACAAATCACTAGATCAATAATCTTGGTGGATCAATGATTCAATCAGTTTGATCATATATTTGGGCTAATTTGATATGCTACATGTTATCTATAGCTTGGTATATATTATCACGATTATTTGGTCAATTAATTTATTTCTCGATGTTACACTTTTTTCTTTTCAAGTTGATAGTGAACCTATTATATTTTGGTAATAGGTATATAAGATAGAGTTTGTGTATTAATTATGATGAGTATAGTGATGTGATGGTTATAGATTCTTGTGTAAAGATAAAATGTGTCATGTATCTTATTATAGAGGATAATTTGATGTTTATTTGATGTATTTACATGAAACTGCACAGGCATATATGCTGCTAAATTTAGTTTAGTATTTTTTATTATAGTCCAAACACTTTTGTAAGTAGTGATATTTGTAAGGGTTATATACATATCTTTATATTACGAAGTGAGCTCCAAGTGTGTTCCTATTTCTTTAATAATTATGTACTATACTATTACCCCTAATAGGGTTTTCCATATTTCTACAGAAATATTTATGTGGACAATAGTTTTTCCCCTTATCTGAGTTACCACACAAAAATAATGGTGCAATGAGTTTGCTAGTGTGTTCTATATTGTGTTCATGTTTAATTTTATTCCAATAGGACTATGTTGTACAATCTAATAATTAAGGTTAGAAATAACATAAAACTGATTCATCCCCACACTCTCAATGTTCCTCAATACCAACTATTGGTATTAGATCCCAATGCCTAAGAAGAAGTCTAAAAGCTTGAGGAGGGTCTTGATCGGTGAATTAGTAGTTTGTAGTAGTGATGTGAAATAGCTGCTAGTTGCACTTGAAGATTTCAAAAAAATGAATGCTAAGAACTTTGAATTGAAGGAAAAACTCAAAAGAGGCTGAAATATTTATAGAGAATAAAAAGGAAAAATTGAACAAAGCCACATACAAGAGGAAATAACTTATTAATCAGTTACAGTTGTAAAATGGTGTTGACAATTCAAAAGACCTAAAAGACAAATCAGAAAATGAATAAATTTCTAAAGAGAGAGATAATCTAAAGCATGAAATGGAAGTCATGACAATAACAATCAGTAAGAATTCGAAACAAGGAAACATCTTGAGAAATCCTTGAAAGATTAATCGAAGGAATGTCACAAAATGAATTGTTAGATTAGAAAATTGTAGATTGATCTTATGAAGTCTAGATATAATAAACAAGATCTTGGAAGGTTAAACTAAATTGTGAGGAGAGAACTTGCAGGAGCTAATGAACTCAAAGAAACATTCAAATCTAGTTCATTGAAACTTGATGAGCATCTTGAGAGACAAAGACCAGTTGGAGACAAGCATGGTTTAGGATTTGGTAATGGACAAAGTTCTAAATTAGGAGGATAGAAAAATTCATTAGAAAATCAGATATATAAACCAAAGGATAAACCTATGAAATGAACTAAGTTCAATAGTAAATTCTTTACATGTAACAAGATTGGTCTTATAGAGAAAGAAAGCAAAATAAGATCCAATATTGTATCATTTTCTAGTTATTGTTACATTTTTAGAAAATATGGTCACAAATTAAATGAGTGAAGACCAAAGATAAGGTAAGGAAATGTTACATGTTACAAATGTAATTACTTTAGACACTTGGCTAAATAATGCAAACTAAATCATACAGATCACAGATATGGAAATCCCAATGTGATGTGTTTTAATTGAAAAACATTTGGTCACATTTCTAATAATTTTAGATACAATAATGGAAATTCGGCAGGAAGAAATAATACTAAGGATTATAAGGAGAATCAAATTATTGATATTGAAGATGTTAGGAAGGAAATGAAAAAGACTTGGATGAGGAAAGAGTATATTAATTATACTAGACAAGTCACACTAGTTTTTGATGTGGAAAATTATTCTAATAACTAATTATGTCTTTGACCTAAAGTGGAGGGTAAAAGCACAATAAACTGTCACCCTTTTACAAAGGAAAAGACTAACAAAATCAAAGTTGTTCAACTTCAATAGTATAAAAATGACATTTATGTTTGGAATTTCCAAATGATGTAAACTAATTAAATGTGATAAAATGGATGAAGTTTATGATTAATATTTTTAATAGTTTTTTTGAATAATAATTGATATGTTATTTAATTTTTAAAGATAATTTTTTAGTTGCTGAAAAATGTTGAAAATTATGGGTCTATTTCCCACAAAAAAGTTATATGTAAATAATCATTTTTTCCCCTAATTTGAAATATATTATAGATGACATATATAGCTAGTGCATAAAGAAATAAAAATTAGTTTGTGACCTATATTTTCTCTTTTATAACAATTCAAATCCCAACTCACTGAAATCGACAGTTTTCATCTCGCAACATATTTTTTTATAACAAATCTATCTTAATAAAAAAAAGCAACATATATTCTTGAAGAGGACTCTCTACTCTAGTGCACCATATGTTTTTAAAATTTATTTCATATGATTTACTATTTTTTCTTTCTCCGAATCAACATCTCCTTGACTGTTAAAATACCTACTTGCAATATTTTTTAATTACAATAAACTATGTCCAATTAAAACACTATAAAATCTATATGAGGATATTCTTGACTCTGATCTCTACAAAAGGGTATTTTTTTAATTTTTTTTAAAAATATCATTAAAAAGATTAGGAGTGATTGAAATGCCACTTTTTTGAAATAATTTTATTTTTATGGTAATTAGACCCAAAGTGGTATAAAACATGCATTTAATAGATATTTGCAATTGGAAAAGTTAAAGCACTTATCTAACTTAGCTAGAATGAATCTAGCTAGACCATATGTTTGACCAAAATTAATTTTTAGTTAGAAATACTAAAATTTAGCTGTGCTGATAAGTTAGCATAAAAGGTGACACTTGATTGTGCTTTTACCCTAGAGTTCTTAATGAAAAATCTTACCAAACCCCTATTTTTAAAAAGATCAAAGCAAGAGATCATATCAGATAGTTAAAAAATTGAAATTGAATCTTGTAGATATTTTATTTGGTAAATCACTTCATGATCTTGAGGATCATAGTTAGAGATTACTTCACTGGCTATAGCAGCTTTATGAAACTTAGTTCAACAACATTTATTGTAAAATGATCTTTAGAGTGTGTGAAGAAATTAAAAGGATTTCTAAGAAGTTATTTTGCACCTTTCTATCTTATGTAAATTTTAAGAGAGATTGGATAATATTTGAGCTTAAGCCCTAGATTATTTTCAAAATCAAAGTTTTAAAATCCTACTATCAATGTGAAGGTATTTATCATTCTAAAGATTATCGAATTATTTTTGAAATCATGGATACTTCGATTATAGTTGATGTCAAGAATAGAACATCTCCTATCTTTAAGAAATACCCCAACAAATCAATGGAGGGTGATCCTAAGGGAGCACTTTTAAAGGTTCCATGCATTGTGCTTCATGTTGAGGATATTAGGCCATACATTCATGATCATTTTGAAGAGCTAGGAGAGACTGATATTCATGAAACATATGAATCTATGTGTGAGCAAGGGAAATTAAAGGTAGACCTCAAACCACTGGAAACTATGTTTATTTTGTAGATTATGGATTTTATCACTTTTAATGAAACAAAGTGGGCATAGATTGTCTTGAGAAGGATTTATGATCAATTCATCTTGTTAGAAAAACTATATAAGATTACAAAGGAAATATTAGAGGAAATAATCATACTATGTGGAAAAAGAAACCCCATCACTAAAGTCTACTCAACATAGCCTAGTGACTGACCTAACAAGTCGAAATGGAATAAGAGAGAAATAAAAATTAATGATATCAAGAAACCAGATGTAAGATTTTACTCTATGGTATATGGGTTGAAGATTTACCATTCTAGTAGAGAAAATTCTATTTCAAGCACAATAATTTACACAACCTATCGAAAGTGAAAGAGGGAATCGAGATTGATATGTGTGAAACCTTTAGAGAATAAATTATAAATAATATTGAGAAGATCAAGGGAGAAGAGAAGTAGATCTTAAGTATGGTTCAATGATCATATACATCTTTTTCTATTTTATGAACCACCTTCCACGATTTCATAACATGGAGAAAGGACATACTATTTGGAATGCAGATCACTGACTATCTTGGACTTGATGAGAGAACAAGAAGGAAAGAAATTTTTGGATACTTAAAAAAAATTCAAGAAAAAATACAACAAAGATGGAGGACACCGAGATATTTGGTTGATAAGAAAAAATATTGATGGTCGTGAGTTGGAAGCAGTAGAGACAATAATTTCTTTGATAATGATGATGGGATATGAAGTTGATCTATTAATTTTAGAGCATTGTGTGTAATCTTTTGGAGAAACCAATTTATCCTAATGAGAAGACGTTCAATACATACAAAAAGAAGAGTCTTGAAGTACACCTCGTAGTAAACAAACTAGAAATGAAGAGAAGGTTCATAAGAGAAGTTGAATTAGTAGGAGAAAGTTTAGGTTAAATACTAAAGAAAAAATGAAATAAGTAAGGACAAAGTAAAAAGAAGAGAAGAAAAAGGAAAAAGAAGATAAAATAGTTAATGTCGAGAATGTAAGTCAAGGACCCGCTCCCCATATTCCATTCCAGAGAAAATATACTAGAAGTTAAGTGAAGGCATCAGAATACGAGACACTAATGAAGAAGGTGACAAAATGATTGAAAATTTTTCCATTGGTAAGATATCTTTTTATAAAGCTCAAAATGAATTGGTTAAGTATGGCATCTTGGTTAGAGTAAAGAAGTTCTATCACAAGTATAATGGAGAAGAAAAGAGGAAATTAGAAGAACAAATAGTTAATTATCTGAATAAGTTTACGAGATCACTAGAGGAGATCAAAGAGAAAATACATGATGATCTATTTTCAAATATTGAGGAGAGAAGACCAATTTATTTTGAAGTGGACAAGATAAGAAAGGGAGTATTGAACAAACTATGCTAGTTATTACAATTGAAGATCATAAGATAGTCCGCGAGGAAGCACAAAGCATACTCTTATTAAAAAAAAAAGATAAACAAGATTACGAGTGGAAAGGTTGATAAAAGTGTTGAAGAGACTAAGGAAGTAATAACTATGATACTCTTTGAGAGTTTGTATGAAGGTTTTATACAAAAGGAGAAGAAAAAGAAAACTTAATAATAAAAAATACGTACTAGTTTCTATTCCATGGTTGAAGAACCCGATCTCTTTATCAATGGAGTACCTATTTCACTCTCCATAGTTCTGTATGATGAAGATGGATTTAGTCCACGTATGGTGAACTATAAAGATACGATAAGAGAAGAGGAATTTAAGAAGGGTATAGGAGAAAGAGAAGAGAATATTGATGAAAAATCTAATCAAGAAAAAACAAAGACAACAACAATATATTCAGATGATCAGAAGAAAAATGAAGAGAAAAATGAACAAGTAAAAGTTGAGACAGAGAAAGGTAATAATGAGGAAAAAATAGATAATACAATATAACTTGATCCTATGAGTGAAGAAATTCCTGAACAGACTGAGGAATCAAACATTGAGAAATCTAATGAAGTGAAAGTTTAGAAGACTGATGATGCAAGAGATACTCAAAATATTATACATTCTTTATCAGAAAAAGAATCTGTTTATATGTATCTGAAAGGACCATTTGAGTTGGATGAACTTGATGAAGATCAGTTAAGGGCACTTTCCTCTATGAGTCGTGCTAGATAAAAGAGAAAGAATATTAAAATCAAATGAGAAAGAAAACAAACTGTTGACTAGGATAACAAAAGTATTGAGCGAGATTATACCAGCATATGTAGTAGATCAAAATGTTTCTACATCTGATTAGTTAGAAAGACTTTTGGATGTAGTTGAATCACATTTTCAGTCTTTTGAGAAATCAAGTATGTTGAAATTTTAAAATGAATTCAATGAGGAAATATTCAATCGGTTGAACTTGATAATTACGGCAGATAAGAAATCTTTGGTAGTCACCATTTAGAGCTTTGAAGATTCCTTGGGAGAAAGAAGAATATATAAATCTTATATTGATTATAAAAAATGTATTGCAGAAATTAACAAGATAGTGAAGTAAAGTAAAGGCAAATTGCTAGAGCTATCACATGCATATGGTACTTTTATAGATTTAGCTCTAGCACATTCATCATAGGTGAAAAAATTGAGTGATAAGACCAAATCTCGTGTCACCAAGAAGGAAATAATGAAACGGAGAATCCGTGAACTGTTGAACCGAATTGTGACCAAGATTACTAGTTCTGACAAGAGCAGTCAAAGAAGCCACAAACTATTATGAATTTCCAAATGCAGCTGATGTAGGTGAAGAAATTTTTTTGTCTTATGTATCATGTGGACAGATTTATAATTTTGAGGGTCTGAAGAAGGGTTGGGATGTTGACTTTGCAGATTTGAGGAATAATTTCTTAGATATTTTCAAACTATTGTAAGTATATCTTGCATATCTTTGTATATAGGAAGATGTTATAATATTTTGGTAGTTCAATTTTGGAGTTGATCCCTTCTTTTTTCATTGATATCAAAGGGGGAGAGATAAGGTGAGAAAAAATAGTCTATTATTTTAGGGCGAGTATATATTTTTGGATAGGTGAATAGTTTTGAAGGTTGGCATTTTTTGGAACACTTAGCCATTTTTTTCTAAGAGTTTCCATCAATGTCAATGGAGGAGATTGTTTGCAAAGAGACACTTATAGATATTCATTGTATATTTTCATTGATGAAAACTATACTTACTTCATATAGTTTCCCAATATATTTTGTGTATACCAAAGGATTAGATAATAATCCTTTAAGTATGGATATAAAGGTAATAGTGAACAAGTTCGACAACATGATTGGTATGGATATTTTTAGTTGAATAATGAGTAGGGAGATTCATAGAAGGTTGGTTGGAGTATATCCTATGATATCTTATGATTATTGAATATGGTGTGGTGTTTTTGATATGTTTTGATGATATGAGTATCGGGTTGGTGAAGGAGTATAAGAGACAAAGTTAGACAAGGGATGGATTGATCATTGATCCTATTGGAAAGATGATCTAATCAGTTTGATCATAGATTTGGATTAAGTAAACATGATAAACACTATCTACAACTCGACACATGTTATCATGATGATTTGATCAGTGTTTTATCAAGGATATACACATTGCACTTTTTTCTTTTGGAGTTGATAGTGAATGTATTATATTTTGGTAATAGGTATATAAGATCAAGTTGGTGTATTTATTATGATGACAATAGTGATGTGATGGTTAGAGATTACTTTGGAAAGATTAGAGATGTTATGTATTTGATTCCTGTACATAGGCTAATCTATTATTTATTTGATGTACTTACATGGAACAACATAGGCATATGTGATGCTAATTTCAGTTCAACATTTGGATTTTAGTCCAAACACTTTTGTAAGTAGTAAAATTTATAAGGGTTGTAGCCCTATCTCTGTATTGAGTAGTGAGCTCTAGGCATGTGCCTAATTCTATAAGCATTCCCTACTATACTATTATACCTAACAGGGTTATCTATATTTCTGTAGAGATATTTGTGGGTTCCATCCCCACTATGGTTTTTCCCTTAATTGGGTTTCCACACAAAAAACATTGTTTCATGTGTTTTTGGATGTGTTATCTATTATGTCTTTATTTTATTGTCATTGCAATAAGATTATGGTTATACAATATGATAACTAAGGTTAGAAAGAACCGAACACTGATTCAACCCCTCTTAGTCTTCCTCAATACCAACAAGCTTTTTTCCACCATTCATCCCATCACAAAAAATTGACTTGAGCCATATTTATCACGAGATAAACTTTTTAACAGCGGGTCAACATCTCATGTTATCTACAAGGTGGCATAATGCATGGTTTTATCTCCATTTTTCTATTTCATTGATCTCTTCAAGCATGGCTAGAAAATGAGAAAACCAACTAGGTTTTTCCACATGGACCCATTCAGTTTCACAATGAGGGTTAGTGCCTTATAACATTTTGTCAAATTTTAAAGGTTGCACATGTTGATGTTAATCAATAGTCCTGGATTATTTCACCATTTCGCGATTCTCTTCAAGGTGAGATGTAAAATGGAGAAGTCAGAGGGTCAACACCAAAGATGGGATAACAAGTCATGTTATCCCATGTTTCACTATTTCGCATAGTCATAATTGGATTTATACAAAGCAACAATGGATCTTTTTATGTTAGTAGTGTTGGGATTTTTGACCACATGCTTTATTCTGATTGGTCACACTTCTTCATCCCTTTCTTTAAAATGACTTTGGAGTCACAAAAAATACATATCCTTTCTTAACTTCACATGTGATTTGTATTTCCCTTAAGGTGGCACACAACATATAACCATGTAAAATATCTTGCCAACTAAAGGTAAGAAAAATACAAATTTCTGATAACTCTCAAAATAATTAATTTTGTAACAAATAAATAATAAAACTTTTATAGAAATAAAAGACTCTTGAATCATTCATTATTAATTTATAATCACTACCTGAATGAAATTATTTACTTATTGTTATAAATAAACCTAAAATATTTACTTGAGATACAACGACCACATATAAAGCTCTTAACACAGTCATAGATACTAGTTATTAAATATGGTTTAATAGAAAATATTTTACCACCACAAAGTGGTAACCACACATTAAATCTCTTATTGGACCACACATACTATGATATAAACTTGGCCCATATTTCACAATGTGCAAAAGATGTACCTACATTAGATATAAAATTCTCCACCTCCAATCCCAACATCTTATTATTGTTAAAATTTTAGAAGCCAACTCCGTCACATCAATCTAATTCAAGGTTGATGAAATTCAATTACACTTGAATGAACTCTAGTTTTGAATGTGACTTGTATATATATGATAACTTTTCAACTACATCATAAATCATTTTATAGTTGTGTGTCAATCAAAACATGTTTATTTTAAGTGAATCCTTTATCAAAGTTGAGACATAATTTTGGCTTATACTTACATAGGCTTCATTTTGTTCCAACAACTATTGGTTCTATAGATTAGAAATCTATATCTCCTAGATTACAAAAGAAATTATTAAACATGAAAATATTTTCCAATTAAACCTAAATATTTTAATAAATTATAAATATAATCAAAATTAAAATAATATAAATTTAAGATAAATAAATTAATTCCAATTGATATCTCTGACATTTATTTAGATAATTATGTTTAAAATATCTATACGTGTATTCAATTTTTTAATTAAATCTATTGAAATAGAGATAGATGAAAAATACAACAAATGCATTATGAAAAGAGAATGTAAACTACTAAATTTTTATAAATGAAACTCTTATTTATAGTCCAAGTTTTATATCCATGTGGTCTCTACATAGAGGTTCTAGTGCTCTCTTAAAATAGATTTTTCCTCTTCATTCATCAAAAGAAGAGTATCCTTTCTACAAAAGAAAACAATTATTTAGCGATGAAAGAAGCTTCCAAAATGCCCTAAAATAAGTCTCTAGAGATATCATAGAAGAGAGATAATTTAAATATGTTATTTGGATTGGTTCAGCTATGAGGACATAGAAGATAAATTGAGCTAGCTAGAGTCCACATCAACTAACACTACCCCTCAATCTTCATTGCCACTATGTATGCAATTCCAATTCCTTCCTAGAGATATTCAAAGATGTTCTTTGAAAGCAACTTTGTAAAAATATGTGCTAGTTGTTCTTTGAACCTACCAAACTCAAAATATATGTACCCATTGTTCACCAATTCTTTAAGATAGCGATATCTTGTATCAATATGCTTTAACTACATTTATGAAAGACATGATTTTTAGATAAAGAAATTTCTAAATTATTATCACAATAAATTTATGTTGGTTCTTCTTATGGATGCCTCAAATTTCAATGTACTCTTCTTATCCACATTGTTTGGCAAGCTACTGATGTAGCTACAACATATTCCATTTGAACTGATGAGAGTGTTACAATTGGTTATTTCTTTGATGCCCAGGAGATAGAACCTAATCCCAGATGAAAGATATATTTTGAAGTTCTTCATCTATCATCTAAGCTACCACTCTAGTCACTATCCATATATCCAATCAATTTGTAATAATATGAAGATGTATACAAAATTCCAAATCTTTTGGTTCCATCTATATATGTTAAAATAGTTTGTCCATCTTTCCAATGTGATTCCTTTGGTTTTTTTATGAATCTATAAATTAGACTAACCCCATATAGGATATCCAATTTTGTGACTGTTATATATTTTTGAGGTTGCCAAAAAATCTTTTGAATAATGTTGCATTAACATTAGGATTTTCATCATTCTTGCTAAGTTTTAAAACCAATGCAACTAGTGTAGGAGATGGATTCACATTTTGCATCTTAAATCTCTTGAACAAATTGATACCATACTTAATTTGACATAAAAACATGCCTTAATCATTTTGACTTGAATCTATCCAAAGTAAATATATCATGAGCTCCAAATCGGTGATATTGAATTCTCTTTCCATGGATGTCTTGAATGTGTTGATTGACATGTTACCTATGAATATCAAATTATCTACGTACAAAGACACTATGAATATTTTTCCTTCATCATTCACACACAAGGCTGGTTCATTGACACACTTTTAAAACCATTTTTTCACAAAATAAGAATCTATTTTGTTGTAGCAAGCTCTGTGAGCTTTCTTTAAGCCATATATCACAATTTTCAATTTTTATACCTTATTTTCTTCTCCCAAGACTTCATAACCAGGTGGCTATTTTATATAAACTTCTTCCTCTAAAATTCCATTAAAAAAAATTTATTTAATGTCCATTTGATAATCATTCTAATTATTTTGGGCTATTATAGATAAGACCATTCTACTGATATCTAAATTTTCCACAGGTGTGAATGTTTCATTTTAGTCTATGTCAGGTTGTTGTCTAAAGGATTTAGCTAATAGTCTTTCCTTGTGTTTTTCTACTTTTCTATTAGCATTATATTTTGTCTTCTAAACCCATTTAAATCCAATCACAACTTTTCCTTTCAGAAGCTCTACTAGATCCGAAGTTTCATTCATTTCTATTGACTAAATTTATTCATTCATGGTTGCTATCCATTTTTCATCTTTAATGGCATATTCAAAATCAATTGGATCCAATTGTGTTAAGAATATAAAATTAGAGAATAAATTATCATTTTCAGCCTCTTGTATTTCTTCATATATCTCCCTTAGACTTCGTATCTTCTTTGAAGTATTTATAGACCTTGACCTTATTTATGTGAGTGTTGGATTAGAAGAATCACTATTATTATTACTTTGATAAATTTGTAATATTTTGAGTTTTAGGTGCCCTAGTAGGTGGGCATGTGCAGGATCATGGTATCCCAAAAAGTGGTGATGCAAAAAAGAAGTCATGATTGAAAAACAACTATAATGTTCAAATTGTATAACATTTTTTAAATCCAAAAAATGTGTCACATTGTACGCTTCACCAACTACAAGAAAAATAAATCAATTTGATGAATGTTAGATTAAGTTAAGCTAGTCAGACATATTAGGTTTTATATTCTAAAAATCTTATAACAAAAAAAACATAATTAATTATTTACTTAGAAAAAAATTACAAAAAAAGATGTATCACATCCAGACATGAGTCTACTACTTATATATAGAATCTTGTAAAGAAATATTATCATTTGATTGTGTTT
Organism: Chamaecyparis obtusa; assembly: GCA_027943335.1. Lineage (NCBI taxonomy): Eukaryota > Viridiplantae > Streptophyta > Pinopsida > Cupressales > Cupressaceae > Chamaecyparis > Chamaecyparis obtusa. Next base: position 500,646 of record BSBK01001846.1, on the reverse strand, counting down.
ATGTGGTTAGACATACACATACTTCTTATTTTTTCCTAGACTTTTACAACCATCAATAGACTGATTGAAAAAAGCTATAACTTTCAATCGGAATAATATTTCAAAAATTCAAAATATGCATAAAATTCTATGATTCACCTAGTACAAGGAAAAAAAAAGGTTTTCAATTTGATGAAGTTAAGGTGGTCAGTCATGATATTTTTTATATTCTAGAAAAAATGTAGAAGAGAAATCATAGTTAATTATTTGCTTGGAAAAAAAAAACAAATAAATATGCATCATATCTAGACATGAGTCTACAACTCATATCTAGAATATTTTTAAAATATATTATCATTTGATTTTATTTAAGGTGATTAGACATACACCCATTTCTTATCTTTTTCTTTATGTTTTCGTACTACTGCATTGAAATTTATAATTTTTACAATGTAGAATATTTTTTTCAAAAAAGGCTAGTGTCTTAGAAAATATATTCAATTTTCTATAGATTCTCTTCTTAATTTTTTTTTATATAAGATTGATAACTCGTTGAAATTCATACGTCAACTTTCCTAACCTTGATTTTTTGAATTTTCATTGCCACTTAAGGGCCTAGTTTGGCATATCATGATCCTGCACATACCCAGATGTTTTGGGAACATTTTCTTTTGTAATTGGATTCACAACCTGAGTTTCATTTTATTCATTGTCTAGTGGAACACTAACTGCAACTGTGGTTATTTTTATCTATGTTTCCATTCCATGTTTCTTCTTCAACAAACTCAACATCATGGCTTATAATTTTCTTCTTTGTATGCCTTAGATTGTTCACTATATCACACAAATATGCACTTACCTCCTCTATCATCTAGTTTCTTTCTCAACCCTTGAGTTATCAATGAGTACAAAACACATACAAAGACGCAAATGGGATATATTATGCTTCATTATGCTACAAGATTATTTTGGTGTTTTATTTATCACTACTTTGTTGGACATCTATTTAATATGTGTACCAAACATGAAAATGCTTGAACCCAATACTCAATGGGTAGATATTTTTATTTTATCATACTTTGTGTCATTTCCATAGTTGTTCTATTTTTTCTCTCAGCTACTCCATTTTGTTGAGGAGTATGCCTTACTTTGAATTAATCCTTTATGCAATTTTCTTTGCAAAAATTCTTAAATTCATTTTACATGTATTCGTGAGCTTGATCGATTCTCAGTGTTTTGATATAGTAGCCACTTTATTTCTCAAATTTTTCCTTAAACTCTTTAAAAAAAGAAAATACATGTAATTTATATTTCAAAAAATATACCCATACTTTCATGTTGTAATCATCAATAAATGTCAAGAAATAAAGCCTTCAACTTATGGATGGTGTTTGCATTGGTCTACAAAGTTCTCAATGCACTATCTCAAGTGGATGTCTTGTTCTAATAAATTTCCCAACTGGAGATTTGTTTCTATGTTAGTTTGCTAATATACAACTCTCACAACTTGTCTTAAGTGGCTCTATTGATGAAAATTCATATACCATCATTTTGTTATATAGCAGTTGTAATCCTCTAAAGTTTAAATCTCCAAGTCTTAAATGGAATACCCAAGATTCTTTTTTTAATGAAGATTCAATGTGGTTATAAGAATAGTTCACTTTAAATTCTAAGTGGAAACATCATATTTTTTGTCATTTTAAATTTTGCAACCAACCTATTGCTTGGTTTCTTTTCTAGAATCACACATTCATCATTTCCAAAATATATCATATATCTTTTTTACACTAGCTTTCCAATGCTCATGAGATTGTGTTGCAATCCAAGAACATAGTATACATAAAGAATACACTTTTCTTCACCTTTCTTAGTTCTTATACCAATTGACCCTTCTTCCATGAATGATATTTGGTGATCATTTCCCAATGTTACCTCTAATTTTACTGATTCATCCATTACTACAAACATCTCCTCACTCCCACTCATGTGGTTACTACAAAAACTATGTAGAAACCATAATTATTTTGAAATCTCTCGTGCTACATTTCATGTTATCAATATGGTGTTTTATTCACTAGTGTTAGATTGGTTTTCATTTGTAAAATGTGTCTTTCTCTTGTTCGTATCATATTGTCCTTTTCTACATTCAGATGTAAAGTATCCAAATTTATTACAATAATGCCATTGAATATTGGATTTAACATACTTTTCTCCTTGATGATGGTTGTGAGAGTGGCTACTCCTCCTTCCTCTTGTTAATGTAGAATGACCATGTTAGCTTGATGTTGGCCTTCTACTTTCAAATTGTGCATTTTATCTTCCTCCTCATGGTGCAAAATGTCCTTTTCCTCTATTATAATTTGATCTCCCTCTTGTTATACTAAATGAAAGTTTTCTTGAATGCATTCTCCAATGATGATGTCCTAGATTGATTCAACTTTTTCTCATGTGCTAAGAGTGATCACATTAATTCATCTACTAATAATTGAGAAAGATCCTTGGATTCTTCTATGGCTATTCTGACTGAATTAAACTTTGGTGTTAAGATTTTATGTATTATCTCTACAATTTGTTAATCCTCAAGGGTTTCTCCATAAGATCTTATTTGATTTACTAATTACATTGCATGAGTGAAAAATGAATCTATTGAGTCTGAATCTTGTTGGAAATTTGGCTGAGTAGAACATCATGATGTTGTCATTATGGAAATATATATTTTGTATTAAGACAACATGATCCAAGGATGAAGTTCTTGATGAGAACTTAAGAAAATTTTCTAAGTACAACAACGTTTATCTATCTACACAGAGAGTATTTTGATCAGCGAAGTTCACAAAAGTATTTTCAGTACATGTGAACCTGAGCACAAATTATATGATGTATGTTGAAGCTACATCTAAAAGTGCAAGATTGTACGACATGTATGTACCAAGATATTAATGTTTTACTAAAATAGTGTTGAGCCAACCAGAACAGGGAAGCGATTACTAAATGATTCTTTTGTGTTAAGGAATTATGTTTTTTTATCAAAATAATGACATATCTAATTATGGACGACATCCTAGATGTTAAACCTAAGGAAAAAAGAATTAATATTATGTTTTGATAACATGGAAGCCGACTGGAAATCTATATTTTTGATAGCTAGTATAAAGGAAAGTATTTTGTAATGCAAGTCTTAAGAATGATTTTGTATTGATGTATAATATTGTATTATGCAAAATGTCATATATGATTATAGTAGTGTGAACTAATCACAAGTTTTGTCAAGATCCTACAAGCTAGATCAGAATATTGAAGATATTCAACAATAGTAAAAGGTATTAGTATTCTATCTTTTGTAAATTGAAGATTATTATTGTATATTGCATGTTTGGGCAGTGGTCTCATTTTGCATGAATTCATATTTGTGTAATACCAACTCCTAATAGGTTTGAGGCTTCTAACATGACCTAAAGTCATCTAACAAGGACCGAGACACTATACAAATGTAATAAACTCCTAACAAGGTCAATATCTGTAACCATATACTTTTGATTAGTGGATCATTTTGGGCTACCATCCCCATTGGGGTTTTTCCTTGGTCAAGATTTCCTTGAGAAAAAACATGGTGTTATGAGTTACTTTATTTTATGGTTGTGTATATTATTCAGTTTATTCAATTTAGTTTCTTATGCAAGTTACAAGTTAATTTCATATATCCATAAGTGGGCAAAAGTAAAAGTTTTTAAAATAATTATTCACACCCCCTCTCTATATTTCCCATTTCTAACAATTGGTATCAGAGAAAATTACTTGGAGAAGGCCTAACATGTTGAGTATGAACTCTATGGATATGGATCAGTTGCAGAAAAACCTAGAAGAAGCTCTTGAGAAGATTGATATTCTTAGTGAAGAAAGAGATACTCTAAAGAACAAACATGAAAGTGCAAAAGACTACATTGAGAAACTAAAAGGCAAGATACAAGATCTTAAATCAAATAAAGCACCTGTAAATCAGATCAAGGATAGTGATGAAGTTTCAAAACTAAAAAAGGAGAATGAGATCCTAAATAATGAACTAAAGATTGTAGATCTAAAGCTAATCTTGAAAGATGATAAAAGCAAAGTTGAATAAGATCTTGTTAGAGTAAAGTATTAATTATATTAATTAACTTTACTCCCTTCTTAAGATGTCAACACTTTTATTTTTGGTTGTTTATATTTAAACACACATGCACTAGTTGATTTATACTTATGCACTAGTTGTTTTAAATATAAACTTGCATGCATTAGTCTTGTAATAATTTAATTAATTATTACATGCACTAGGGTTTACCTTTCAAGGCTTTCGATCTCCTTTATAAGGATGATCCATTGTACATTCAATTCATTCATTAATTGAGGATATTTTCTTCTTCATATTTTTGAGTCAAACCCTTGCCCTCTTCTTGTCTCTACTTCCTTGGAACAAGTTTTTGTATGCAGGTGATCTTCAGGTTTTGTGGATTTGTATTGCTCAAATCCTACATGGTATCAGAGTCTAATCTACTATAGCTTGTTCACGTCTGAAGGATTCATATTTTAAAAATTCATTTGTTTTAGATTAGTGTATTTTTTTTGGTTTTGTACTGAAATTAGGGGGTCGCTATATTTTGGTGCACTTTGAGCTCAAACGGACCTCACCGTTGAGCTCACAACACCCAAAAACCCCTATTTCGATATAAAACATGTAAAATTTGTATAACTTTGCATTTTGGGGCTTTTTTTGGTACTAGATAGCTTAACATGCTTTCCAAGGCAAAATTTGTATGGACTGGCATGCTTCTTGAAGAAAAAAATTCTCTATTTGACATGCAAAACAAGGCAAAAATTTTGTTGGCTGACACGCAAATCAAGACCAAAAAAATTGGCTCATAAATTGAGGCAAAAATTTGTAAGACCTAACATGGATCCTGATGCACGCATGCGAGTTTGCAAAAAAAACATTTATTTTTTTAGCCGGTGATGCCCTTTTGGCTGTCAAATTTAAGCTAGGCGACTATAGTTTTAGCCCCTCATCATATGGCAACCAAGGGCCAGGAATTTAAGCCTCAAAGGGCTTGTATACTGCAACGGTCATTTGGCCATCAATTTTATGCCCCTGAAGTGCTAATGTCAGCACATCTAGACACCATTTTGGGCCCTCCGAAGCACTCTGTAGTTTTTTGCTCATAATTTGAGCATACAGTGTTGAAATTGGGTAAACAAAATATCGTTAGAAAGCTGGTTCCGAATTTTATCTAGATCTGGAGGTTTGAATTTCTGATTTTGCTTTTTGGATGGTGTTTTTACTGTCAAGCTAGATGTTCAGTTCTACACTCTAGGAGCTCTATCTTGCGCATTCGGACTCTATTTTTGGAAAATGATATATCGTTGGAAAGCTTGTTCAAAGATCTTTTTAGTTTTGTGAGTAATTTTTCCTGGTTCTTCTCCAGGTACATTTTATTCAATTTTTTTCATTTTTGCAATCTAGTGGATATCTTGGATGTTACAGGTCCTGGAATCTCTTCCCTTTAGGGGATGACTCTTCTTAGGTTGTTCTTTTGTTTCAGCAGCCTTTGCTCTTCTTTGAGCAGTGTATACTTCACTTTTGTAGCATTTTTTTATGCACATGCACTGAGATAAAGTGTCATTCTATTGCATGCTTGGAATCTTGAACATGTTTGTGCTATTTGTACTTGCACTCCATTGTAAAGTGTCATGGGGGGGTTTGAGTGTTCCTTCAATGACATTATCCTCAAGGTACCTTTATTTGTGTTTGTACTTTCAATGCACCTTCCATGTTCTTGGCTCTTCACAATGCAGTTCCTATTGGCACTATTTTCAGTGTACCTATCACCTCTCCCTTGTCATCATTATGGGGGGGTTTCTACTAATCATTCTTTTGCTTCCTTGGTTCGATAGTGTGAGCTATGTATTCAGTATTTGTTCCTATGTACTAGGTGGATGCAGTGGTTGGGTACCTATGCATTTTGGTGAGATGGATCATTTACCATATAGATACTCTTTCTTTCCTATTTTTAGAGGCACTCTTCCATCTTTCATTAATCAACTCTTAAGGCTTTGGTGTTTTATACCATATGTATCTTCGAGTTCAATTGTTTGCCTCCTGATTTGAGTAGTGTCATTTGAGGGAACTCATACAGATTACAGTCTTCTCTACCTGGTCATGCTCTATTTCAGTGGAGGATCTTTAAATCAGCAGTTACTTCTTAATAGAGTTTTCATCTTCTTGCTTTAGTGGTGTTCTACATGTTCATTCTTGTTCCTATTTTCTGGAACATTCCTAGTTTTGGAGACTTCTTCAGTCCTTCAGATTAGTCTTTGTCTCCTTTTGGAGTAGAGTTTTTCCTATGTGGTTTTTTCTATTTTTCCGCTTTATAGAGACTCTTTTTTGTACATGGCTACCTCATTAAGCCATGTTGTTGGGACCCATTTTTATGCTTTCAACACTGTAGTTTCCTTTTCTTTCCTTGTCTATTGTTTGTAGCTGCATTATTGCTCATCTTAAGGGGGGCTGTTAGAGTAAAGTATTAATTATATTAATTAACTTTACTCCCTTCTTAAGATGTCAACACTTTTATTTTTAGTTGTTTATATTTAAACAGACATGCACTAGTTGTTTTAAATATAAACTTACATGCATTAGTCTTGTAATAATTTAACTAATTATTACATGCACTAGGGTTTACCTTTCATGGCTTTTGATCTCCTTTATAAGGATGATCCATTCTACATTTAGTTCATTCATTAATTGAGGATATTTTCTTGTTCATATTTTTGAGTCAAACCCTTGCCCTCTTCTTGTCTCTACTTCCTTGTAATAGGTTTTTGTATGCAGGTGATCTTCAGGTTTTGTGGCTTTGTATTGCTCAAATCCTATAGATCTGAAGTTTGAAAATGCAGATCTAAGGTCTAAACTTACAAAAGTAACATCTGAACTTGAAACTAAAAAGTTGTAGTATGCTGAACTTGAGAAGTACAATAAAATTGTGAAAGGGGAACTAACTAAATCCAAGCAACATCTTCACAAATTGTATTCCAACAGTGAAAAGATTGATGAACATATTTCTTATCAAAAACCCTCTTATGATAAAAATGGTCTTGGATATTTTGAAGAAAATTTCTAAAATAAAACCGAAGAATGTAAAGAACCAAATCCAGAAATTCAACAACCTAAGAACAAAAAAGAAGAAAAACAAAAGAAACTTGAGTCTAACCAATCTGAAGATGTACCCAAACAACCTAAGAAAGATGAATCACCTAAAGAAATGCAAAATGAATTCAAAGATATATTTTTTACATACAATTCATTTAGACACATGAAAAGGGATTGTACAGGTAAGCAATTCAAACCTATGTTTGGTTATTGTTATACTTGTCATGGTTTTAGACATAGAGCTATTGATTGTAAGAAACTTAGATCTAATAATAAAGATAATAGTAAATTGTTTAGCAATACTAACCCTATAGATGAAAGACCTAGTGGAGAAACAAACAATATAAGAAATGGCGTTTTGTGTTATAGATGCAACAATTTTGGACATATTGCAAAGAATTGTAGATCATAGATCAGTCAGTCTGGACCAAGATATGGAAACAATGTCATAGTTTGTCAAATTTGTAACATGGGTCACACAACAAGATATTGCAGGACGAACAACATGAGGAATCCTAATCCTAGAAGAAATGTGAACCATGCTAGAAGAAATATGGATAGTTCAATAATAGTCAAAAGGAAAATAACATTAACATGGAAGAAGTTATATTTTTCAAAGTTACATATCAAGAAAGTATATCCCACAATAGCAGGAAGTCAGTTAGGTGAAGCATTTAAAAGTAAGTTGGAATCAATTTTGAACCTATCTCAAACTGCTTTATCATCAAATTTCATTAATTAAGCATCATATTAAGCAACAGAACAACATAGAATTTAGCAAAAATTGAATCAAGCCTTGGGAAGTTAATGTAAGGAACCTATGGTTGAGAGCACATGAAGTGAAAGAAGTTTGCAGACATCTAGGAAAAACTTTTTGGCATGAATACACTTATGTAATTAATGTGATGACAATATCTTAAAGGATTTGATGGATAAAATTAGTTTATTGGATATCATTCAATTATTCATGAGTTTACAAGAGTTTTAGAGAGCTGGTCAGTGAATATTGAAAGTAGTTTGAAGTATTTGTAGACAGATTTTTGCTAGGTCTACATGGAAGCCCTAAATCATGATTCTAAGGTATTTTACTATGAGCTTAATATTAAAGCAGTTATTTTTTAGTGTAATCATGGATGTATCCATAGTTCACAACATTAAGGACAAACCTAGACCTAAGGTAAGAAGGGAACCAATAGAACCTTCTGAGGATGATCGTAGTTTAGCTTTATCGTCTATACCAGATGGAGTATTGTATTTAGAAGATGTAAAAGGATATTTAAAGTACAAATTTGAGACTGTAGGAGATAGTAGCATGACTAAATAATATGATAAAATCTACAACTAGGAAATGACCTATAAGGAAGGGTATAAAAATTTAGGTCAACTAGATATTATCAGGTATATGTTTCACCATGAGTTCCAGAATGATGAATGGAATAAGATTATTTTGAGAAAATTTCATGATGGAACATTTTGGTTGGATGATAGAGTGACATATATCATAGCTGATTTGATTCATGAAGTAATAGGTTCATCCAACAAAGGTGAAATTCTACAAAATCAGAAAAGTGTGAAGAAAACAATCCTAGATAACACCAAGTCTTCATATAATGGAAGAGATATTATAATAAGTAAAATTGAGTAGAATGATGTCAGGTATATTTGCAAGATAATGGCTACCAAGTTATGTGCTAGTTCTAGAGAATATGATATAGCAACATGTATGGTACAAGTAGCCTATCTTATGTGTGTTGATAAAGTTGATGTTGATCAATATGAGTGAAATTTTGAGGATTCAACTAATTGAAAATCTTAAGAAGATCAAGAAGACAAAGAATTCATAATTTAGATTCTCATCCTTAATCACCTATATGTTTTTCCTCCTTTTGAGAAGATTTCCTTATACTATAGGAGCTAATTGGAATGATGAGAAATGTACAATGGAAATAATTAACAAAGTGTATCTTAGATATCCATTTGACAAAGTAAATAAGAACACCACACTAGTTATTAAGACTTTTTAGAATGAAATGAAGAAAAGATCAAGAATTACACCCTCTATGGTTGAGAAATACAAAAGCAAGCTATGATTTTTGGTTGATACAAACTTTACATACATTGAAGGGGTAGAACCAAGAATTGAATTTATAGACCCCCTAGATTATGAAGTTCCTGAAGAAGCAATTGATGGCTATGCGAGTAGAATTCTTATAAGGAGATTGGATTCCAAAAGCTATAGATTTGGAACATTAGAGAAAATTTAAAGCACAACACACCAATCACAGCTACAAAAGTCAGCTAAGAAAAGAGTAGACACAACTATTAAGAAGATATTAAAGGAAACAAGTATGACTGAAGATATGTTTAATATTGTAAAGAAGATAGAAAAATCCATGAGAGATATTGGTTAGAAGGAAGTATTAACTATACCATCTTTGGAAGCCAAAGAAACCCCTATACCAGATATTGAAAATATTGGTGAAGATGACACTAAGCATAGTGAAATGAGTATATCACTAGATAAGCCACCAGTAGTAGCCACAAGAAAATCTACAAGATCTACCTCCACTACATTGGCTAAGAGATTAAAAGAAATGGCTAGTAGACCACGAGAAAGATAGAAAACTATCTTTACTCCCATGGAAATAAAAAGGAATCAAGATGAAGAATCCACACCTATTAAGAAAATGAGAAGAAGAGACAGGAAGTAGCAAAAAGAAACAATGGAAGCCTAAGATTGAAAAATTGAATCCTTCAATCATAAATGATGGAGATTTCACTAAATTAAACAAATATTATCATATGTATAATAATTTTGAGAAACTAAATCTTGAGAATGCAATTTTTAGGCACATGATCCTTGCAGACAAGAAATTTGAAAATATCAAAGATAAGATACCAAGTGATCTTTACGATAAACCGATAAACATGAAAAGAGAGCAATAGAAGAAAATAAAGGTATAAGAGAGAGATTTGTAAGAAAACTCTGTGAAATCAAGGATGAAGAACACTTCAAGGAGATAATGAAGAGTCTTGGAACCGATCTCAAGAGAAAAAGAATAATTGTTCTCATTATGGGGGGAAACTATGAGGAAGTTAACAAGGAAATAGAGGAATTAGTTGTAAAAGTGATGACATCAGTATCAGGAGAAGCCTTAAGTGAATCAGAATAGGACACTCTAATAACATAAGTAGCTACATAGATGAAAGAGACACCACCTCGGAAAGAAACCGCAGTTACACCACCTACTATACTAATTGATGATGAAACCATGAAAGTAGAAGGAACTAGCATCACCATTGAGAGAGAAGATCCTTTCGAAGATCAAGGAGAGGAATTTGGCAATTTGGGAGAGATGGTGAATAAGGAAGAAGATGAGGAAGAAGAAAGGGAGAAGATAAGGAAGAAGAAAAAAAGGCATTAGAGGAGACACAAACATAAATTAATGAGGAATTACAAAGGAAATTAGCTGAGCAAGAAGTCACTTTAACCTTACCGAGGATAAAGCATATTGGAACTAAACAAGCAGTGCAAGAGGAGCAAGGAAAATAAAAAGAGGTAAATCCTATAGAGATTACACAACAACACATTTAGTTAGACACACCATAGAAGGTCACAAAAACAAGTTCATCTAAGTCACCTATTGAATCAGTATTACCAAATTTGGGAGTTGAATTTGATGATGATGATCAAATCAAGTTTATTTCATCTTTGAATAAGATCATTAGAAAGAACAAGAAAGTAAAGAGCTTAGAGGGATCACTACTTGAGGTAAAAAATAAGCTTCAAAATGTTATATCTACTCAGATTAGTGAAGTTGATCCACAAGCTAAGGCAAAAGAAGTAATCAAAGCTTTTGACAGTGAATTCACCACATTATCAAACATTACATCAGTGAAAGCACAAACACATCATGATGCACAATTATTTCAATCCTCTTGTCAAAGTATAAAGAATGATTTAAATAACCTTGATGTTTGCATTAAGGAGTTGAGAAAATGTTTGGAGAACGGAAGAGAATTGTATGGTCAGTGTTCCTTATCACACAATCATATCTTAGATACTACAGAGAAGTTGAAGAATAAAGGAGCAAAGCTACAAGTCATAGTGAATGAGCTACAAAATTCTAGCATGAAGATCATTGATACTGAGAAGAATCTTAGTAAGATACATGATGAGATAAGATGATTAGAGAATGAAAATGAAAGAAAGTTGAAGAGGTTTGCACTACTTAGAGAGCATTTAACTTTGAAGATCAGTAATTTGTCGAATCAACTGGAAGAATGTCTTTCCTCAAAGACATCATATGGTAAATTTTCCTATGCAAATCTTAGAGCAGTTGAGATAGCATCTTATGGGCTATGTGCACTACTTAGTGTATCAGATTCTATTAAGATTACATGGGATAAAGAGATTGAAAATTTGAAGGCAAACTTTATAGATTACATTCCAAGCCTTCCATCTTTACAAAATTGAAGACAAAAGGTATATCTGAAATTTTGACCTTTATATATATAAACATTTTGACACCCTTGTCATTGTTGTCCAATGGGGACTAATAGTATAAGAAAATTGCTTGTATGTATAAGGTATAGATGTATGCGAAAAAGGATATAGTATAATCAAAGAGGGAGTATCCCTATGACATAGTAAGTTAAGTAAGTATGCATGATGTAGAGAGTTTTGCAAATCTTGTAATGACCATGTAAGACAATGTTGCAAGTTTGTTTTTGAAGTTTCTGTTGTAAGCTTTTGGGACTTAGCCAATTTTCCCATACGTTGGCACCAATGACAAAGTGGGAAACTTTTGGCAATTTAGCTGAGTAGGAAATCATAATGTTGTCATTATGGAAACATATATTCTGTATTAAGACAACACGATCCAAGGATGAAGTTCTGGATGAGAACTTAAGAAAATTGTCTAAGTACAACAGTGTCTATTTATCTACATAGAGATATTTTGATGAGCAAAGTTCATAGAAGTATTTTCAGTTCATACCAACTTGATCACATACTATATGAGGTGTATTGAAGCTACATCTAAAAGCGCAAGATTGTACAATATCTATGAACTGAGATATTAATGTTTTACTGAAACAATGTTGAGTCGACCAAAACAGGGCAGCGATTAGCAAATGATTGTTTTGAGTTAAGGGACTAGTTTGTTTATCAAAATAATGAATTAACTAATTAGGGATGACATCCTGGATGTTAACCCTAAGGAAACAAGAATTAATATTATGTTTTGATAACATGGAAGTTGACTGGAAAGCTACTATTGTGAAGTTGTAAGAATGATTTTGTATTGATGTATGATGGTGTATTATGCAAAATCTGATATATGATTAGAGCAGTGTGAACTGATAGCAAGTTTTGTGAAAAGCCTACAAGCTAGATCAGAATATTGAAGATATTCAGCAAATGTAAAAGGTTTTTGTATTCTATCTTTTTTATTGAAGATTATTATTGTCTATTGCATGTTTCGATAGTGGGCTCATCTTGCATACATTCATATTTTTGTAAGACCAACTCCTAACAGGGTTGAGGCTTCTAACAAGGCCTAAAGTCCTCTAACAAGGACCAAGACATTATATGAATGTAATAGACTCCTAACAAGGTCAATATCTTTAACCAAATACTTTTGATTAGTGGATCATTTGTGGGTACCATCCCCACCGAATTTTTCCCTTGGCCAGGATTTCCTCGAGAACAAATACGGTGTTATGAGTTCCTTTATTTTATGGTTGTGTTTATTATTTAATTTTGTTTCTTATGTAAGTTACAAGTTAATTTCATATATCCATAAGTGGGTAAAAGTAAAATTTTATGAAATATTGATTCACCCCCCCTTTCCCCTCCCCATCTCAGTATTTCACATTTCTAACAAATCTTTCATTTACAATTTTTCAAAATCTCTTCTAAGAATGTGTAATTTTGTTTTCAACTTGTTTGTGCCTAGGTATGTTGTTTGTAAACTTTCCTATGCCCATTTTGATCTTTTGGAAACTACTACTTTTGGAAAGATTGATTACTCCATTGTGTGCCGAATTAAAAATAGTGCTCTAGCATCCTTTTTCTTATTTTATTTCAACAAAGCCTTCTCATCTTGTGAAAGAGCGTGATAAGCATGTTGATTTACTAGTTCAGGGAACACATTATAAACCATGTCCCCAACATCCTAGGAGCATAATAGGGTTTTTATTTTTATGCCTAAAAAATCATAGTTTTTTCCATTAAAATTTGGAATCTTGGGTTGTGAAATACTACCACTTAGTTCCTGCCACGATTCTTCGAAATAAAGAAACTCCTCTAGACTTACTGAAAAAAATCACAATTTCTCCAATCGTCAGACCTTTTCCTTCCTATATACTTAATAATTTGTTAATCCTTTCTTTGAAAAAAAACATTTTTTACCCTTTACAAATCTTTCTCTTAAGAATGCTATCCTTTCCTTTCAACAAGATAGTCTATGCTCCAAACCTATCTTACAATAGGCTTATAAAAAAACTATCCATGCCACACCTTCTACATGGTTTCTTAGACTCAATAGCCAAGACCAAAACACCTCTATATTATATGTCTTCTATTAACAAGATTCTCTGCACTCCTTTCTTCCAACAGGGATGTGATGGCTTGAAAAGCTTTTTGGAAACAATGAAACTCAATATATAGTGAGCAGCAAACAAGAGGTTTGATGTTTCCTTCCTTTCTTTTCTTGTACAACTTACAGACTACAATATCTACTATTTCAGATTGGGGTTTTTCAGAACACTCCTTGGATCCTTCTTCTATTCCTTTGCAAACTAGAAATCTTTTCTAATCCCACAATCCTATACTCCCACTGTGTAGACTGTCATGGCTCTGATACCAGTTTATTGGAACAGAGACAGAAAAACATACAACAAATGCACTATACAAAGAGAATGTAAACTGATAAATTGAAATAAAAGAAACTCTAATTTACAGTCTGAGTTTTATATCAATACCTTCTGCACATAGAGCTGCAAGCGCTCTCTTAAAACAGTTTTTGCCTCTTCATTCATCAAAAACAGAGTATCCTCTGTACAAAACAAAACCATTTTTCATCAATCGAAAAAGCTTCCAGAATGCCCTACTGAACACCAAGAGAATCAATCTTGAAAAACCCAATCAAACGCTTGATAAAAGAATCGAGACCATATAACAGCTTCCCAAAGTCAACACCGCAGAGCAGATGTGAAAAAACTTCCAGATATTCAAAGAAGGACTCTTCAAAGTGACTATTAATGTTAGTTATGGTTTGTGATTGTTAATAAACTTTTTGTTTAGGTAAAATCTGGAGCGAACATTGGAGATGGAATCTAAAAACTGAAATAGAAAATAAATATTGAATTGCAATGCAAAAGAGTTGTCTATCAGCCAAAACTTCGAGAGCTACCTTTGTAAATGTTGTCTACCATGTGATAGTTAAAATAAACGTCAGATTTGTTTCCTCAAAGTGTTCGAATCCGACCATTTAGATGGTAGTCAATCAATTGTCTAAGAAGAATAAAGGTTTGTGACCATCTGATAAACGTCAAATTTATCCTCCGTAGTTGTCAATATCAGTCAAATAGATAAGTAGGATGTATAATTACTGAAAGTCAAATTATGATATTGCTATAAGAGTTCAATAGTATAATTTTCAGATCAATTTTTAGCTATTAGAATCTTGATTGAAAATTAAAGATCAAAATTGAAAAGCACTTCTTAAGACAGTCAAATTTATCATTATAACATACAGTATATGACGACTATTTGAATGTGATGGTTAATTTGGTATCAAATTTATTAGTAATAACTGTCAAAATTGATGGCAAAATGAATGTTAAAATTATAGATTCAAATTCTTACATGTGATGACCAAATAATGTCGAATCTCAATATATTTCATTTGAACTAAGATCCTGAAATTGACCTCATATTTATGTTTGTCAATTTTTTCCCCACAAAAATTTATTGTGAAAGTTAAACAAGTGTCAAAAATTTGACAAATGTTTGCAGAATGTGATGGTCAAATGAATGCCAAGTTGATCCTTTATTGTTGAAATATGATGGTCAAATCGTTAAAAGCATACAGTTTTCGCGACCCACAATAATAATTTGCAGTGAACTTCTGAAGTAAATTGTGTACAGTTTTGCAGCATCAATGTTTTAGAGTAAACCTCGTGATCTGTCATATGAGTGTAAAGATAGGTAAAGAAGAGAAAAATGATAATAAGTTATAAAATTTTATGGGAATGTTTCGGTATAAAATTATACACAATTTAATCAACAAATATAATGTTAGTTTAACAAACGATTGCAAAATTTCTTTATCAAAACATTTACAACATGATTTCCAAACAAACAACAAATTTATCTGCGAAGTGTTGTGTGATGAATATCATGTGGCCTTCAAGCTTAGATAACTCCCTAGCATGACAGAACCAAATATAAATTACTCTTCATTATTTGGTAGAACATGAATGTCACATAGACGTCAAATTTATGAAGAGTATTAGACGGGCTGATTGTCAAAAGAATTAATGACATTGGATTTTCATAATTCATTAGACTGATCTTTTTCTATTTCTAGGTATGAAAGTATTTTTCATCAAAATTTAGATGAAAAAAACTCTCACACAATCAAATAGAACCCACAAGCAGAAACAAATTCAGCTCAAATGAATGCTATTGCAGTCAGATGACCGTGGGTTTTATTTTATTTGATTAAGAATGTGACAGGCAAATGCTTGTCAATGCGTCAGCCGTGAATTTTATAGCGAAATGTGACGACTGGGAAACAAAAGAATGGCCGCACATCTAAAAAGCAGGAGTTACAGCATTGGCAATAATGCCAAATCTTTTCAATCCTTCAGAGCTCATCTATTAACAAAGCTTAAGGAGTTCAGGGCAATTGATTGAACATTCCGATCAAATCTGAAAGATTTTCTAACACCGGATGATCACGAATGTTCAGCTCCCTTTATTGAAAATGGCCATGAAACTATAGCAGTGCATTTTAACAAGTTATTAGTCTGTCTTTGAGGGGAGACTGATATTTTCATCTCAAACATTTTGTAATCAATTCTTGTTTTGGTAACAGTGCCAGCATTTATAACCTGTAACTTAAGGTCTGGAGTAATTATTCCATTAAACTGATTTCTCTTCTCTTCTCTTTTTGTAATTGTTTTTGTTTTTGAATTAAAAATATGAAGAAGAAATATTCACAAAATATTTTTTCTGATAGGTTTGCAAAACAGTTCATGTGACTTGTCTCTCCTTTTAAACTTTACATACATGCAAATACAAATGACTATTTTTTGTATTTTTGATAAACATACTTTGAATTCTAGTTGAACTTCTCTCTTCCACTTTACATACATGCAAATACAAATGACGATTTTCCTTATTTTTGATAAACATATTTTGAATTCTAGTTGACCTTCTATGTTCCTGCTATGGATTTTCTGTTGAATTGCCCCCAAAAAAGTTTAATTGACTTCATGGAAAGTATTGCAACAACTCAGCAATCCCTGTATAATCATCTATGCAAACTCATCATCCTTGCATGGGATGGGGCATTTGGGAAGCTATTGTTTAGAACAACACAGTTTGATATGTTCTTCAGATGACCAAAACCAGTAGGAGGCTGAGATCGCTATTGCGTTGGACGATTCAAATTTGTATTCGAAGGAGCCTCTTTTGAGTGAAAGTCAGAAAAATTTAGATGAATGTTGTGAGAAAGAGCAATAGGAGAGTGGTGCTTCTCTGACTGTAGACGATGTAGGGTATGGAAATTTTGAAGGCAGTTCTTTCATCTCGGCTTCTGTCAATGGCATACATGTTCTTCCAGGTTTGTGCATAATCACCCAAGTTAGTCCTATTTTGACTCGGTTTCTATGTTTGCAAATGCCAATATCATCATTTGTAACTTTTGCATGTGTTAACTATGGACTCTAATATATATACAACAGAAATAAGAGTCCTCGTGAACTAATTAATTTAAGCTTAAATTCTATGGTTTTTCCACTTTCACTTCCTTGGAATTTGAGACAAAATGCAGTGCAAGATGACCAGATTTATTTTGCTCCTCAGATTACACTAGTTTTGTTGTAACGATCTTGAGAATAATCTGTGAACATTTTTTGCTTTTGAATCTCATAGTACTTTACTCTTTTTTATGAAAAGCAATTTCTGTTAAGGGTTTGGATTTTAGCATGATTTAATTGTTTTCCTATGTTTGCAAATGTCAATTGCCATTTGTAATTTTAATGTGTTAACTATGGGCTCTGGTATTTGTACAATAGTAATTGCAGATCTTATGATTCATTATTTTGACCTTGATTTCTAGTGTTTTTTTACTTACGATTGTTTCACATTTGAAACAGAATATAGTTCAAGGTTGCCAAATTTATCTTGTTCTTCAGATTTATTTCTTTTTTTTAGCAATCTTGTGGAAAATTTGTTCTTTTAGCAATTTTACCTTTAGGTTCTCATCATTTTTTTAAGTTTAGTTAAGGCAAATTCTGTTAAGTCGTTCTAGTCTCTATGAGTCTTGGCTATTTGTTGGGCATATAATCTCATTCATTTTATCATGATGCTCATCAGTCAGATTATAGTATTTGTAGTTGCATTTCTATTTGTATTTCTTGTAATCTATGAAGTATGAGCAACAACATATCCTTCAACATAACATTCACATTATAGTACTGTGAAATTTGTTAAAGGTTTTGACAAATTTTGGGATCTTGGGCATGAAATTATGTTTCAAGACCATTCTCAGATAAATATCTGACTTGACAGGCAGTCAGGTAATCATTTGAATGTTTTAAAGTTCTTATTCATGCTTTCAACCCTTAACATTTAGCAGTAGTTGATTGATATTATTAAAATAATTAATCTTTGAATGTAATTTGCAGACTTTACTTACCCATGAGAAACTCGTCTGGGACTCTTAATCCGTGGTATGCACAATTTAAAAATATAAGTTCTTGGGGCTTCCAGTCTCACTTCAGCAAAATGATTTGGACTGAATTACCTGCTATAGCCTTCTATGTCTGTGTTTCAGAAAGTACACTTTCATTCAGCATTTATATAGCTAGCATTTTTGGGACGCATTTATGGAAATCAAATGTTTTCAAACTTTGACCTTATTAAGGTCAAAAGAAAATAGTTAAGGCCGATAAGTTTATGTCAGCTACTTCTATGTATTGTTCAAATGTGTTAAACACAAAATAGCTGACTTATTTTATTCAAGACTCTTATTTTTATACAAGGGAAGGACTGCAGCCCATTTGTATTCTACCCGATCAATATGCATTATTCAAACATATATATTTTGTCAGCAATGTTTAAGTATCTTAAGGGGTGCATTGTCTAAAAAATATAGGAAGACAAATTATATTTGTATTTTCATTTGTTAAAAAAAGGAAACAGTTTTCTTATATTGAAAAGTTAAGACTGATACAAGTTTTCATGAGGGCAACTATGAAGTTAATACTAGCTGCACACCAACAATCACAGAAAACTATAAGAATTAGCTAATAGCGAGCTGCTTGTGTACTACGTATGTTTCTTTCATATTTAAGTTTGTTGGCAGCAGCAGTCTATTTGTTTTCAAACTCTTTTGTTCTCTATCTATCATCAATAGTTCACCCTGAATCATAGCAGTTAGTTGTCAGTATGTTTGGCAAAATTGTTGGGAAGTTATTGTCTCCTTTCTTCAATAAATAAATATTGTTTGCTCAATGACAAATAATATTGAAATAAAAGAGGGGTTGAAATTTATTCAAACCAGAAGAAATAAAGAGTAGGGGTATCAAACAGTCTTATCAAGATCTACTAAGTGGTCAAATTATTGAGACAGACCCAGACATAATAGACTCTTCTCCACAATATTCCAATTTTGCATGTAATCAGTAGTCCATTTGGCCAAACAATCTGCTACAGTATTCCAATCCCTAGGAATATGAGTGAAAGTAACACAATCAAAAGAACCACACAAATTAAGTATTTGATTAACTACCAAAGCTGACTACTAACTAACATCCTCAAACTGGTGCCAAGACAACAAATGCACCACCACCTGCGAATTGGATTTACAAATGAGTCTTCTTCAACCAAGACCACAAGCATGCTCCACAACATACAAAATAGAGATAGCCTCCATCATATTGTTAGTATGATGACCTTTATAAATAGAAAACATAAACCTAACAATCGCCAAGTTATCTCTACAAACTCCGTCAATGCCTACAGGACCTGGGGTTTCCCAAGAATACCCGTCTATGTTGATTTATAGAATGCCTTGTAGAGGCGAACTTCATCTCCCCACCCTATTAATTTTCTGAAGAGGGTGTCTACATCTATTCCTCATAAGTGGGCCTTGTGGAGGAGGAATATGGAGACAATTAAAGAAAACAACATCACCAAGATCCACAACCTCTGACAAATCACATTTAGTTGCAATAGTTTCTCACAAAGAATGGAGAATTTTTCACCATAGGTTGTGAGCTTCCAAAAACACATCTTTAAAGATCTGACAATTCCTCTCCAACCAAATATGCCAGATAATAAAAGAAGGGCGAAGAGTGGACAAGCAATGTGAAGAAAAAAGTCATGATAGGAGCCTTACACCATAGAACAAAGAACTCAGCTAAAGAAGAGACATGCCAACAAGCTTGATTCCAAACATCCTACCATAATTACAAAATCTATCTAGTGGATGAGCACTGGAAAAAGAGATGAGAGACACTTTCTTCACTTTTACGATACAACACACACACATCAAGGGCAGGGATAACTTTAAGGAACCCCCCCTTCCCAAAAAGTATAAAATTGTGGCGAATCACATGTTTTGGGGGGAAAATTTTTAATAGTGATGGTGAATTATCTGTCAAAATATGGATATTTGGTGGCGAATCCTTTAATAGTGTATATGATTTTTATAAAAAAATGGCGACTATAATTTTTTTTATAATAAAATTATTAATATTGATGGCGAATTATGTGTTAAAATATTGATATTGGTTGGCGAATATTTAAATAATGGATACCATTTTTATAAAATTATGGCGAAACTATTTTCCAAATATTTGAATTAATATATTTGTCATGCCGAATGGTTGTAAAACATTTATAGTCGGTATGGCGATTGAATAATTTCGAAGATTGATTAACTAAAGGATTGAATACCTTCCACCATTCACACAACACACGTTTGTTGGATTTAAAACAAATCAACGGCCCAAGGTGAATTTCGGGCCTTTTGTTTGTCTTCATAATATTTACGAGAAAATCTCGGTGGAATCATGACACGTGTCATGATTCCACCTAGATTTTCTCGTAAATATTATGAAGACAAACAAAAGGCCCAAAATTCACCTTGGGCCATTGATATGTTGTAATTGAACGGTCAACAGATGTGTGACACTGTCAGTCTGACTGTCTGAGGAAAGATTTAAGGAGATCCTGACTCCCGACTCCCGAAGCTTGATTAAGATTTCAATTTTCATGTCAAATGTACTATTGATACCTAAAGTGAACTTCAAATTGGTCTATAGCTTCTTGGTGAAGACACATGTTGAATACAAATAAAAATTTAGTAGACTTGCAATAGGAAGTATCCCCTTTTGATGTTGAGTTTATGAAAATAGGTCATATAAACAACCAAGGGAGGAGGAGATATAGATAGAGGTGAATAATAATCAAGGACAATTAAATAAAAGTGTAGCATAGGGTTTTCAAGGACATTAACCTTCTTTTCCATACACTAAAGACCATTTCCATTGTTCCCAATTTTAGATATAAATTAGATCTAAGCTTGTGATTTATCTCCAAGTTTGAAAGAGGAGAACCATTATGAATATTAAAATATGTATATCCTCATGTTGTGGATGAATAACCTACTATAATTTATAGAAGAATAAGGATTTATTCCATCATGATAATATTTATCCACATTGAATATAGGAATTGCAAGGTAATAATGGTTAATGTCATACTCACTAGGGCTAGAAGAGGTGAAGTCTAAAGATAACCAACCTTCACATGGACACAAATTTAGAAGTAGAAGAGTATATTATTCAATAAAGAGTGAGAATTTTATTTGAAAATTTTGTATAGAAGAAGATGCAAAAAAAATGCAGAGAAAAAGAAGGCTTTACATAATTCATCTACTAGTCTTTGATGCCAAATATCATTGGGTCAATTCTAATAAAGTTGTGGAAAGAACATGTATTACAATACTTGAATATAAATATTAACAAAAAAAGGAAGACAGTGAAAATGAACAAAAATTTAGATGAATGAAAATTATTTGTAGTATAATTATAAGTCATAAACCAAAGGTTTGCTAATTTTATTTTATTTAGCAATCTAGGGGATTTAGCAGAGACAAGTATTTTATTGATAAGCAGTGTTAACGAGTCTGTACTATTAGATAGAAATATTAATTAGTGGCGATGAGTAGATGAGTCATGACATCAGTTAAAGTAATGTGAATTAATGGTTTCTTTGATGGCACCTTTCAATTTTCACTGACAGACAGGTGTGCATTGTGACATCATATGATCATATAAATATTAACTATTCAGTACCTCAATTGATTAATGCCTTAAAGTTAATGCTTGAATGAAAATGTCATATCATATAAGGACAATATTTTTTGACCGTTCGATGATCTTAAATTAATGGTAAAACTTCATTTCCTGCCGCCATTTCACTGGTAACGTACTTTGCTACTTGTTTTCACTTTTGGTAAGGTACAGGTTTTATGGTTTTTTAATAATAAAGAATTGTTATGTCCACCTGCATGGCGCGAGGCTTTCAGCCTTCATTATTCCCAAGATAGAAAATGTCTTATCATAAGTGTTGTTTCCAATGGCAATAACAATTTCACCCAGTGTTGCATTAAATATGAAAGATTTGGAGATTTTTGGACAGTTACCATTTATCTTGCGTTTTACTTAGATCTTTAGGGGAATGATTTACAATCAAGAGTTATAAATAGATCGATCTATGCTTGTTAATTTATGATTGTGAAAGCATATTTGTGAGAATAGTCTGCGAGTGCTAGGTTCTCTGTGAAAGAATATTTGTGAAAATAGTCTACGAATGGACACTCCAATTCATTTGAGATGCACTGCCTTGGAGGACCAGAAGGCCTTTTTGGGCCTAGTCACAGACCCAATCCTGACATTTGTTACTACGGAGTTTGGAGCCTTCACCAGGGAGGCTATAAGAATGGTGCTCGGACGTGAATTTCTGGAGAGCAAGAATAGGTATAGAGTCGCCACTAACATTTTATCTCAGTTCTTGGCTTCTTTGTTGGACTTGGGGGGGGGGGGGGGGGGAAGGTGGATATGCTTATGCTTCTGAGGAAAGTTTTCAAAGAAGAGTACCTCAGTGATGATGTGCATGCTGTCATATTTTCTCAAATTGGGGTGGGAATTCCTTGGGCAAATGATTTGCATAAGATTCTAGAACCAGGAGTAGTTCCTAGGCAACCATTCCTACTGAACCTTGATGCTGAGAAGCTCAACCGTCATTGGAAGTGGGCAAAGATTGGGAGGGATTTCCTCCAGAAGTGGTACCTACTGGATGAACCCGAGGACTATTAGTGGCTAGACAAATTCTTTGAGATTCTCCTCTCTTCAAACTTCCACACAGAAGGAAGGGAGTCTTAGCCAAATAGTCCCTGAGTCTATGACTCTCTAGTCCCTCGACTCTCTACTCTCTACTCTCTTTTCCCTCGGCCTTTACTGTGTGACATGTCTCCCTCTGGTGGTACTGGTAGTAGCTTACCAGAGTTTTTCAAATGATATAAATTGTAAATTGTTGAAAAATATAATATGAAAATGTTTTAAGAAATTCGAAGTGCTACTACTTTTATTTTTTGTTTTTATTTTAAGAATTGTTAATAGATATGGTCTTATTATAAAACACAAAACGCAAATTTCTTGTAATATTTTAATGTTTCCAAACTTTATCATGGATAAGCTATTCTAAGTGATTATAGTTAATGATTAATATTCATTTACATTATTGTGTATTAAATTATTAATATTTAAAATCGTGACAATCATTTATATTATATAAGACTAATATAAAAAATTTGTGTTGCATTTTTGTTTCATGTAATATTTTAATGTTTCCAAACTTTATCATGGATAAGCTATTCTAAATGAATATAGTTAATGATTAATAATCATTTACATTACTGTGTATTAAATTATTAATATTTAAAATCATGACAATCGTTGGATAACGAGAGATGAACGGTTGGAGTTGTATTTCAGAAGTACTATGGGTTTCAAAAAGCTTTTCTGAAAACTCACTCTGGAAACGTGACGCATTGATGTGTAATTCGATGAAAAGATTACGTGGTATGTTGTATGTTTTAGAAAGTTAATTATATACCATTACAATTTACATTTAAGTTTTAATGAAGGCTTTTTAACATTACTCTTAGTTGCAGAGCTAAAAAGAAATGTTGAACCGTCGCCGAAGATTTTGAGACTGTAATTTGTGAGAGCCTTAGGGCTTAGAGTTATCTGTTCTAACTTCAATCTATCCACTAGATTTGAAAGTTTAATTTAGGGTAAGATATCTAGCCTGATGCATCCCGATTTTGTAATGTCAAAAATTTACTTTAACCTGCTTTTGAAATTACAATTTACAATTAGGAATTTCTTAAATTGGGGCCAGGGGATTATGTAGTAAAAAATTTACTTTAACCTGATTTTGAAATTACAATTTACAATTGGGGTTTTCTTAAATTGGGGGGGGGGGGGGGTGTTTCTTAAATTGGGGTTTTCTGTGATTTTGTTAGTAAATATATGTGAATCTATGTTGTTTCATTCTTTGGAAGAACAATGGTGAAAGCAAAAACTCAAGGCCAAGGGCAAGCAGATGGGAAAACTTTAATAGACTGTAGAAAACTAGTAGAAATCCTTGGTTTCATTGATGAGTATCATGATGTTTATGATCCTGTTATCGATGGTGAAAGGAGACTTATAGCAATTAAATATGCATTGTGCAGTAAGGCAACTAGGCCAAAGAGGCCTGATTTTATAAAATTAACCCAGCGGTAGGTGCAAAAACCAATAAATTTGCTTTGTGGGATGTTGGTTTGGGTTACATGTTGTTACCCAAAGTTTTCCCTTGCCCAGAAATTGTCTTGATTTGTGCAGAAAATTATGATGAAGAAAGAAAAGCAATTGTGAATAAAAATAATCAGGAAGAAATTTTATCAATAAACTAGGAAGAATTTCTTAGTTTGCTAGACCTAGGGTTTGACCCACAAAAGTGTAATGTCCATATTGACCTGGGATTGCTGGTAGATCAATATGAGGGAGTCCTGCCAGATGCAAAAGATTCATTTATAAAGGGTCTAATAGTTGCAGAGGCAAAGGCTTCGTTGGGTGAGAACCATAAGCCTCCTTATGATTTTAACATTTTTGTGCCATGGGTTCAGGATACTATATCCCCGCTGGCATTTTACCTGGGACTGGAAAACAATAGGCAAGTGGGTGCTAGTATTGTTCAATTCATTTGGGATATCCATTGTGTCAATGAACCAGTAAGATATAATTTTGTTGGACACGTGGTTCAATCGATGCAAGAACAGTTAGCATTGATTAAAAGGGGCAATTCTAAGACATTTAGGTTCATAATCTACTTGTGCTATCTTTTGCTAGCCAAGAATGCTGTAATATCAATGAGCAATGGAAACAAGCTAGAAATTCAAAGGGGGGCAAGTACTCCATTTCCAATATATAAGTAGACACCTTAGATAAGAATGTATGATAGCAGAAGTAATTACAGTAATTTTGTAGACTTCTTTTTGGCACCATTGTACAATAAAATAACAAGCACTCCAATGCCCAGGTTGTCTGCTTCATGTAGGGATTGCATCCAACTTGGAAGCACAATTCAATTGGCTGACTGGTACTTAGTGGAAGAATACACTGTAATAAGGTTTTATGGGTCAGAAATGCAACCCCACAAACTTCCAATGCATGTGACAGATAGGGTGTTTGCAGTAGAATATGTAGTACAACTAGAGAGCAAAAATAGACTCTTTGCTGGCCAATCAAAGAAGAGCATATTCCCTTCCTTACCTTTCTCAATTGGAGGGTTAACATTTGAGAGAAAGGCATTCAAAGTGGAAAAGTTTTTTTTAGATATTTTTCAATTTGATTTAGAGTGGTACTGGAAGTATGATCCACTCAACGTCATTCAAACAATGCTTGTTGCTAATAAGAACTTTGCAAACTTATTTCAACATGAAATTAAACCATTGCTAGAGAAGTTGAAAAACAAGGATAGCTGGGATGACGTTAGAAAAGAGTTGCAGAAACTTTCCGGTGAGGAAAAAATTTTAGCTGAACAATTGTCATCAAAAATTATGACAACAATAAACCAGGGCATTGTGCAGCCTAGGATGTCCTACAATTTCTATGAAAAAGATGCTCAGCCATCAAACAAAAAAATACCAAAGAGCTTAGTAGAAGCTTGTAAGGATAGAAAATGGTCTAGAATGAAAATGGATGATTTTTGGAGTATGAGAAAGGCTCTTGGTGAACCAAAGACCTGTGAAGATCTAGATGAAATAGACGAGGATATAGAGTTTAGCAAATTGTGGAATTTGGAGCATCCTAGCATGGCATATGACACTGAGGATGAATATCTAGACATTGATGATGATAATCCACCAATTGCATTTACTCGAGGGAATGGGAGTCAGAGTGGAACCAACAAGTCATGACATAAAGCATATGGCAAAGGGGCAATCATTGTGGAAAAAATGGGTTATAAAGGTGGTGGTTTGGGTCCCATAGGAGAAGGCATCTAGAATACAATTGAGACAGAAAAAAGTGCTTATGATCGTGGTGCAGGCCTTGGAGTTGGGTCTGCTAGTGTCACTGGTGCCAGTGGGACTGGCCAACTTATACAACAAGTTCCCTCTCTAAAGAGGGAACTAACTGTAGAATCTACACAGAATCCCATACAAGAAGATAGTGTCAAGAAGCAAAAGCTTTTCATTTCCAGAACGCTGACAATAATAACATTCGATCCTAAAGAACTATTTGCTGATTTAGGTCCAGCAAAACCCTCTAGAAGTTTAAATCCTCAAAGAGCATTAGTTAGATCAAGAGGCATTGCAAGCTCTGCCTCTACATTACCTTTCAAACATTCAAATCCTTCTGCAACACTAGATTTTCATTTCAAAGATTTCTCTAAAAAATTTGCAAAAATGATAACCAAGAATAAGGAAATAAAGAAGACATTGCAGACTCGTGCCCTTAATGCAGCTGTAGAGGAACAACCTGCATCCAACAAGGTTTTACCAACATATGACCCAAAAAGATACATGATGGAGTTCATGGTTGTTATTCCACCAAACAAAGATGGAAACCCACCAGAGAGTCAGATAGATCCATCTGAATTTCAAGTTAGCATTCTCGAAATGGATTTTTCCAAAGTTAAAAATGTAAAGAAAATCAATGTGTCAAAGTCTACAAACCAAGTGGTCTATAGTGCACTGCTAAAGGTGAAAAGAGAGAAAACCAAGCTCGAGAGAAATATAGAAAAGTTACAGGAAGACATTGGCAATGAAAAAGCAAAGAGGAAAGCTGGAGACAACAGTTTGAAAGAATTCAAGAAAAAGATTAAAAAAGAAAACTCTACATCAGCAGATACATAGCAGGAACATGAGCAGGCAGAGGTAGAGCTGAAGGCACTAAGGGAAAAATTGTCAGAAATTAGTAAAAAACTAGAGGAAGAAAGAGTCAGTTCAAAAAAGTTAGTTAAAATCGTAGAGAGTAATGCTTCCTCCAACCGAGAATTGCAAAAGCAATTGGAGTCTCAGGCAGATAAAGCCAATCATTGGGAACACAAAGCAGTGAAAGAGAGAGAGAATTGTGAAAAAATGGCAGAAGAACTAAAGAAAGCCAATCATTGGGAACATAAAGCAGTGGAAGAGAGAGAGAATTGTGAAAAAATGGTAGAAGAACTAAAGAAAGCCAATAATACAATTCAAACTTTAACAAATACTAATAATAATTTAGTGAAGAATGCAAAAGAACACATTTGGGACCAAATATTGGTGATGTCTAATAGCTTGTATGAGTGGTTTGAAATGCTTCAAAGTATGAGAGTATGTTATTTGAAGCTCCATAAGAACATTGAATAGATAATGGATGTTGTCCAAAAAGAAAAGGAAGTAAAAGATATTATGCAACAACTCTACAGTAAGAGTGATAGTTATCTATCAAACAAGGGAATTAGCAATCATCTTGATGTTTCAGTAAAGGTATCAAGTATCATTCAAAAATGTGAGAAGCTAAGGGAAGCACAAGAATTGGATGACAAAGCTAAGTAGAAGATCACAAAGATGGAACAAAGGAAAGCGAATATGGAAAGTCTTGGTTTGCCTAAGGGATTTGACGCAAATAACTTCATTGGAAGAGAAAATTACAAAATAAGGTTGCAGGACAAAATAAATATTGATTTACGCTTTCTTCCTACAAACATATCTCCAGATACATTCATGGATTTCATCAAACTAGTGAGAACTTTGAATGGAGTTTTAGAAGCAACGATGATGTCAAGTCACACTTCCAAATATGAATTGCTAACGAAGTTGTAGGAGTTTGACTATACTATGAACCAAATTGTTCTACCATTAGAGGATGTTTGGACTGGCCTACAAATATTGCTCTGAATTTTGAACTACTGTAAATTGTAATATATTGCAAATGAATACAAAACAAATTGTGCTCTATCTAATTTTCATGTTTTCCAATTCAATGTATGTTGAGTTACTCTATTTTATTCAGTTATTCTTAGTTGATTTACTCTATTATATGCTATTGGAATACAAAATTTCATTTAGGAATTTCAAATTCAAATATGAATGATCATTGATGATATGATACAAAGTTACAAACTACACTCTACAGTAATAATACTCTTTGTTCTCAAATTTTAATGATGAAACATAATACATTCTTGCTTTTCTAAAATGAACATTGAATGATAGGATATAGTAGTTAATAAGCTCAAAAAAATACCTATTGATTGCTACTGCTAATTTAGCAAAAATTTCCTAAATTTGCCAATTCATCTCTACGTCGTCATCATCATCCAATTCTAGTATTCCAGTTTCTTCATTGTTCTCTTCATTTTCGATTGTTCCTTCTTCACTCTGACCTCCACTTCTATGACTCCCATCACCACCAGTACTTGTCCCACTCGGGCTCATTGTCAGAGATTGGTTAATGGTGTTTCCCAACCCTCTTCTTTTGCATCGTTTCTTCCAGATTTCCATTTCTTTTTGATAAGGAAAAGCATTGACATCATACCTAGATGTGTAGACCCTCAAGCATGTTTCCAAATTCTTGTCTAGTTTGATTCTTAGCTTTGATTTTAGGAAGCCCAAAGCACTGAAAACTCTCTCATCCTCCACTAAACCAAATATCATGGTCTGACATAGATCAGCAAGCTTGAAGAACTCTAAAATTTCTTCACGCAACATTGTGCTCTATTTTAGTTATGTCCAAAGCCTTGTTGTCGAGCCCTCTTCATGTGGGTTATGCATTAATTGATATTGATGCTTCATAGTCCTTACAAAAGTTCCTGATTTCCGTCTAAGAAGACCTTCATCTAAAATTCCATTGATTGTCACTCCATTGAATTCTAGAGATTTGCAAATTCCTTTATCAAAGTCATCAGCCTATTACGATAATCTTCCTTAGAATTTAAGGACCAATATTGAGGAAACACAATTGCCATGGCCTCAAGTAGTTGTTCATATGAGAATCAGGATCTTATTTCAGAGGAAACTTTATAGGCTATGTCTCTTGCATTACCTGCTATAGACTCGATGATCTTGGTAAACTCTTCCCTTGTAACTCTTGTAGCTCACTTCTTTGGGGCACTGTAGTACATTGGTATCTGAAATCCTCTTACACAAACACATAAATCCCTACTTTCAATGATCTTTAAATAATTATCAAGATTGTCCAAATCTGTTAGTTTCCACCAGTGATTAAATCTTTCATCGGATAAATTTAGGTCATTTCGATAGAGACTATCGAGGGCTTGGCATGACATTTTATGCAATTGAGCATATTCTATAATATACATGGCTCTTTGCTGGGCTTTTTTGATAATGAACGTCATTTCTTCTAGCATGGGAAGAAAAGATGCTAAAGTCAAAAGTGTCTCTATATTGCTTAACCTTTGAAGCAGGTCGCCACATCTCTGATTTTCTACGTTGTCCTAATTTTTGTACATCAGTCCAATCAAAGATTGATATTCAGAAAAAATTTGATGCGCCAGTCCATCCAAAGAGATCCATCTAGTATCAACATCTTTTAGAAGTTTGTTTCCATTGGTAATTCCATCAACAAAGTGTTGAAATTCCCTAAAACATTTGGGACTTCGACAAAAATATGAGTACAACTCTCTTACTAAATCTTCAACCTTGTTTACTAAAGGAAACTTCTTCACAACTCTAAAAGAAAGATTCATCCTATGGGCGATACAGTGAATGCCAACAACATATGGTGAACAAGAAGCCTGCATCTTTGTGCAAAGACCATTCCTTTGATCTTGCATTACTGAAGCTCCATCCACTCCAACACAGATCAACTTCTTCACTATTGTCAATTCATCCATACCTCCATATTCAATTAATTGGTTCTTTACTAATTGAAATAAATTTTTTGATGTCGCACTGTCCCTCAATTTTGCAATAGTGAGTAGATGTGGTTGGTGGACATTATTCTGTATAGTATAAACATGCATGCATACCCACGATGTATTATCTATTGCTGTAACTTCATCTAAGGACAATGCAATAAAGGTTGACTCTTTTATTTTTCTCTGTACATCCTCTATTTCAACCTGGGCAAGACAACTTGCCAATTCCCATCCACTGTTTATTGACCAATGAGTGACAGGATAGTTAGGAACTTTCAGAAAGTGTAAAAAACCACTCATTTCTAGATAGTCTGTCATTGGATGCCCTCTGCTCAAAATATGGAAAACATTACTTAATTGGACATCTTTTACATGATCTTCTACTTCACTTTCTTTTGCAAAAATAGCATTAATAGAACCTTGAACTTCACTAGGCTTCATCTTAAATTTTTGAAACAAATAATATTCCTCAGCATTCTTTTTATGTTGACATTGCTCCTTTGTTTTATATCTTACCACTTTTATTTCCTTTCCATCAACAATTGAGGTTTCGTAAACCTTACCAATATGTTTCTCTATGGTGTCTAGTTTAAGCTACAACTACTTTTCCTTTTTATACTTCCAACTACAAATCGTACATCTACATTCTACCGGTGTCTCACCTAAAATTGGATTGTCCATGGGTTCAATGAATGGATACTTTGCTGCCCAATCAAATTTAAATCTCCTCGCCTTCTCCCATTGACGATCAATTTTTTCTTTTGATTTTCCTCTCCCTTTAGTGTTACTATTAATTGAACCATCATCATCACCAAAGTCAATCGCTTCATCTTGGTACTAGTTGTTGACTTGAAAATCTTCTTCAAGGTCATCTTCATCAGAGATATCAGGTTCCGCAACTTCATCACCAGATTTATTAGGCTCCCCAATTTGTTCATTAGACTCCTGTGTAGGTTGAGAACCTTGAAATTGTACAGGTTCCTCTGATGATGTACCTTCCTCACTTTGACCAACACTATCACATCTGCCCATGCCAAAGTATGAAGATAAATTTATGCATTTCATTGGCCTCGAGCTCTCTTGGACATCTCCACCTGCAATAGTCCTCTTCCTATTTAACTTTGACTATGACATCTCCAACAAATTAAGGCTGCAAATAAAATTTTACTTGAATAAATTATAAGAACTATAGACTAGCAGTCATTCGCTACCGATCGCAAATGCAATTGTGAGCTCAGAATCAACTAAATCTCTTGAAGTCTCCTTTTCTCCGGCATGTTTCAATAATGAAACTCATATCTCTTAAATAGACAACTACAAGTAAACCATTTTCATATTAGCCATCAGATTTTGCCTCATAAACTCCATCGTCCATTTTGGCAAAGGGGTCGACAGTTGCTTATGATTAACAACTAATATTTGGTGAACCCACGTATTTTCAAATAATTGACTAGGCGAATAGGGCGGGAAATTGGGACACAATTATGTATGATGCATGGCGAATTGGGTCCTAGTGTAAATAAAAATTTTACTTGGGAGAATGGGCCTTTGGCGAAAGTTGATCCTTGATGAAGACACCCAATTTAATCCATGGTGAAGAACCCGACTACCGTACTGATATTACGTAAAAATAGTGGCGAACAATCCGAACACTATATGAGTATTTTATAAAATCCGGGCGAACCGGTCAACAACTATAGCAGCATTTTATTCACTAATTTCCTTCCACCGATAGGCACATACTCGCCAAATGGTGAATAATCGCCACTAAAAAAAACCCTGATCAAGGGGCCCTGAATTCCACGCTTACATAGATTATCCCAAGGAAGAAAAAATTATGGACAACTTGCCACATGAGAAAAGTGCACTTGGTCCATTAAAACTTGAACCAAACATATTTCCACCAAGGAACTTGAATGTCCCCAAAATCCTGCTGCAGTCTCTCAACATAGCTTGCAGAAGAAAAAAAAATTCCAAACAAGTCACTGTGATGCAGGAGCATCCTGGGTGTAAGAGTAATCTTGCATCACCCAAAAATATTTCTGGTTTCTTTTCAATAAGGGTTATCTTGTGTAGAGCTGCTATTTATGAAAACTTGCTATTTTTAGTAAGTTGGTCATACAATCTTAGAATTTTCTAATTTCACAGTTGGAGGTTCATCTTAGTCATATCAGCCTACCTGTAAAGTTTCATTGCTAGGTCAAGTCTGGTTTTGAAGATATTGAAACTTTTTGGTTTTGGAAATAGGGTACAGAAACTTTGAACTCAATTTGGAAGGCTTTATAGGCCCTAGATGAGGTTGAATTTTTAGCTAAATAAAATTTTCTTATTCAAGCATTATAGAGCTCCTCGTGCCCTTTCCGAAATGGGGTTATAATAGTCAATCAGGTCAACGAGTGATGACTTATGATCTCCAGAAGTCGGGCCACCTGAAATGGCGAAAAATAATTTTTCTTCAAAATTTTTGTTCAGGTTTCAAAAGTTATTTT
Source organism: Chamaecyparis obtusa (assembly GCA_027943335.1). Taxonomy (NCBI): domain Eukaryota; kingdom Viridiplantae; phylum Streptophyta; class Pinopsida; order Cupressales; family Cupressaceae; genus Chamaecyparis; species Chamaecyparis obtusa. Next base: position 468,284 of record BSBK01001846.1, on the reverse strand, counting down.
TAGCCAACTATGATATAATAAAATGAAAAATAAAATAATTTTAAGTTTGGTCAGCCCTTAGGGCTGAATTTTTGGAACCTTCTCAAGAGGTGGAAATTGCCAATATAAGGAAGGTTGTAGTGTTGTCTTAGGTAGTTCGGGATAGTTCTGGGTAGAGATCTGGGTATTGATTCGAGGCTTTTTCCTACATAATATTGTAAGGGAATGCCCATGTGGCTTTGCATATTGTAATTCTAAAAGTTTGTAATTCCACATTTGTGGAGATAATAAGAAGCCCATTTTCTGTTCTTGCATATTGTTCTTATTTCTCTATTTCTGTTATGTGTTTGTGGTATTAAGGTGAGCACCCTTCATCAAGTGGTATTAGAGAAGGAGTTTCTGAGTGTGTAAATAGATTGTTGATTGTGAGGTAGTTTGCACCAGGACTTCGGGTTAGGGTTTCTATGTAAAGAGATCGCCGATTGTGAGGTAGTTTGCACCAGGACCGTGGTTAGGGTTTCAGCGCACATCATGAAAATGCCTCCATGAAGGAATGTGGTAGAAGGCTGGTGTTGTAACACCTGAGGTTAGAGCACTCCAGAGACAAGTGCGAGCATTGCAAGAAGAGATTCGCAGAGGAATGAATCTTAATGTCAAAGATGAAAGTGAGGATGAAGCTGAAGAAGGAAATGATGATCAAGAAGAAGAAGGTGAAATTTTGAATCAAGAAGAAGAAAGGCTTTTCCAGGCCATTTCCAAGATTGGGAAAAGACCTAAGATCGAGGTTCCTACATTTTCAAGGAACCTTAACCCAGAGGAGTTGATCGACTAGATTAATGAATGTGAAGAATATTTTGAGTATGAAGATATTGAAGATCTTGATAGGGTCAAATTTGTAAAGGCCAGACTGAAAGGTGATGCAAAGATCTGGTGGCAAGAGATTCAATTGGAGAAAAATAGAAGAGGGAAAGATAAAATAACAAGGTGGGATCGGATGGTGGATAAATTGAAGTGACAGTTCATCCCTGTTGATTATGAGCTTGACCTACTGAAGAAAATGCAAAGTTTGAAGCAAGCAGGATGATCTGTTTAGGAGTATACAGAGGAGTTCTATCGAATCCTCATTAGAACAGGCCATGTGGAAGCTGATAAGGATAAAGTTTCTCGTTACCTTAATGGGTTGAGGCCAAGCATTCAAGAGGAGCTGAATCTAGTTCGAATGAACAATATTGAAGAGGCGTACTAGTTTACCCTAAAAGTAGAGGAAAAGATGAACAAGAAGTTCGAGAGCAGACAAAATGGAAGAATTCACAGTGGATGATCTAGTGGATGGTCATATGGAGGCCAAAATGAAGATCTGAAAAAGAAGGATGAGGCCAGTAGAAGTCAAAATCAGAGATGAAATAATCTAATCGTTTCCAAGATTAGAATAATGGAGATCAGAGAGGAAGAGGAAGAGGACAAGGTTTAGGAAGAGGAGGCTTTCATGGAACATGTTTTCACTATGGAGAAGAAGGTCATAGGGCATTTGAATGTCATCAATGCCAAGGAAGGATGGATAGGAGGAATGAAGGCTAGGCCAGAGTGGCACATGTAGATGAAGATGCCAAATCCTCAAATTTTGAAGATGTTGAAAGAGGAGGAACATTGATTAACAGAAGAGTCCTGCTGAGTAGTGAGAATGAACCTGAGCAAAGGAGGATCCTATTTCACACTAGATGCAAGTGTGAGGGTAAATGTTGTGATGTGATTATTGATAGTGGAAGCACTAACAATTTGGTGTCAGAAGAGATGGTGACAAATTTGAAGCTCAAGTTGTAGGATCTTGTATTGGGGAAGAAGCTCTCTCATTGCAAACTCTTGGATTGTAAGCTCTTCAGTTGTAAGCTTGGAGGATGTAAGATCTCTCATATTGCAGATCTCATATTTGGAGAAATCTCTCATGTTGTAAGATCTCTCAAGTTGTAATGATTTTCAAGTATTAATGTATGCTTTGTAAAGCATTTTGTCTTCTCTTTGTCTCTATGATGTTATGTCTTTGGTTATGAGTTGGTAAGGGTGGTGTGGCCATTCATCAGTGGTATTAGAGTAGCTATGCCCTTCATCACACTACTAGCCCAAGCCCAAATATCATTTCTAGCCAAGGTAGTGCACTCCCTAGACTCTAGAATCTGATCCAACTCTTGCCTATCATCTTCAGATCCTGCTAGATTCTATTCAAAATGATGTTTCTAATGAAAAAAAATTGTGAACCCACAATTATAAGCAATCTTATAATGATAAACATTATCCCAGCCAACAATAGTAAAGGTATCACAAAGGCCTTGAAGGTGGGGATGAGAAAAATAGATAGAAGGATGACCATCCCAAGAATCTAGTCAAAAAAGAGCTTGAGATCATGTATCACATATCCAGAAAAGCCCATTCTTAACCAATTGATCCCCAATTTTGAAAGTGTTCCAGATCATGGAAGCTCATTCCATAAAAAGAGAGTGGGGAACATCAAACATACTAACCCCTAGAAAATACTTAGAGGTGAGAATTTGGGACCAAAGTTGATGTTGGCTAGTGCACCAACAATAATATAACTAGTAGTAAGAACTCACTCATTTAAGATAGTAGATTGTAAACTAAGGTCACCCTCATTCTTAGGTCTTCACACAACTTCCCACTTAAAAAAGGGTCATTTTTTAAGTCGATAATTTCTCACTCCAAAGAAATTGATGAGAGAGGGCATTAGATTCTTGAAGAGAATACACATGACCTCCCTAAACAAAACATTTGTAAATAGGAAGAACTTGAATAGCCAACTTTAGAAAATTCAAGCGAGAAATAGTATATAACCAATGGTGAGTCCAATGATTAACCTTCTGACACAACTTGTAAAGAAAAATCTGCCAAGAAGACTCAAGATTTCTACCAACACTAAGAGGAATTCCCAAATAAACAAAGGGAAGAGGCCTAATCTAGAACGACATAATGTAAACAATATGCCTCTGAATGGCCTAAGAGGTATTGAAGAAAAAAATGGAGGATTTATTCTCATTAATATTATGACCTGAGGTTGTGAGATAAACATCCTAATCTTTTCTACAAGATTCAGCTTCATGAAGATGAGCTAGTCCCATAAGAGACGTGTCACCAACAAACTAGAGATGTGAGAGTTTTGGCATTGCATTTCCCCATTAGCACCCATGAATCAAGCCCTGAGAAGCGTGCAATTTAAGAAATGACCAAGACCCTCAACCAAAATAATAAACAAGTAAGGGGAAAGAGAATCCCATTGTAGAAGGCCTCTAGAAGTTCCAAAAGGATCTTAAGGTTCTCCATTCATAATAAGTTAAAAAGAAGTAGAAGTAACACAACTCATACTATAACTCACCCATTCAGTACAAAATCCAAAGGCAAAGAGAAATTTTTGAAGAAAAATGGCTTATGACTCTATCATAAGCCTTGGCCATGTCCAATTTAATCAACATAGATCTATCCTTTAATATTTCCATAGACTGAATAACCTTAGAAGCCACCACCACCCCATCCAGAATATGTTTACCAACCCCAAAACTCCCTTGTTTCTCAGAGATCATAATAGGAGGAAACATTTTGAGCCTCTCCACAATCAATTTAGTGATAATGTTATACACCACATTATAGAGAGAAATGGGCCAAATAAATTTAGGTTTGTTTGTACCTTCCTTTTTAGGGATGAGAGTCAAGAAGCTAGAATTCAAGTCTTGAAGCATTTTCTTTTTAAAAATATATTCCCTAAAAAGCTCCAATAGATCTCAATTAATAATATCCCAAAACTCCTAAAAAAATTTAACATGGAAGTTGTCTATGCTCGGAGCTTTACCTTTATTCATCTCGAAATAAACTCTTCCAATTCAAGCAACTAAATTAGAAAAATGAGAGAGACATTCATTGCATTGGTGATAAGAGAGGGAATGCATGAATAAATTAAATTATCCTTAGCAATAGCTATAGGGGAATCTTTAGCAAAAAGAGAAGAGTAAAAATGGCAGGCCCTACAAATCATAGTCGTCAGAGAAGAGATCTAAAGTACTTTAGAGGAAATAAGAGAGGAAATATACCCCTTATTATGACAAGCCTAACCATAATGATAAAGGAAATCAATATTCTTATCCCCTTCTTCAAACCATCTGAGCCTTCTATCTTCAATATATATCATTTTGAAGTTCACATTCCTCCACATCCCACATAACCTAGGATTCAAATTTTCCAACAACATATGTGATGTAGAACGCAACTCTCCATTAATAATAAAACTCAATTACAAGACAAATAAACACTGATTTTGAACCTTCAATATTTTCCATTCATCACTGACTGCTTGTACAATGCTATAAAAACTTTTAAATAAATAAAAAACCTAAAAAATCAAGAAATCCAAAAATTACCCTTTTTGGTAGTTTTTCCCATAATTGTTTTTTGCCATTTTTGATAATTTTCAAAACAACACCTAAAAAGCCAAGCTTTTGCCTAAAATTGCCCTTGACTAAGTTAGAATGAATTACCAACTAATATTCGAGATTAGAAACATACTTTTTGGATTTATTACAAAATATAACTTTCTAAAAACTAGAAAAAAAAAACACCAAAAGCTGATTTTGGAGCCCTAAATCAAACTTCCACCACCCAAAAATTGTACCAAAATGGACCCCGATCAATGTAAGATCATAGGCAAAACATATGCCACCTCCCGAGGCATGGACCCTAAAAATTTGAGCAAAAACCCATATCTAAGTCAAAAGTTATGACCTCCGAAAGTTTCTGCATCATTCTCCCCTTCTTTAAAGGAATACAGCTCTTGCAAGTGGTTGTCAGTGATCTACTGCAACTTTGTGGGGTCCAAATTCATCACTTCCCACCCTGAGATCTAGGTGCTATCTGTCACTATTAATCCCTCCCACTAAATTAAATACCTAGTGTAATGACCATTCCGTGTGACTATAGACTTCTTATCTACAATCTAGGAAATCTTTTCCATCTTTTTACTTGGAAGATGGTGATGCCAATCCACCTCATCTCTACTATCTAGCTCAGATAGCTTTCCATGAAATGCATACAAATCAAAAACATTAAATACATGAGAAATATCCAAATCATCTGGTAAACAAACCGCATAAGCATTATCATTGATTTTCTTCAAAATTTGGTAAGGACCTATCTTTTTGTATTTCAGCTTATATTATATGTGCCAATAGGAAATCTCTCAGGCCTCAAGCACACCATCATCAAATAACCTATATTAAATATTTATCTCTGTCTACTGACATCTGTAGAAACCTTATATCTCTCATTGCTACCCTGCAATTTACTCCTCACATCTTGTTGAAGTTGTTGAAGGTATTCAACAAATGCTTCCACATCGTCACTAATTCTATCTTGCACAAGAAGTTGTATAAGGTCCAAAACACCCTAAGGATTCATACCATATACAATTTGAATAGGATATTTTCCAATTGATCTTTTAAGAGAAATTTTGTAAGAAACCTCTTCTTGAGGAAATACCAAGTCCAACTGCTCCGGCTTTTCACCAACAATGCACCATAACAAGTTTCTCAAACTCCGATTGACCACCTTAGTTTTCCCATCTATTTAGGGATGATAGGAACTGCTAAACTACAACTATTTTCCCATCTTCTTCCATAAGGTCCTCCAAATATTACTCAAAAATTTAGTATCCCTGTTAGATTTAATAGTCTTTAGAATGCCATGGGGTGTAACAACTTCAGAGAAAAATAAGTTGGCTATCCTTGTGGCATCACTAGTTTTTTAACAAGCAATAAAGTCAACCATTTTAGAGAATCTATCAATAACTAAAAAAATATAATTTGTACCTCGTTGGGTGTGGGGAAGCCGCAATACAAAATCCATACTCACATCTATCCATGGAATGATGGGTACAGGTAGAAGTGTATACAAGCTTGTGTTTTGGGGGTGACCCTTAGCCACTTGATAGATTCTGCACCTTGCCACATAGTTAGTAATGTCCCTTTTTAGTTTTGGCCAATATTATTTATCTTCAACCAAGGCTATCATCTTGTCCTTCCCAAAGTGACCAGCCAAACCACCACTATGAAATTCTTGGATAATATTTTTCCTCATGGAACTAGCTAGTGTACAAAGTTGTTTTCCTCTAAAGAGGTAACCATCCAGCAGAAAGTATTCTCCTCTCATGTGATTTGAAAGACTAGTTGTTGGCTCTTTAATCTTCTCTATAATTTCCCAAAAATCATCATTAGTCTCATACAAAACTTTAACAGAATAAAAACCAATGACCTATGTTTTCATTGTGGTTATTAGTGTAACACGCTGACATAGGGCATCAACAACCTGATTCTTCTTTCTAGACTTATGCTTTAAAAAAAAATTATACCCTTGCAAGAAAGACACCCATTTATCATACCTACTATTCAATTTATTTTTTTTGTTCACATATTTCAAGGCCAAATGATTTGTAAACAATACAAATTCTTGTTGGACCATATAATGTCTCCAATGCCTTAAGGCTTGAACAATAGCATCAAATTCTAAATCATAGGTAGAATAGTTCTTCCTCGCATCATTTAACTTTTGACTAAAAAAGGCTATTTGTTTACCTACTTGGCTAAGAACATCACCTATTCCAACATGGGAAGCATCACACTCTAATTCAAATACTTTATCAAAATTTGAAAGTGCCAATATAGGAGCTTTAGTCACCTTTTTCTTCAAGAAATTGAAACTCTCTTCAAAATTTGTTGCCTTTGTGAATTCCCTTCCTTTTGTGCATTTTATTATGGGTGCTACAATACTGCTAAAATTTTGAATAAACTTTCTATAGAAGGGTGATAATCGATGAAAAATCCTTACCTTTGTTATGTTGGATGGACTAGGCCATTCTAGGATTGCCTTGACCTTTTCTGGGTCTATCTGAATACCATCTTCAGAAATGACAAAGCTTAGAAAAGTCAAATTATTTTGCATGAATCAACACTTCTTTAAATTTGCATAGATCTTCTCTTTCCTCAGTAAACTCAAGATGATCCTCAAGTGTTGTAGGTGTTCTCCTCTATTTTTTCTATAAATTAGGCTATCATCAAAATAAACTACAACAAACTTACCAATGTAGGGTCTTAATATAGTATTCATCAATCTCATGAATATACTTGGTGCATTAGAAATCCAAAATGGCATAACCATCAATTCATACAAGCCATCCCCAGTCTTAAAAGTTGTCTTCCACTCATCTTCTTCACGAATTCAAATCTGGTGCTATCCACTTCGTAGATCAATCTTGCTGAATTATTTGGCCCCTACTAATTCATCCATCATATCCTCTATACGAGGAATAGGAAACTGATACTTGATAGTAAACTTATTAATTTCTCTACTATCAATACACATCCTCCATGTTCCATCCTTCTTCAGAGTCAACAATGTAGGTACAACACATGGGCTCATGCTTTCTCTAACTAGGCCTTTCTCAATTAGCTATGTTACTTGTTTATTGAGATCTGCATATTGTGTTGGTTTCATTCGATAAGCTTCTTGATTAGGAAGATTTTCTCCAAGAATAAGATCAATATGGTGTTTTATATCCCTTTTTGGTGGGAGACCATCAGGTAGCTCATTTGGAATAAAATAAAAAAATTATTCTAGTATATCTACTGCATCATGTGGTACTATGTTTTCTAGTCTTCGGCTCTTTTTACTACCAATGCATAGCAACAACCTGTCACCTTGATTTATTTCACAACATCCTTTGCAGACAACATCATCTCATTCTTCCTTTTGTCCTTAAGTGGTAAGAGAGTCACTTTAGAGCCATCCTTCCAGAAGGTATATGTATTTTTCTCTCCATTATGCATAATCTTCCTATCATACTACAATGGCCTTCTAAGCAAAATATGACAAGCATCCATAGGAATAACATCACACCATATCTTCCTCATAGATTTTTCCTATAATAAACCTAATCAAACATATTTTATCAATAGTAACCTCATTTCCTTTCTTAAATGATGCAATATGGTAATGATGAGGATGTTTCTCACATTATAGATTTAATTTATCTACCATGTCCTTAGCTACCATATTCTCACAACTACCCCCCTCAATCATAACTTGGCATACCTTTCCACCTGAAGTGCATCAAGTTCTGAAGATGTTGGTTCGAAGCCATGAATCATCAAAGTTATTTACAAGGACTTCTTCCTTCTAAAGAATGATCATCGATCTTCTCATCATGAAAGTTTCTCCCACATCTGGTAGGACTTCTTGTTCTTCTCCCATTGCTATAAATTTTGGTTTAACCAGGTTCACTCTTGGCTGTCCTTCTTGATTTCTTTCTGGCATGTTATAATTTGAGCATTCAAAGGCTTTGTATCCTTCTTCTCCACACGTAAAAAAAGTGAAAGGCCTTCTCTAATTTTCCCAACCTCTTCCACTTCTGTAGCCTCGTCCTCTATGAAACCTCCTTCCTCTTTCTTGATTTGGAGGATCTTACCAATAGTGTATATATTTTTTTGAAATCATTGAAAAGACTCTCGCTGACCATTATTAAAACCTCCCTGAAATTGAGTTGAGGTACCCCTTCAACCACCTCTATTCCTCTAGATAGATTTCCTATTCTTATTTTCTTCAGCCTTTAGAGTTAATTGGTAGGCTTTAGAGCTAATTGGTAGGCTTCCTCCATACTGTTAACACGATGCATCCTCAGTTCATCTTGGATAGAGAATTTTAGGCCATTCGTATATCTAGCATCCATGTAATCATTAGTTTATTGATGTTCTATGCACATGGATAGGTTGTAGAATTCATTTTTATAGTCTTGCACAAAATTCAAGTTTTGCTTCAAATTATGGAACCTACGAAAGAGGGTTTGTGAATAATCCATGGGTAAGAATTTTTCTTTGAGCTTTTTCTCCATCTTGTTCCATGTCTTAATCTTTTCCTTTTTCTTTCTAGTTTATTCCTTTTTGAGGTGATCCCACCATATCATTACGTGTTCTTTTGATTTTGTGCATGCAAACTTCATCTTTTTTTTCTTCTCTTATAGGCTTCCATTAGAAAAATTTCCCCATCTCGTTTAGCCAGTCTATTAATTCTTCTGGCTTAAGACTACTAGCATAGTCTGAAATGTCAATCTTGATTGCTTCACTTCTTTCTTCTAAAGCCCTGAGAACTCTATCTTCATAGCTCTTTTATTCCATCCTTTCTTCTATATTTTCTTCATTTTGGTGAGCACCTCTTTGGTTTCCCTCTTCATCAGATTTATTCCCTCTTTGTATTCCTTGATTATCTATTTGGTCATTGAGTCATTCAATTTGCCTCTGCATATCTAGTATTAATCTTTGCATTGGCGTGAAACCTCATCTTCCTCTTCATCTTTCTCTCCCAACCATCTTACTCCTCTGATACCAAATGATGTACCACACAACTCTCTGTTAAAAATAAAACTCAGTTACAACACAAATAAACATAGATTTTGAACCTTCAATATTTTCCATTCATCACTGACTACTTCTACAATGCTTTGCAAACTCTTAATTAACCAAAAAATCCAAAAAATGAAGAAATCCAAAAATTACCCTTTTTGGAACTTTTTCCCATAATTATTTTTTTTCCGTTTTTGGTCATTTTCAAAACAACACATAAAAAGATGAGATTTTTCCTAAACATGACCTCACCTAAGTTAGAATGAATTTCTAACTAATATCCAAGATTAGAAACATACTTTTTGGATTTATTACAAAATATAACTTTCTAAAAACTAGACAAAAATACTAAAAGTTGATTTCGAAGCCCTAAATCAAACTTTTAGCTCCTGAAAATGTGCCAGAATGGACCCCAATCAATCTAAGATCATTGGAAAAACATATGCGACTTCCTGAGGCATGCACCCAAAACATTTGAGAAAAAACTCATATTTGATTCAAAAGTTATGACCTCTAGAAGTTTCTACATCATTCTCCCCTTCTTTAAAGGAACGTGGCTCTTGCAAGTGGTTGTCTGTGAACTGCTACAAGTTTGTGGGGTCCAACTTCATCACTTCCCACTCTAAGATCCAAGTGCTATCTATCGCTAGTAACCCCTCCCAGTGAATCAAGTAGCTATTGTAATGACCATTATGTTTGATTGTAGACTGCTTATCCAAAATGTGGGCAATCTTTTCCTTCTTTTTACTTGGAAGATGGTGATGCCAATCCACCTTATCTCTATACTCTGGCTCAGATAGATTTCCATGAAATGCATACAAATCATAAATATTAAACATAGGAGAAATATTCAAATCATCTGGTAAACAAACCTCATAAGCATTATCATTGGTCTTCTCCAGAATTTGGTAAGGACCTATCCTTTCGTATTTCAACTAATGATATCTTCTAGTAGGAAATCTCTCATGCCTCAAGTACACCATCACCAAATCACATGTATTAAATATTTGTCTCCTTTTATTGACATCTGCAACAACCTTATATCTCTCATTTCTATCTTGCAATTTACTCCTCACATCTTGTTGAAGTTGTTGAAGGTGTTCATTAAATGCTTTCACATCATCACTAATTCTATCTTGTATGGGAATTTGTACAAGGTCCAAAACACCCTAAGGATTCTTACCATATACAATCTAAAAAGGAGATTTTCCAGTTGATTTGTTAAGAGAACTATTGTAAGAAAACTCTTCTTGAGGAAATGCCAAGTCCCACTGCTTTGAATTTTCACCAATAATGCACCATAACAGGTTTCTCAAACTTTGATTGGAAACCTCAGTTTGTCAATCAGTTTGGGGATGATAGGCATTGCTAAACTGCAACTGTGTTATACAGTATGCCTCAAAAATTTAGTATGCCTCCAGAAAGGACTCAAAAATTTAGTATTCCTATTAGATGTGATATTCTTTGGAATGCCATGGAATCTAACAACTTCTGAGAAAAATAAGTTGGCTATCCCTATGGCATTACTAGTTTTTTTACAAGCAATAAAGGGAGTCATTTTAGAGAATCTATCAACAACTACAAAAATAGAATCTATACCTCATTGGGTGTAGGGAAGCTTGAATACAAAATCCATACTCACATCTATGCATGGCTCGATGGGTATAGGTAGAGGTGTATACAAGCTTGTGTTTTGGGAGTGACCCTTAGCCACTTGATAGATTCTACACCTTCCCACACACTTAGTAATGTCCCTTTTTAGTTTTGGCCAGTAGTATTTATATTCAACCAAGGCTATCATCTTGTCCTTCCCAAAGTGACCATCTAAACCACCACTATGAAATTCTTGGATAATATTGTCCCTCATGGAACCAACTGGTATACAAAGTTATTTTCCCCTAAAGAGGTAACCATCTTGCAGAAAGTATTCTCCTCTCATGTGATCTGAAAGACTAGTTGTTGGCTCTTTAATCTTCTCTATAATTTCCAAAAAATCATCATCAATCTCATACAAAACTTTAATAGAATCAAAACCAATGACCAATGGTTCCATTGTAGTTATTAGTGTAACATGCCAACTTAGGGTATCAACAACTTGATTCTTCTTTCAAGACTTATGCTTCAAAACAAAATTATACCCTTGCAAGAAAGGCACCTATTTGGCATGCCTATTATTTAATTTCTTTTGTGTGTTCCAATATTTCAAGGCCAAATGATTTGTAAACAATACAAATTCTTGTGGGACCAAATAATACCTCCAATTCCTTAAAGCTTGAACAATAGCATAAAATTCTAAATCATACGTAGAATAGTTCTTCCTCACATCATTTAACTTTTCACTTAAAAAGGCTATTGGTTTACTTGCTTGGCTAAGAACAACACCTATTCCAACATGGGAAGCATCACGCTCTACTTCAAATACTTTATCAAAATTTGGAAGTGCAAATATAGGAGCTTCAGTTACCTTTTTCTTTAAAAACTTGAAACTCTCTTCAGCATTTGTTGTCCATGTGAATTCTCTCCCTTTCGGACAATTTGTTATGGGCACTACAATACTGCTAAAATTTTGAATAAAATTTCTAGAGAAGGTTTCTAATCCATGAAAAGTCCTTACCCCTATTATGTTGGATGGAATAGGCCATTCTAGGATTGCCATGACCTTTTCTAGATCCATTTGAATACCATCTTCAAAAATGACGAAGCACAGAAAAGTCAAATTATTTTGCATGAATCTGCACTTCTTTAAATTTGCGCAGAGCCTCTCTTTCCTCAGTACACTCAGGATGATCTTCAAGTGTTATAGGTGTTCTCCTTTATTTTTTCTATAAATTAGTGTCATGCCGCACTCGGGAATCCTTGGAAACAAGGATCAAAACAAGCATAATTTTTTTTATAAGATAGACTAATAATATTACAACAATAAAACCATCTACAATAATAAGCATTAAGTAATATAAGAAGTGCAAGAAACATAACACAACTATATATCTACATATGCAAGAACAATTCTTACAAAACCGCCAAAGATTTCCAAGCACGCTACTAAGGTTCAGGGGACAGTTACATGCGTCCACTGGTTCGCTATTGTTTAAGTGATTAACATACAAGAGTTTATCTAGTCACTATGATATATTTTTCCATAATGATGTTCTGATTAATCACATAGACGAACATAAATACACATATAATTACTACTAGGGTGATTAAAAAAAATTGATCTGTTTTGAATTTGGGAGGGTGCATTTCCCAAAAAAGGTATTTAAAAAGTCAACTTACATCTTTTGGTCAATGGCATAAGAGCCCACTCTTTGATAAATGATAAAGTCATTTACTTTATCATATGATAAAAACTTTTACCATAAATGATGAAACTCTAAATGGCATACGATAAAGTTTCTAAATTGTACAAAGAAATATTTTGTCATATGATGAAATACTAGTTTGTATGATATAATACTCTATCATACGATAATCTTATTTACTTTCTTAAAAGAAAAATCTAGAAAGAGAAGAAGGAAAGAATAACCCCCACCACATGGAGTACCATAAATAGGCACTTCAAGGAGGCAACCACTCAATTACACTAGAAATATAATCAAAAGATTATATTGATATTCATTTTAGAGCACGAATTGAAGTTTTCCTATGATAACCTTAACTATGAAAATACCAAGAGAGGAGATATAATAAGCATGTTCAGTACCAACACTAAAACATGAAAAACTACTACTAAGCATGTCATTATTACTTATATTTATATTTCCTTCATACTAAGGATCCATTATACAATATTACATTGTATAGGAAATGAGTCCTTAATAACATACATGAGAATGACATAACATGAACCAAATACAGTAAGATATAAGTAAGGGGGAGAGGAAGAAGATGAAACCCAATGCTGAAGTTTATGTCACTACTGACAAAGAACTCTGGTCCCTAATGGTGATTGGCAACACCACCCAACCATGTGAAATCCTTAGGCCCACCCCACTATTCTAGGAGATGAACATGTGACCCAAACACAACAACAATGAAACACTAGGGAGTAGGCTTACACACACGCCAAACATAGGGCACTCACTTCAGCACCATAATAAGAAAGGTCAATTATCTACTCTTTGCAAAGTAATGCATATATGGTTCTAATCCATCTATAATGAGGTTAGGTGATAGGGTAAAATAAATGAGAAAGTGTCATCATGTAGCACAAGTAACTCACATGGAATGAATAATCCTCTCATAAAAATAAAGAGTCCAAAATCAATACCTTGCCTCTCATAGGCAGTCTCATCTCCACATCTCATCCCAACCTCAACAAGTTCTAAGGAATGAGGAGAACATACATGTAAACACACAAACTATTTTCACAATAAGCAATATGAATTCTGGAATTATCGACTTATACAAGATGAAGTGATTGAATAATCAATTACAGATGCATCAATTAAAAAAAGATGATATTAGCTCAGTATGAAAGGTCAAAAGCAAGAACAATAACAAATGCAAAATTATACTAACACAAAAAAATAAGCACTCGAGGCAAGCAGATTACATAACACACACTCAATTAGACAGAATGCCAAGAGCATAGATCCCAAGGTGATTTGATAAATAAACATGAGATATAAACATCCCTACATGCTCTATGACATATCTATTGTCTAAAAATTGAGCAAAGAGCTCCAAAGCAAAAAATACCAATTTTTGGCAAAATTCAATGAGGGTTCTAAAATCAGTATTTTAACTTGAAAGACCACTTTTAGGCCAAAATATAAAAATATTTGAAATGTTCTATGACCATTTTAATTTTTTATTCTTATTCTTTGTAGCAAGAAAAACCTATATAAAAATATAGTTCATGTCCAACATGATGAATGATGGGTTTTGGATAGCATAGAAAATGGTGTGATGAATAAAAAGTTCAAAAATTAAATTTGGATTTAGGTTATCAAATTAAAACCCATTCATCTAAATCTACCCAACAACACATTTTTCAAATAAAATTTCAATTCCAGATCCACACCACAAAATGGGAACATAACAACATTAATTATCACATTTGTATTTTTATCACTATTCACATGCAATCTTTAAATGACCCTAACTATATGAGAATGAACTCAAATTGAGTCAAGTAATAAATTCAATTATATAAATCTAGCATTCCACAAAATAATATGAAATCAAACACTCAAATTCTTTTGTTCTATATTTCTTCTATTTTCAAGCAAAACCATAAATTCTCATAAACTCTATTAAAATAGCTTCAATTTTCAACTTTCAAAAATCAAAATTCTAAATATACCCTTTGATTCTAAAAGTGCCCAACACCCCTCTTTTAACATAAAATTCACATTTTTCACTATTTCTAAAAATTTGGGTAGCATAACACTACCTAAGGCACATTTTTTACATTTTTTTACAAAATACAATGCATGAAATCAAAATGTCTAATAATATAAAACATTCTAAATCTTATTTCTAAATAAAAAAAACTGATTTGGATTGAAAAGATTCAGTATAAAGAGAGAAATCAACAAAACTTTACTTCAATTTTGACCAAAACTTTAAAATTGAAGAACTCTTCACATACTCAATCATAGCTTTAATCTTTTGGACAGTAAAAAGAATTTGAAGAGACTAATCCATTGAGCTCCTACCCACAAAATTTTTTCCAATCGATTTCTCCCAACAAAAAAATCAAATTTCTTCATGTAGAAGGGTTTTAGAGCTAAAAACAATTTTCCCAAAATAACAAAAAACTTCATCTTTTCTCTTTCTTTCTTTCTTTTTAAAAAAAAAGACTTTCACTTCACCTTTTTGAAATATTTAAAATAACAAATAATTAAAATACATTCTTTATTCTCAAATACTTAATTTATCATGATAATGCAATGCCTATCAAAATAAGCACATATATGTCATATTCATCTTTTTAAAATATCAATTAATCTATTTCAAATATTTAATAAACATTTACACTATAAAACTCAATATAACACTAAATCATATATTTAATAAATGTTCACTTCCTTCTAATCCCCAATTATTTCCAAGTGCCACAAATATTATGTAATAATTATTTCATCATCAAAACTCATATAATAATCTATTTAAATTCATTTAATCAAAATTAACTATTAAATAAAATTATTAATCCAAAAACTCATAATTTGCAATAAAACTTCTACAAAATGCATCTAAACACAAAGACACTTATCATAGGGTATCTACATAGGGTTAGGGTTATTGGTCTTTACCATATAGTATTGGCCAAATGCAATAAGATTATGTCAAAGGGAAAATTGTGTTCAATTTAACATGATGAGGATAGGCTTAAGGAAGTTAGTCAATGTGTCATCTCCGAATAACCACCATTGGGGAAATAGACACACTCAAATCATGTAGCTCAGGTGGAATGTATCTGGTACATATTCAAGTTAGCACATAGAGTATATAGCCGAAGCACATGAACACAGACAGTTACAGTGAAGGATAACGAGAGACCATGTAGATCTCGCAAGCAAGTGACTACGGCTCTGTCTCACTTCGTACCGACACCAATGGGAAAAATATATAGCAAGATGTGGTACACCATACACAACATATAACTATACAATATTAAATTAATTTAAAATATTTAAATAAATTATTTCTACCTATATGAGCATATATCCATTTAAATCTTCTTAAAATTCTTAGTGACATATAGGACACAATGTCTAATAATTATTGGCAAACATCCTAACCTACTAATCCAATCATTTAAATGTAAACAACTAATATATTTAATCAATAAAGCACCATAATGATATTCTATTCAAAAGGGTAAATAACAACATGATAGAACATCATAGTATTTCATTTATTGCAACATGTTATTTGTTAGATAAAATAGTATTTAACATCAAGTATACTCACCTCATTGTACTTGCAATCCAAAATTTTAGGCTATATTACCACCTTGAAATGACAAGGTTGGAGAGGCACTACAATTAGAATATCATCAAAATAAACTACAACAAACTTACCAATGTAGGGTCGTAAAATAATATTCATCAATCTCATGAATGTACTTGGTGCATTAGAAAGCCCAAATGGCATAACCATCCATTCATACAAGCCATCCTTAGTCTTAAATGTTGTCTTCCACTCATCTCCTTCATGAATTTGAATCTGGTGGTATCAACTTCGTAGATCAATCTTGCTGAAGTATTTTGGCCCCTGCTAATTCATCGATCATATCCTCTACATAAGAAATAGGAAAGCGATACTTGATAGTAATCTTATTAATTTCTCTACTATCATTACACATCATCCATGTTCCATCCTTCTTCAAAGTCAACAATGTAGGTACAACACATGGGCTCATGTTTTCTCTAACGAGGCATTTCTCAATTAGTTTTGTTACTTGTTTATTGAGCACTGCATATTGCATTGGGTTCATTCAATAATTTTCTTGATAATGAAGAATTGAACTAGGAATTAGATCAATATGGTGTTGTATAACCCTTTTTGGTGGGAGACTATCAACTAGTTCCTTTGTAATAACATAAGAAAAATCTTCTAATATCTTTATTATGCACTCAAGGATGGTGAATCCAATGAAGGACAGTCCAACCTTGTAGCCAACAGAATTACACAATCGATTACTCAACAATGCAACATAAAGTAATTGTTTAACACTGATTTTCATTAACATGCTTGGTTGTAAGGCCTTCTAGGTTAGGGCCAATTACAATTAGAAAATAATTTTGCAAGATCCACAACCAGATCCAATACAATCTCAACTAGTTCAACTCTAAAGACAATCAAAAGTTGATGGAAACCCTAAGGTAGATCTAAACTTGAGCTCGCAAGCCTCTAAGCAATCTCCTTGTTCCCAAGTATGCAACCCCTATCTTTGCTACCAATAACTATCATATTACACACTGATTTGCAAGCTCATCAAGAAATTTTCCACAACTTTTCTAACTTCACATCTGATATCCTAGATTTGCTAAGTCCTTCTTCCCTTCTCCCTAAACATCTACCGAAGCACTCCTTAAATACTAATCATCAGCCACAAGTCAGCAAGATGAAACCCTTAACTCCCCAAAACAAATAATTAAATGTCATACAAGTTGGCTTACAAATGTATACAAAAAATTAATTATGTATGTTGGCCCATAACAATGGCTACCAACAATAAATTCACCAAGTTGGCTCAACAAATCACATAGAACTCTAGTTGGTAAGCGAGAACTACCAAGCAACAGTAAATTAACTGAGCATGCCAAGCATCACTGAGCACTAGTGTCGATCGAGCACCACAGGCATGACCGAGTAACACTTCATCAAGCACTAGAGATTACCGAGTTCCTTCAGTGATTGAGCTTCCTTCAATGACCGAGACCATCAGTCAAGGTTGCAATTGAGTAACACTGGCCAAAACACTAACACTCCATGTAGTTTCACTGAGGACACAAAATGCCCTGCTTTAACCTTGGATGCCCCTGCATCAAACACCTTAGGTTCCAAAAGATGTTCATATGTGAGAAGAACAAATTTTAGGATTCAACACATAAACCCTGATCTAGTTCTTCACATACAAGTCCTCCACCTTTTCTCCTTGCAAATTATTCCACTTCAGTTTCCTCTATCTCTTTGAGTCTTTTCTTGACAATATATAGGACGGTTCTCCATACTGATCATTCATTTTCTCTAGATCCACAATATCAACTCGGCTACCAATAATCAGGTTTCTCCTACCCAGTGTTGTATCCATCAAAGGCATCAGTGAAAACTTCCTCTCATTCTTCTCAATAGTAAACACATTCCATACATAGTCATAAATAGCTCTGCAATCATATTGCCAAGGTCTACTAAGCAATATATCACAACTATTCATCTTCACAATGTCACAAAGCACAATATCCTTGTACTGGCCAATCTAAACATCAATGAAGCATTGCTCTTTAACTTCCAAAGCATGAACATCTTGTAACCAACCAAGGCTATAAGGACAAGGATGCTTCATTCTATTCAAACCAATTTTTTGAACCAGGTCCTCAGCAATAAGGTTATCAACACTACCACTATCAACAATAACATCATAGAGTTTACGTTCAGTCTTCCATCAGGTCCTAAACAAGTTACTCCTCTAACAAGGTTCATCCTTTGTACCAATAAATGTTCATAGAAGTAGCATGTTCTCTGATTCAGGTGCATCCTGAATGTTATCATTCATCATAGTAGTTCTTCGGTCAACCTTCTTTTGTGTACATTCAAAAGAATGATGTCCTTCCTCTCCATAGTTATAGAAAGTACCCTTAAAGATAACTCTACCTATCTTCTTCTTTGGTTCCACAGGTTTCTATTCATCTTCTGCATCAGTCAGTTTATCCTTCACCGAGTGATCAATCTTTTCCTTCCCTCGAGAGTTACTAGGTTGTTTCCTCTTCAACTTATCTTTTGGCTTCAGAGAATACTGATAAGTATCTTCAATAGAATCAATTTTCAGTATGCCAAGCTTATCCTGAATATTGAATCTCAGACCATTCACATACCAAGCTACCTTTTCCTTACCAAGCTCTTGATGTCTAGATCGAATAGTAAGTTTTTAGAACTCCTTAGTATAATCTTCAACAGAAAAACCCTTTTGTTTCAGATTCTGCAACTTCTTAAACAAGTCAATCTCATAGTCATGTGGTATGAACTTATCTTTCAACTTAGTCACCATTAGTCACCACCGATTGATCTTGTTTCACCTTCATCTTCTCGGTCTCTTAGTAGTTCCTTCCACCAAAGAGCAGCATGTCCTTTCAACTTTGGCTATGTTAATCTTACCCGAAGAGGATCTTCAATTTCTTCCAGCTCAAAGAAATCTTCAAGTTCACCAATCCAATCAATCAAATTGTTTGGCTTCAAAGTACCAGAGAAAGTAGAAACTTTTATTCGATAATTACTAAAGCGAGTAGCAGGTCTAGGTAACCAAGCACTTCTATCTTCACCAAATCTATTTGTCCAGTCATTACCACTAGATCTAGCAATTTCAAATTCCTTATTAGCTTCTTCATAGCCATCCTTAGTACCAACATTTAGAGGTATACTAGCAACATTTCTCATGATCTTGGTGACCATATCATTCTTCATCAATTCCATCTTAGATCTAAAATCTAATTTTACCTTCTCTGTGATCTGGGATTCAATAGTATCACAAAGATCAGAAATAACTCTAGGGTCCAATCTTCTCAGAAGCATCCTTAAAGATAAGAGAAACCCTCTACAATAAAACCTCACCGACCACCTTGTGACAATTTCCAATTTGTAACAAGTCAGATCTCAACCTGCAATCTTACAAACAACTAGGGCACAATTCCACAAGTTTAGTGCTTCGGATCTGCAATCCAAATTGCACACAATCTTTGACCAACAAGATTAACTTTGCAAGATTAGCCTTTCTAGGTCAACCTTCTACTTCAAAAAGATCAAACTCTCACTCTAATACCACCTTATGCAGTCAAGGATAGTGGATCCAATGAAGGATAGTCCAACCTTGTAGCCAATAGAATTACACAATAGATT
Organism: Chamaecyparis obtusa; assembly: GCA_027943335.1. Lineage (NCBI taxonomy): Eukaryota > Viridiplantae > Streptophyta > Pinopsida > Cupressales > Cupressaceae > Chamaecyparis > Chamaecyparis obtusa. Next base: position 448,293 of record BSBK01001846.1, on the reverse strand, counting down.
AATTAACAATGCAACACAAAGTAATTGTTTAACACTAATTTTCATTAACATGTTAGACTGTAAGGCCTTTCGAGTTAGGGCCAATTACAATCATAAAACAATTATGCAAGATCCATAACTAGATCCAATACAATCTTAGCTAGTTCAAATCTGAAGACAATTAGAAGCTGATGGAAACCCTAAGGTAGATCTAAACCCTAAGGTAGATCTAAATTTGATCTCGCAAGCCTCAAAGAAAAATCCTTGTTCCCAGGTATGTAACCCCTAGTTCTGCTACCAACAACTATCAGATTGCACACTGATCTGCAAGCTCATCTAGAACTTTTCCACAACTTTTCTAACTTCACATCTGATATCCTAGATCTACTATGTCCTTCTTCCCTTCTCCGTAAACATCTACCCAAGCACTCCTTAAATACTAATCATCATCCACAAGTTGGCAAGATGAAACCCTTAACTCCCCAAAACAAATAATTAAATGCCATACAATTCAGCTTACAAATGTATACAAACATTTAATTTTGCATTTTGGCCCATAATAATGGTTACCAACAATAAATTCACCATGTCAGCTCAACAAATCACACAGCATTCTGATTGGTAAGCCAGAGCTACCGAGTGACAGTCAATTAACTAAGCACACCAGGCATCACCGAGCACTAGTGTCGAATGAGCATCGCATGCATGATCGAGTAACACTTCACCAAGCACTAGAGACTACCGAGTTCCTTCAGTGACTGAGCTTCCTTTAATGACCGAGACCATCAATCAAGGCAGCAACCAAGTAACACTGTATAAAATACTAACACTCCATGGAGTTTCACCAAGGACATAGAATGCCCTGCCTTAACCTTGGATGCCCCTGCATCACTTTACGACATCATGTCATACTATATTTTCTAGTTCTTCTCTTATTTTTACTACCAATTCATAGCATCAATCTATCACCTTCACTTCTTTCTCAACATCCTTTGCAGACAACATGGTCTCATTCTTCCTTTCATCCTTAAGTGGTAAGAGATTCACTTTGGAGCCATCCTTCGAGAAGGTATATGTATTATTCTCTCCATCATGCATGATCTTCCTATCATACTGCCATGGCCTTCCCAACAAAATATGACAAACATCCATAGGAATAACATCACACTATATCTCATCCTTATAGATTTTTCCTCTAGTAAACCTAACCAAACATCTTTTATTGAAATAGTAACCTCATTTCCTTTCTTAAACCATACAATACAGTAAGGATGAGGATATTTCCCACATTGCAGATTTAATTTCTTTACCATTTCCTTAGCTACCATATCCTCACAACTACCCCCATCAATAATAACTTAGCATACCTTTCCACCTGAAGTGCATCTAGTTCTGAAGATGTTGGTTTGAAGCTACGAATCATCAAATTTCTTTACAGGGACTTCATCCTTCTCTGGAATGATCATCGATCTCCTCATCATGAGAGTTTCTCCCATGTCTGGCAGGACTTCTTATTCTACACCTATTACTATAAATTATAGCTGAACCAGATTCACTTTAGGCTATCCTCCTTGATTTCTTTCTGTCATGTTATAATTTGAGCATTCAATGGCTTTTTGTCCTTATTCTCCTCACCTAAAACAACTAAAAGGCCTTCTCTTGTTTTCCCAACCTCATCTGCTTACATAGCCTCATCCTCTCTGAAACCCTCTTCCTCTTTCTTGATTTGGAGGATCTTGCCTAGTGTTTATATTTTTTCAAATCCTTGAAATGGAGTTTAGGTTGTTGGAAACTGTAATTGAAGCAATTGTTGTATTTTCATTGATCTCAAACCTTAACTGGTAAGAATGTTGATATCTAAGAAAGTACTATATCTATTTGATTGTTGAGAAGGATTAGGGGAAGGTTGAGTTATCTTGATACTTCAATGGGTACTTGATTATGTGGCACAATGATAAGATAATGCATTGTTTATCTAAGTAAGAAGTAAGACTAAACAAGTAGGCTTAATCGAGAAAAAGTGAAGAAATCTATTTTAATCCGAGTGATGTTAGTGTCGACCGAGCTAGTATATGCCGAGTAAATTCAGTGTTGACCGAACATTAGTTAATTACCAAGGAAGACAATATTAGATAAGGAAACAGTTTTAGTGGTGACTGGGCTACCCAGTGACGACCAAGGAGTTGAACACAGTATTGACCGAGTGTCAGTAATTTACATTTGAGGAAGAATTCAGATTCTTAGCTAACATAGTTGAATTATTGGATTATGTAAATCATGTTGACCCTATTTATTGATTGTATGTAAGCATTTAATGCACTGTAAACTATTTTATTGTAATTCCATAAAGAGATTTGAGATGTTTCTAGAAGGATTGATGAAGAACATAAAGTTGGAAGGATTTGATGAATCTGATCTAACCCTAAGATCTACGGAGGAGATTAAGCTGCAAAATCTGGATCAACCTAAACGAAGAGGTATTAAGAAATCCTAATTGTGAGGTTGAATGAAAGATCTTGGAGTTGTTATTGATTGAATAAGCAAAAAAGGATGAAGGAGAAGGATTTGTGATTTCTTGAAGGGATTTTTGAGTAGATCAGTGATGGAGATGGAAATGGATCATAGTCAGTAAGCCAACATATGTGTACAATATTTAGAAATGACAAAGCCCAGAAAATTCAAATTGTTTTGCATCAATCTGCACTTCTTTGAATTTGCACAAAGCTTCTCTTTCCTCAGCACACTTAGGATGATCCTCAAGTGTTGTATGTTTTCTCCTTTGTTTTTTCTATAAATTAGGATATCATCAAAATAAAATACAACAAACTTACGAATGTAGGGGCATAAAATAGTATTCATCAATCTCATGAATGTACTTGGTGCATTAGAATGCCCAAATGGCATAACCATGCATTCATACAAGCCATCCCTAGTCTTAAAAGATGTCTTCCACTCATCTCCTTCATGAATTCAAATCTGGTGGTATCCACTTTGTAGATCAATCTTGTTGAAGTATGTGGCCCATGCTAATTTATCCATCATATCCTCTATACGAGGAATAGGAAATTGATACTGGATAGTAATCTTATCAATTTATCTACTATCAGTACACATCCTCCATGTTCCATCCTTCTTTAGAGTCAACAATGTAGGTACAACACATGGGCTCATGCTTTCTCTAATGATTCCTTTCTCAATTAGTTTTGTTAGTTTTTTGTTGAGCTCTACATATTGTGTTGTGTTCATTCAATAAGCTTCTTGATTAGGAAGAGTTTCTCCATGAATTAGATTAATATGGTTTTGTATATCCCTTTTTGGTAGGAGACCATCAGGTATCTCATTTTTAATAACATCAACAAACTCTTCTACTATCTTTACTGTATCATGTGGTACTATTTTTTTAGTTCTTCTCCTCTTTTTACTACCAATGCATAGCAGCAACCTGTCACCTTCATTTCTTTGACAACATCCTTTGCAGATAGCATGGTCTCATTCTTCCTTTCATCCTTAAGTAGTAAGAGAGTCTCTTTAGAGCCATCCATCCAGAAGGTATATGTATTTTTTTCTCCATCATGCATGATCTTCCTATCATACTACCATGGCATTCCCAGTAAAATATGACGAGCATCCATAGGAATAAAATCACACCATATCTCATCCTTATAAAAAATTTCTATATTAAACCTAACCAAACATCTTTTATCAATAGTAACCTCACTTCCTTTCTTAAACTATGCAATAAGGTAAGGAAGAGGATGTTTCTCACATTGCATATTTAATTTCTATACCATTTCCTTAGCTACCATATTCTCACAGCTACCCCCATCAATAATAACCTTGCATACCTTTCCACTTGAAGTTCATCTAGTTCTGAAGATGTTGGTTCGAAGCCAAGAATCATAAAATTTATTTACAAGGACTTCTTCCTTCTCTAGAATGATCATCGATCTCCTCATCATGAGAGTTTATCCCACATCCGGTAGGACTTCTTGTTCTACTCTTGCTACTATAAATTATGGCTGAACCAGGTTCACTCTAGGTTGTTCTCCATGATTTCTTTCTGGCATATTATAATTTGAGCATTCAAAGGCTTTGTGTCCTTCTCCACACCTAAAACAAGTGAAATGCCTTCTCTAGTTCTCCCAACATCTTACACTTTGGTTGCCTTGTCATCTCTAAAACTCCCTTCCTCTTTATTGATTTGGAGGATCTTGCCTAGTGTCTATATTTTTTTCAAATCCTTGAAAAAACTCTGCCCAACCATTATTAGAAACTCCCTGAAATTGAGTTGAGGTACCCCTTCGACCACCTCTATTCCTCTGGATATATTTCCTATTCTACTTTTCTTCATCCTTTAGAGCTGATTGGTAGGTTTCCTCCATACTATTAACATGATGCATGCTCAATTTATCTTGGATGGAGAATTTTAGGCTATTCATATATCTAGAAGCCATCTGTTCATCATTTTCTTGATTCTCTATGCATGTGGATACCTTGTAGAATTCATTTGTATAGTCTTTCACTGAAGATAAGTTTTTCTTCAAATTTTAGAACCTGGGAAAGAGGGTTTGTGAATAATCCATGGGTAAGAATTTTTCTGTGTGCTATTTCTCCATCTTTCTCCATCTCTTAATCTTTTCCTTTTCCTTTCTAGTTCATTCCTTTTGAAGGTTATCCCACCATATCATTGCATGTCCTTTTAATTTTGTCCATGAAAATTTCATCTTTTTTTCTTCTATCATAGGCTTCCATTCAAAAAATTTCCCCTTCTCGTTTAGCGAGTCTATTAATTCTTTTGTCTTAAGACAACCAACATAGTTTGAAATGTCAATCTTGATTGCTTCACTTCTTCCATCTAAAACCCTGAGAGCTCTATCTTCATAGCCCATTTCTTCGAGTGTCTCTTCTATATTTTCTTCATTTTGGTCAGCACCTCTTTGGTTTCCCTCTTTATTAGATTCATTCCCTCTTTGTATTCCTTGATTATATATTTTCTCATTACATCATTCAATCTACCTCTGCATATCTAGCATCAATATTTGTATCGGTGTGACACCTCCTCTTCCTCTTCCTCTTTCTCTCCCAGCCATCTTCCTACTCTGATACCAAATTATGTAGCACACAACTCTCTGTTAATAATAAAACTCAATTACAAGACAAATAAACATAGATTTTGAACCTTCAATATTTTCCATTCATCACTGACTGCTTCTACAATTCTTTGCAAACTCTTAAATAACCAAAAAACTCAAAAAATTAAGAAATTTGGAAATTACCCTTTTTGGCAATTTTTCCCATAATTGTTTTTTTGTATTTTTTGGTAATTTTCAAAACAACACCTAAAAAGTTGAGCTTTTGTCTAAGCCCATCATCGACTAAGTTAGAATGAATTTCCAATTAATATCCAATATTAGAAACATACTTTTCGGATTTATTACAAAAGAAAACTTTCTAAAAACTAGAAAAAAACACTAAAAGATGATTTTGAAGCCCTAAATAAAACTTTCAGCTCCTGAAAATGTTCCAAAATGGACCCCAATAAATCTGAGAACATCATCAAAACATATGCCACCTCTTGAGGCATGCACCCTAAACATTTGAGCAAAAACCCATATTTGAGTCAAAAGTTGACCTTTGGAAGTTTCTACATCATTCCCCCCTTCTTTAAAGGTACACAGCTCCTGCAAGTGGTTGTCTATGAACTGGTGCAACTTGGTGGTGTCCAAATTCATCACTTCCCACTCTAATATCCAGGTGCTATCTATTGCTGGTAATCCCTCACATTGAATCAACCATTCTATGTGACTATAGACTCCTTATCTAGGATGTGGGCAATATTTTCATTCTTTTTACTTGGAATGTGGTGATGCCAATCCACCTCATCTCTACTATCTGGCTCAAATAGATTTTGATGAAATGCATAGAATTCAAAAACATTAAACACAGGAGAAATATCCAAATCATCTGGTAAAAAAACTTCATAAGCATTATCATTGATCTTCTTCAGAATTGGGCAAGGACCTATCTTTTTGAATTTAACCTTACGATATGTGCTAGTAGGAAATCTCTCATGCCTCAATTACACCATCACCATATCCTCTTTATTAAATATTTTTCTCCTTCTACTGACATCTACAACAACCTTATATCTCTCATTTCTATCCTACAATTTACTCCACATATTGTTGAACTTGTTGAAGGTGTTCATCAAATGCTTCCACATCATCGCTAATTCTATCTTGCACAAGAAGTTGTACAAGGTCCAAAACACCCTAAGGATTCTTACCATATATAATCTGAAAAGGAGATTTTCTAGTTGATATGTTAAGAGAATTGTTGTAATAAAACTCCTCTTGAGGTAATGTCAAGTCCCACTACTTGAGATTTTCACCAACAATTCAGTGTAATAGGTTTCCCAAACTCCAATTGACCACCTCAGTTTGCCCATCAGTTTTGGGATGATAGGCACCGCTAAACTACAATTGTGTTATGATGCAAGAGCATCCCAGGATAGTTGGCTATCCTGCATGTTTGGGAGATTTGATGGAGTTGTGTGGACTTGTTTTCATATGTGAGGGGTTTGGTAGAGTTGGATAAACCCACTTGGGTCTTGGGTAATTGGATTTGATGTATTTAATGGAACTTGGCATGGTCTTGGTTGCTCAGCATGGCCTTGGGGAGCTCGGCCTTGCTTAGGAATTTGGTGCCTATTTCAGGCTGTATAAGAAATTTTCCATAAAGAGTTAGAGGCTGGAAATTTCAGGGATTGAAGAGGGTCTATATTTCTTCCTACGGTTTGAAGCATGAGTTCTAATTCATCCAGAGCTAGGAGATATCATGATTTTACTAAGACATCTATTTTGGAATTTAATTGTTGTTGTTAGCCAACTTGGGGCATTTAATTTCGGTATTTGTATTTAATTTATATTCAGGGCCAACCTGTGGCTTAGATTGGTATAAGTAGGGGTTGTGGGGGAAGTCTTGAGGAATTATTCATCCACTTGGGAGAAGAGGAGGTGGATGTGGAGCGAGTTTTGAGGAGAGCTAGTAGCTGCGGCTTGGGAAACAAGGAGATTGCTTGGTGGGCTTGCGAGCACAAGTTTAGATCTTCCTTGGGGGTTCCTACCAGTGTGTGGATCTGGGCTAGCTAGGGTTTTGGTTTGGATCTTGTGAGATCTTGTGGAGTTTCTATTGTAATTGCATTATATTTGGCCGTAACCCGGAAGGCCTTATAGCCGGGCATGTTGGATGAAAATATGATGATTCTATTATGAGTATTGGCATTGTGTGGATCTATATCTCTGTATTGTTATTATATTCTATTGTGTGGTTATTTGCTGGGGGCTAGGACATCTCCATCAGGGATTCTCCCACCTTGCACTTCATCAAGTGGTATCAGAGCGAAGGTTGTTCCTGAGTGTGTGGACAGAGCACCGGATGGGAGGCAGTTTGCACCAGGACCTTGGGTGGAGTTTATCATAACACAGTTGTTTCTGGGTGTGTGGACAAAGCACCGAATGTGAGGTAGTTTACACCAAGACCTTGGGTGGAGTTTATCATAACACAGTTATTCCTGAGTGTGTGGACAGAGTGTCGAATGTGAGGCAGTTTGCACTAGGACCTGGTTGAAGGTTGGATCTAGTTGGTGATTTTCTACGAAGAGTTTGCGAAGATCTTAGAAGATGGCTCTAAGAAGATTGGACCCTGAGATGATTGCAAAACTCCATGATGTACTGGAGAAGAATATTTGAAAGACTTTTTCTCGGTTGGAAGCTAGATTGACTAATCAAGTTAAGGAAAGGATGCTTGAGAGTGATCCATCTCTGGATAAATTTCATAAGAGAGTTCGAGAGATCTTGAAACTATGGAGCTGGAGTCTACCGATCAAGAAGCGAGTTGTCTGGCCAGTTAGAAGACTTGTTCGAGAGAGAAGAGGGCATAGCAAGGTTGAGATGGAAGTTGGTTTTGTTGATCAGTGTGTGGAGGTTGATGCGGAACCTACAGACAAACTTGTGGATGTTTCTATGGAGCTTCCTAACCTTGTTGATGTTGTGATTGAGGTTGGTTTTCATGATCAATTGGTTGAGTCTGACATGGAAATTGTGGAGCACTTGGTCATGGATAATCAAGTTGCTAAGGGTGATGATCCATATGTTGGTGATATGGATGTTGTTGATATGGATGTTGCTAGTGTGTATTCACTAGTTGTTGATGTGGTTGAGGATCTACATGATACTACGGATCTATATGTTCCTGATGTGGACCTATTGGTGGTTGACATGGTTGAGGATTTACATGTTGCTCCTATTATGGATTTGAGCTTACATGTTTGTGACATGGATTTCATGTTTGAGGATATTATTGTTGTTGGTAGTGATCAGCTACAGAGAATGTTGGTGAGGCACTATGTTCAGTTTGTTCCTGGGAGTGAGCCTGTTGATTGGATGGTTGAGATTCTAGTGGTTGATAGATGGATTCGGATTTGGGTGATTTGCATGTTGGTTATATTGTCCCTATTGGAGTGGAAGCCTTTGGTGAAGATGAAGATGTTTGCAAATATTTCATCTAGCATCAAAGTATGAGGCATACTTCTTTTCGCATCTGGGGAGTCTGATGCAAGAGCATCCCAGGGTAGTTGGCTATCCTGCATGTTTGGGAGATTTGATGGAGTTTTGTGGACTTGTTTTCATATGTGAGGGGTTTGGTAGAGTTGGATAAACCCACTTGGGTCTTGGGTAATTGGATTTGATGTATTTAATGGAACTTGGCATGGTCTTGGTTGCTCAGCATGGCCTTGGGGAGCTCGGCCTTGCTTAGGAATTTGGTGCCTATTTTAGGCTATATAAGTAATTTTCCATAAACAGTTAGAGGCTGAAAATTTTAGGAATTGAAGAGGGCCTATATTTCTTCCTACGGTTCAAAGCATGAGTTCTAATTCATTCGGAGCTAGGAGATATCATGATTTTACTAAGACATCTATTTTGGAATTTAATTGTTGTTGTTGGCTGACTTGTGGCATTTAATTTTGGTATTTGTATTTAATTTATATTTAGGGCCGACCTATGGCTTAGATTGTTATAAGTAGGGGTTGTGGGGGAAGTCTTGAGGAATTATTCATCCACTTGGGAGAAGAGGAGGTGGATGTGGAGTGAGTTTTGAGGAGAGCTAGTAGCTGTGGCTTGGGAAACAAGGAGTTTGCTTGGTGGGCTTGCGAGCACAAGTTTAGATCTTCCTTGGGGGTTCCTACCAGTGTGTGGATCTGGGCTAGCTAGGGTTTTGGTTTGGATCTTGTGAGATCTTGTGGAGTTTCTATTGTAATTTCATTGTATTTTGCCATAACACGGAAGGCGTTACAGCCGAGCATGTTGGATGAAAATATGATGATTCTATTATGAGTATTGGCATTGTGTGGATCTATATCTCTATATTGTTATTATATTCTATTATGTGGTTATTTGCTAGGGGCTAGGACATCTCCATCAAGGATTCTCTTGCCTTGCACTACATCATGTTCCCGTCTTATTCCATAAGGTCCTCCAAAATTGACTAAAAAATTTAGTATCCTTGTCAGATGCGATAGTCTTTGTAATCTTATGGAGTCTAACAACTTCTGAGAAAAATAAGTTGGTTATCCATGTGGTATTACTAGTTCTTTCACAAGCAATAAAGTGATCCATTTTAGAGAATCTATCACCAACTACAAAAATAAAATCTATACCTCACTGGGTTTGGGGAAGCCCCAGTACAAAATCCATTCTCACATCTATTCGTGGCTAATTGGGTATAGGTAGAGCTGTATACAAGCCTATGTTTTGGGAGTGACTCTTAGCCACTTGAAAAATTTTGCACCTTGTCACATACTTAGTGATGTCTCTTTTTAGTTTTCTCTAGTAGTATTTAGCTTCAACCAAGGCTATCATCTTGTCCTTCCCAAAGTGACCAAGAAAACCACCACTATGAGATTCTCAAATAATATTTTCCCTCATGGAACCATCTGGTATACAAAGTTATTTTCCTCTAAAGAGGTAACTATCCTAGAGAAAGTATTCTCCTCTCATGTGATCTGAAAGACTAGTTTCTAGCTCTTTCATCTTCTCTATAATTTCCCAAAAAAAATCATCATTATCATAAAAATATTAATAGAATCAAAACAAATGACCTTTGTTTGCGTTGTAGTTATTAGTGCAACAAGTCAACTTAGGTCATCAACAACCTAATTCTTCTTTCCAGACTTTTGCTTCAAAACAAAATTATACCCTTGGAAAAAAGACACCCATTTAGCATGTCTATGTTGGCAATTTGGCTGAGTTGAGTACATAGATTTTTTCATTATGGAAACATATGATCCACATGAAGAGCACAAAGGTCAGAGAGAAAGTATAGCAGAGCGCATTGCAAATTTGTCTAAGTGTGAGACAACATTTTCACTAGTGTAACTGGACACAGTTTTTGTTTGCGACATTGACTAGAGTAAGTTCAGTGCTTGCACACTTGAACATAGACTCTATGATGTCTAATGATGACCCATCTTAGAGTACAAGTTAGTACAACATGTATGGAATTATTTATGATAGTTTTACCAAAGATAGTGTTAAGCCGACAGGATAGTTTTGAAGACAGAATTGGTAAAGAGTTAAGGGATTATTTTGTTTATCAAAATAATGTCTTAACAATAGAAATGGATGAAATCATAGATGTTAACCCTTATATAAAGATATATGGAAGCTGACCATGTAAATTTAATAGCCTTAATAACTTGTATATATGTAATTGTAAATTGTAAGAAAGAAAAAGGATGTGGTAATATTGTAATGATATGATAAAGTGATATGATGCGAATGTAAGAGCAATGAAAAGATATTGATGCAAGCAGCATAAGGTTATGTACCTTAATCCATTTTTGTAATCAGTATACATTGTACATTACTTGTTTGGGCAGTCGGCTCATCTGGTAATCAGATTTTGTATTGACAACTCCTAACAGGGTTGAGGCTTCTAACAAGGCCTATAGTCTCTTAATCAGGACTGATACACTATATGCTTATAATAGACTCCTAACAGGGTCAATATCCTTAACATGATACTTTTGATTAGTGGATCTTTGTGGGTACCATCCCCACTGAGATTTTCCCTTGGCCAAGGTTTCCTCGAGAACATATCATGTGTTATGAGTTCTTTAGTTTTATTGCTATGCATGTTGTTTAGCTTCTTATGTTATGCATGTGTAAAGATAATCTATTATATCCATATTTGGGCAAAAGATAAAGTTTGTAGAATATTGATTCACCCCCCCTCTCAGTATTCCCTATTTCTAACAGTTGGTATCAAAGCTTAGTTAATCGAAAAAGAATCATTCAAGGAAAGCCTAGCAGCTTGAGTAAGATCTCTATGGATATGGATCAACTACAAAAGAATCTTGAAGAAGCTCTTGAACAGATTGATATGCTTACTGATGAAAGATACACTCTAAAAGGGAAATATGATGATGCAAAGAACCTCATTGAGAAACCAAAAAAGAAGTTGGAAGATCTAAAATCTGAAAAGGAATCCGAAATTCTTATTGAAGATTGTGATGACAATTTAGAAAAAGAAAATGTGATCCTTAAGCATGAACTGAAGATAGCAAAATTGAAATTAAGTTTGAAAGATGGAAATAGAAAGAATGAAGAAAATATGAGATTTGAGAATGAAAAGTTGAAGATTGAAAATGAAGAACTAAAATCTAAACTTGGCATTGTGTAACATCTAAACTTGAGAAAGTCAATTTGCAGTATGCTGAACTTGAGAAATATAGCAAGATTGTGAAAGGTGAACTGACTCAATCCAAACAACTTGAAAGGCTATATTCAAATAGTGAGAAGATCTATGAACAAGTATCTTTTGGGAAACCATCCTATGATAAGACTAGACTTGGATTTAACATATTTAGAACAAATGATGAGAACAAGGAACTAGATCTAAAAATATCTGAAAGTCTAGATGAGAAGAAGTCTGATGAGATCAACAAATCAGAAGAACCACCTAAAGGAGAAGAACCTCCTAAGCAAGAAGAATCACCCAAAGGTATGCAAAGAGAATTCAAAGGTAGATGTTTTGGTTGTAATACTATTGGTCATATGAAGAGAGATTGCATAGGTAAGCAATTTAAACCTCTTAATGGTTATTGTTATAATTGTCATGGTTTTGGACATAGAGCTATTGAATGTAGAAAACCTAAATTTATTGAAAACAATTATGGTATTAGAATGTTTAGAAATACTAACAATGCAGATAAGAGACCTACTGAGGATATGAACAGAAGAATTGGAGTAGTATGTTATAGATGCAACAAGGTTGGACACATTGCTAGAAACTGTAGATCACAAATCAATCAGCAAGGACCAAGATATGGAAACAATGGAACTATTTGTCAGATATGCAACAAGATTGGACATACAACAAGATTTTGCAGAATGAACAATGGAGTTTTTCATCCTAACCCTAACCCTAGAAATCATGAAAGAAGAAATGAAGATGCAAGAAACAGACAAAAAGGTTGTTGTAGTAATGAAGATGAAGTGAAGTTTGTTAAAGGCACAAATCAAGGAGACATATTCAACATTGAAGGTAATCAGAAAGGTGAAGTATCAAGTGGTAAGAATGAATCCTTACCTGACATATCTGGAAGCACTTGATTTATGAAAATTGCAGTAGATTGGGAACTTAGAATTAGTGTAGAAGTAGATTTATGATGAATTAAGTCTTGCACAGTTAATGTAAGGTAGTTTATGATGTTGTTGGCACCTACAAATTTTTCATGGTCATATCCATTTTCCTCTGGTCTCTGTAGTTATTTTTCCCTATTTTCTGGCTCAAACCCTTGGTAATATTTCAAAAATCTAGCCGTTGTAGAAAAAACCCTAAGTGTGCCCTAACCTGGTTCTAATTTCATGTTACTTTTTTGGGCCACTTAAAGTTTCCTAAATGCATGTGCTTAAATTTTTTATTTCCCCATGGAGGGTTCAGCTTTAATTTTTCCTAAGTTCCTTTCTCCTAGGCGGGCTTTAATTTTTCCTAAGTTTTCATGCGCCTAGCAAAATATTTCCCTAAGTCAGTTGGCTTTATTTTTCCTTAAGTCCAGCTTTAATTCTTTTTAATGTTCTGGCTTAGTCTTTCCTGGGCCTGGCTCTCTAACAACATCTTGATCCAACGGTTGTCATGAAAGTGCAAGGGGTGTGTTAGAGGTCTGCGCTTTTGCGATGGCCATTGATTCTCTTGTGTGACATAATCTTTTATTTCAAGAAGGTCCACTGCCAGGTGTGTGCAGTTGGCATCTTTTCATTGGCCCATGAGGTACTGAGTTGGCATTTGTTAGAGGGTCCTATGTTAGAGAATCTACAGAGTGGAATCAAAGGCTTGATCTAACGGTTGTCTAATGTTCACATAGAATATTTTAGCTCTATGTGATCTTATGATAACCGTTGATCCTATTTCTTAGCAGGTGGGTCCTATCAGAGGTGACTGGGTGGAAGCAGTGTATGGTATGATGACATGTGGTAGTTTTTAGGTAGGCCCAGGTGAGGTCTAAGGTTTAGCAGTCTGGATAAATATGTTTAGCAGCACTGATAATTTTCTATGTGTTCGCTCATTCGCGAACTATTTGGCAGGGTTCTAAATCCTTTTAGCGATTACGCAAATGGTGTATTCACTAAGTCTCCAGATAAATTAATGAAGCCTTAAGGTATTATGTGAACTTGTGATTGTCTTTGGTCGCTTATTTTCTAGATGTTTCCTGAGGTGGGTTAAGAAGAAGATCTTGCGAACTCACGAATGAAGGTTTTTTTTGTATTAGCGAAAAGTAACCTAGGGTTAAATGAAGACTCAACAATTTAGCAAAATGCTTTGTTCACTAAATCTCTTGACTAGACCAGGGCTAAGGTAAAGTATTAAGTGACTTATAAATTATTGCAGTCACGCATTCACCGAATGGGTTTAAAAGGTTAAGTTCTTGGTCGAGAAGTGGGACCGCTTGATGATTCATTGTTGAGTTATTTTGTTGTGATTGGTTGAGCTAGAAAGGAATTCAGGACATGTTAGTGGGCCCAAAAGATTCAAAGGATGCAAAGATAGAGGATCTGATGGTTGGTGTATCATCACATAGAATATTTTGAGGCTATGTGATCTTATGCCAGCCGTTCGATTAAAACCTTATATAGAGTGGGTCCAATATGCTATGTGTTGCTGATTCATCATTGATGTGCTTTGTTTTGATTAGTTCAAGGTTTTAATGATGTGGAAAGTTATTTTTAAAGGGTTTTGTTGACTGATTGAGGAACTTTGTGAGCCACCTGAGCTACTGAGAAGAGCTATAATCAACGGTCACGTTTTAAAATTTGTTGCCTAACCATTGCCACCAGGAATTCAAATTTTAAATAGTTTCTCAGCAATAGAAGCACTGGAAATTGAATGTTTTAGTGGCCGGATTTGGTAAGAATGCTTTCAATGACTGTTGCAGAGTGGTCTAGAGGGTTTGATGGTTATTTACAAATGCCTGTACTGTCATGAAATGAACGTAGGTCTTTCTCGAGGCATGTTGTAGGTGTACAATCAGATTGAAAAGCATGGTGCTTGCATGATCTTTGATATAAGTCATGAGATTTTCATTAATGAAGATTAATTTTGGGTCTGTTGGTTCAGGATTGCTTGGTTTTCTCCCCTAGAATTAATTTTTGATTGATATTGGTTGGTTTAGTGGGTGAAACCCTAACCCTAGCTATCTGAAGCTTGTTGTATCTTGAATTCTTTGAGGATTCCAAGATAGCTAGTGGTATAAATGGTTAAATTTTTTATTTTGTAAGGGTTCCAAGATTTTTTGGTTTTCCTAGCTTTGTGGTTTTCCAAGCTTTTGGTCCCTAGTTCTAGTTTTTTAGTAATCCAAGGGATTCTATTCTCTGGTTCCATATTCTTGATGGTTGAATGCAAAGAATACAAACTTTATAGCATGTTCTCATTCTGATTCTTTGAGTGAAGAGTTTTCCTTGTATGTATTGATACATCTTCATGAAATACAATACAGTTTCTATCTTGGTTATGTTATTGTCTCTTAGCTTTGTGTTCCATTCTTGTATGTTTTACTTGTAAGGCATTTTAGACATACTAGTTGCAAGGTAGTTATCTAATTGTTTCATGAGTTTCTTTCAAGGAAAGGATTAAATCCTCATGTGCAATTTAAGGAAATGAACACATCTGTTGAGATCTTGATGATAACAATCTAGGATGGAGGGGATACTTTGTAAGGAATTCTATCCAAATTGTATGTGGTTTGTAAGGCATATCACTGTGTTTCCTAGAAATTCCTCTATTGATTTATGTTAGACTCTTCTGCCCAAAGGATTAGGCACTGGTCTAATCTCTGCTATACAGTCACCTTTCTGCCATCAAGCACAAATTTTATCATTACCATTACACATTTTCATTTCATGTTCATGCACCAAAGGAGATAGGACTGTCCCTGATGTTTTACAGTCCATAGTTGCTGATTCCTTGAAGAGTGAATCAAAGGTTATCCTTCCTTGAGTTTTACTCATAAAAAGAAGAAGGACTCATCACCCTTATGCCATTTATCATGTTATCATACTAGGAGTTTCATTAGTCACATTCTACAACAGGTGGTTCTCAGCTATCTTCAAAATTATCTTCCATAAACGTACCTCTAATAAACTTAATAGCATAACAATGAAGACCTAATCCACCAATCCATAGTTTACTTGAAAGATAGTAACCTATTTGTAGGCAATACCTGCCTGAGTCCTGTGGAGCTCAAAGAAGGAGGATCTTATCCAATCCTCATCAATTAGGCTTTTCTTGCAAACTTGGAAACCTATTTACTGAGAATCAAGCTAATATCCTTGCCAAGTTTGACCCACAAGAAAAATCCCTAGTAGATCTATTGATGCTATGGTTAAGAGTGCAAAAGAAAATATTTAATTTTTTACGAGATCGCAAGAAGTTTTAAGTTTTTGCAGGTTAACAGAAACAACTTTTTGGAAAGAAGCGGCAAAAGAATTGAATGCGATGTTAGACCTAAGTGAGATTGGAGTAATAAAAGGTTATGATCGATGTTATTTGATCATCAAAGTGATTTGAAGTGTTTAGGAGAGAAAAGAGTAGTGATTGGAAGCATTTTGCAACAATTTGGTGAAGGATTTGAGCGTCGAATCTATGCAAGCCCTAGAATCACAAATTTGAGGTATTTTACTTGGAAGATCTTTGAATTGGTATAAAAGAACTAGAAGCAATCATGGATGTATCTTTAATTCATAATGTCAGAGACAAAAATAGACCTAGAATGAAGAGGGAACTAGTAGAACCCTTGGAAGAAGATAACCCTAGTTTAGCATTATCATCCGTACTAGATGGAGTTTTGCATTTGGAGAATGTCAGAAGTTATCTTGGATGCAAGTTAGAAACCATCAGTGATAGTGATTTTACCAATGAATATCAGAAGATTTACAATCAGGATATGACATTGAAACAAGGATATGAACATTTGAAAGATAATGAGATTGTTAAGTATGCATTGCAGTATGAATTTGACAATGAAGAATGCACTAAGATTATTTTGAGTAGAATTCACAATGGAAATTTTTGGCTAGAGGATAGAGTGATAGACACTACAGGTGACTTGATTCATGAAGTCACTGGACTATCTAAAATAGGTGCTATTCCTTTAAATGAAAAGAATATGAGGAAAATAGTCATGGACAACACAAAATCAACCTATAATGGGAAAGGAATTGTGATTAGCAAGATCAAACAACATGATGTTAGATATTTATGCAAGTTTCTAACCGATAAGTTTTGTGCAAATTCTAGAGAAGATGACATGGTAGCTACAATGGTACACATAGCCTATTTAATGTGTATTGACAAGGTACTAGTTGATATGTGTGAAATTCTAAGAATACAATTGTTTGAAAACTTGGAGAAGATTAAGAAAACTAAGTATGCACAATTTAGATTTTCATCCTTAATCACATACATGTTTTTCCACCTATGGAGAAGATTTTTGTACACCATTGCAAATGATTGGAATGATGGTCAATCTACTATGGAAAGGATAAATAAAGTATATATGAAACATGTTATTGACAAAGTGAATGAGAGTGCTATGTTAGTGATGAAGACATTTCAGAAATTGGTAATCAGAAGATCAAGGATTCCACAGTCTATTGTGGAGAAATATAAAGATGATATATGTTTTATGGCTGACACTGACTTTACCTATATTGAAGTAGTGGAGCCTAGAATTGAGTTCATAGACCCTCTTGGCTATGAGATATCTGAGATAGAAACATAAGAATATGTTGGTAGGTTACTTAAGTGTAAGTTGGACACTCAGTGCAAAAGGTTTGGAACTTTTGAAGAGAATTTCAACTCTGTAAAAGCTATAATTGAGGAGAAGCAGTCTAAGAAGAGAGTTGACAGCACTATAAAGAAAATATTGAAAGATTCAGGATTGACACAACATGAGTTTGAGATAGCAAAGAACATAGTAGTAGCAATCAGAATGAGTGAACAAAAAGAAGTTTTGTCTACCCCACCAATTGTAGTACAACAGAAAGAACCTCAAGTCAAGGTGAAAGTAGAGGAACCAGAGATGGAACAAGAAACAAGTAGACATACTAGGTCTACCTCCTCCACTCCTAGCAAGAGAAAGAAAGAAATTGCTACTAGACTTGGTAAGAGGCAGAAAAATTTGGTGCCACCAGTTCCTAGGAAAGTTGCAATAATTAAAGATGATGACACTAC
The DNA here is from genome assembly GCA_027943335.1 of Chamaecyparis obtusa. Lineage (NCBI taxonomy): Eukaryota > Viridiplantae > Streptophyta > Pinopsida > Cupressales > Cupressaceae > Chamaecyparis > Chamaecyparis obtusa. The sequence continues at coordinate 430,524 of BSBK01001846.1, read as the reverse complement.
TTTGGTTAAGAAGAAAGCTTGGAAACCTAAAGTTGAAAAGCTTAATGAGAAATTATTGAAGATGGAGACTTTACTAGAATGAATAAGTACTACAATCTTTATGATTATTCAGACAGACTTAACTTGGAGAATGCAATTGTAAAGCACATGGTTTTGCAAATAAGAAGTTTGACACTATTCAGGGTCAGATACCTGATGACTTGTATAACAAACTTGTAAATAGAAAGAAGAGAGCAGAAGAAGAAGACAATTCTATTAGAGAGAATCTAGTAAGAAAGCTTTGTGATGTGAGAGATAATGCACACCTGAAGTAGATATTAAAGGCCTTAAGCACCCATCTGAGAACCAAAAGGAGAACCATTCTAATTATGGGAGGTAGATATGAAGAAGTTAATTATGATATAGAGCAGGCAATAATCAAGGTTGTGGCAGAAATTATTGGAGAACCATCAATTGTAGCAAAACAAGCAGGTGAAGCAGAATAAGAGGATATTCCTTTTCCTCCAACTATTAGCATTGAAGATGAATCAATGAATGTAGAAGGTACAAAGGTCACCTTGGATACTGATGACAATGTATTCAAGAATTTAGGAAACATTGTTGACAATTCGGCTCTTGATGAACCAGATACAGAAGCAAAGTAGACACAAACCACTGTTGAAGAACCTAAAGCAACAGAGATTCAAGCACCTATGCCTATCAAAGAAGACAACAGTCTTACTCCTGAGACTAGAAAGAAGAAGGAAATTGGATCTTTATTTGAGGATTTAGGAAAAGAATTTGATGATGATGATTAGTTGGAACTGATCACTTCTTTGAATAAGATTATTGGCAAGAACAAGAAAGTGAAGAATCTTGAAGGGAGTCTGAAGGAACTAATTGAGAAGTTACAAAGCATTGTAACTACACAAATTATAGAGGCAGACCCTTTGGAGAAAGCTAAGAAGGTAATGAGCACATTTGATAATGAATTCACTAATCTATCTAATATTGCAAAAGTGAGATCTCAAGCAGCTTATGAAGCTGAAATGCTTTTGAATATTAGCCAGAATATCAAGAATGATATTAACAGTCTTGATATCTGTATCAAGGATTTGAGGAAGCATTTGGAAATAGGAAAATCTTTGTACATATAGTGTACAAAATTAGAGACCTTAACAATAGAAGAAGATCAGAAGATGAAGTTGAAAGAAGCAAAAATTCAGAATGAATGTAACCTTCTTTCTAGCAAAAATTGAGAGAGCACACTTCTATGAAGTTATGTGTTATTGAAGAATAGTTGGAAGAATGTCTTTTGGCAAAGACATCTTTTTAGAAGTTTAACTTTGAAAACCTTCAAGCATGTCAAATAGTAGCTTATGGACTGAGCACTTTACTCAATGGTAGATTCCATTAAAAAATCATGGGAGAAGGAGATAGAAGCAATGAAAGTTGATTTTTTAGATTGTGTTGCAAGCCTAATAGCTTTTCAATAAGGAACTAAGGTATAATCTTTTTTGTGACACAATTTTGTAGCCCTCCCTACTTTATTTTGTCATTGTTGTCAAAGGGGGAGAGATATAGAGTAGAAAATTGTTGTATATGATATGGATTGATACTCTTAGGGGGAGTATTGTATTAGAAATTATATTTTGAGGAGTTATAAGGATAATATATCTATATGTTATATTATGGCCACAATTTTGAGATTTTGAGTTGTACACTTAGCCAATTTTCTCATATGTTGCCACCAATGACAAAGGGGGAGATTGTTGGCAATTTGGCTAGGATGAGTACATAGATGTTGTCATTATGGAAACATATGATCCACATGAAGAGTGCAAAGGCCAGAGAGAAAGTATAGCAAAGCGCATTACAAATTTGTCTAAGTGTGAGACAACATTTTCACAAGTGTCCCCAGACACAGTTTTTGTTTGCGACATTGATTGGACTAAGTTCAATGCTTTCACACTTGAACATAGACTCTATGATGTCTAATGATGACCCATCTTAGAGTGAAAGTTAGCATGGCATGTACAGAATTAGTTATGACAGTTTTACCGAATACAGTGTTAAGTCAACGGGATAGTTATGAAGATAGAATTGGTAAAGAGTTAAGGGATTATTTTGTTTATCAAAATAATGTCTTAACAATATAAAGGGATGACATCCTAGATGTTAACCCTTAGATAAAGATATATGGAAGCCGACCATGTAAATTTATTAGCCTTAATAACTTGTATATATGTAATTGTAAATTGTAAGAAGAAAAAAGGATGTGGTAATATTGTAATGATATGATAAAGTGATATGACGTGAATGTAAGAGCAGAAAAAAGATATTGATGCAAGCAACATAAGGTTATGTACCTTAAACCATTTTTGTAATCAGTATACATTTTACATTACTTTTTTGGGCAGTGGGCTCATTTGGTAATCAGATTTTGTATTGACAACTCCTAACAGGGTTCAGGCTTCTAACAAGGCCTATAGTCCCTTAATTAGTACTGATACACTATATGCTTGTAATAGACTCCTAACAGGGTCAATATCCTTAACATGATACTTTTGATTAGTGGATCTTTGTGGGTACCATCCCCACTGGGGTTTTCCCTTAGCCAGGGTTTCCTCGAGAACATATCATGTGTTATGAGTTCTTTAGTTTTTTTTCTATGCATGTTGTTTAGCTTCTTATGTTATGCATGTGTAAAGATAATCTGTCATATCCATATTTGGGCAAAAGATAAATTTTTTAGAATACTGATTCACCCCCCCTCTCAGTATTCCCTATTTCTAACAGCCTACTATTCAATTTCTTTTGTGTGTTCACATATTTCAAGGCCAAATAATCTGTAAACAATACAAATTCTTGTGGGACCAAATAATGCCTCCAATGCCTTAAGGCTTGAACAATAGCATAAAATTCTAAATCATAGGTAGAATAGTTATTCCTCACATCATTTAACTTTTCACTGAAAAAGGCTATTGGTTTACCTGCATGGCTAAGAACAACACCTATTCCAACATGGGAAGCATCAGAATCTACTTCAAATACTTTGTCAAAATTTGGAATTACCAATATAGGAGCTTCAGTTACCTTTTGCTTTAAGAGCTTGAAACTCTCGTCAACATTTGTTGTCCATGTGAATTCCCTTCCTTTTGTACAATCTGTTATGGGTGCTACAATATTGCTAAAATTTTGAATAAAATTTCTATAGAAGGTTTCTAATCCATGAAAGCTCCTTACCCCTATTATTTTGGATGGACTAGGCCATTCTAGGATTGCCTTGAACTTTTCTAGGTCCATTTGAACACCATCTCCAAAATGATGAAGCCTACAAGAGTTAAAATGTTTTACATGAATCTTCCCTTCTTTAAATTCACACAGAGCTTCTCTTTCCTCAATACACTCAAGATGATCCTCAAGTGTTGTAGCTTCTATAAATTAGGATATCATAAAAATAAACTACAACAAACTTTCCAATGCAGGGTCATAAAATAATATTCATCAATCTCATGACTATACTTGGTGCATTAGAAAGCCCAAATGGTAGAAATATCCATTCAAACAAGCCATCCCTAGTCTTAGAGGTTGTCTTCCACTCATCTCCTTCATGAATTTGAATTTGGTGGTATCCACTTCATAGATCAATCTTGCTGAAGTATTTGGCCCCTGCTAATTCTTCCATCATATCCTCTATACGAGGAATAGGAAACTAATACTTGATAGTAATCTTATTAATTTCTCTACTATCAGTACACATCCTCCATGTTCCATCCTTCTTTAGAGTGAACAATGCAGGTACAACACATGGGCTCATACTTTCTCTAACCATTCCTTTCTCAATTATTTATGTTGCTTGTTTGTTGAGCTATGCATATTGCATTAGATTCATTCGATAAGTTGCTTGATTAGGAATAGTTTCTCTAGGAATCAGATCAATATGGTGTTGTATATCCATTTTTGGTGGGAGCCCATCAGGTAGCTCATTTGGAATAACATCAAAAAATTCTTCTAGTATCTTTATTGCATCATGTTGTACTATGTTTTCTAGTTCTTCTCCTCTTTTTACTACCAATGCATAGCAGCAACCTGACACCTTCATTTCTTTGACAACATCCTTTGTAGACAACATGGTCTCATTCTTCCTTTCATCCTTAAGTGGTAAGAGAGTCACTTTAGAGCCATCCTTCTAGAAGGTATATGGATTTTTCTCTCCATTGTGCATGATCTTCCTATCATATTGCCATGGCCTTCCTAACAAAATATGACAAGCATCCATAGGAATAACATCACACCATATCTCATCCTTATATATTTTTCCTATAATAAACCTCACCAAACATATTTTATCAACACTAACCTCATTTCCTATTTTAAACCATGTAATATGGTAAGGATGAGGATATTTCTCTACCATTTCCTTAGCTAGCATATTCTCACAACTACCCTCACCAATAATAACTCGGCATACCTTTCCACCTGAAGTGCATGTAGTTCTGAAGATTTTGGTTCGAATCCATGAATTATAAAATTTCATTGCAGGGACTTCTTCCTTCTCTGGAATGATCATCGATCTCCTCATCATGAGATTTTCTCACACATCTAGTAGGACTTCTTATTCTGCTCCTGCTGCTCTAAATTTTGGCTGAACCAGGTTCACTCTAGGTTGTCCTCGATTTCTTTATGGAAAGTTATAATTTGAGCATTCAAAGGCTTTGTTTCCTTCTTCTCCACACCTAAAACAAGTGAAAGGAATTCTCTAGTTTTCCCAACCTCTTCCGCTTCTATAGCCTCGTCCTCTTTGAAACCCCCTTCCTCTTTCTTGATTTGGAGGATCTTGCCTAGTGTCTATATTTTTTTCAAATCCTTGAAATGAATCTCCCTGACCATTATTAGAACCTCCCTAAAATGGAGTAGAGGTACCCCTTAGACCACCTCTATTGCTCTAAATATATTGCCTATTCTTCTTTTATTCATCCTTTAGAGCTAAATGGTAGGATTCCTCCACATTGTTAACATGATGCATGGTCAATTCATCTTGGATGGACAATTTTAGACCATTCGTATATCTAGCAGCCATCTGCTCATTATTTTCTTGATGCTCTATGCACATGGATAGCTTGTAGAATTCATTTGTATAGTCTTGCACTCAAGACAAATTTTGCTTCAAATTTTGGAACCTGTGAAAAAGATTTTGTGAATAATCCATGGGTATGAATTTTTCTTTGAGATTTTTCTCCATCTTGCTCCATGTCTTAATATTTTCCTTTTCCTTTCTAGTTTGTTCCTTTTGGAGGTGATCCCACCATATCATTTCATGTCCTTTTAATTTTGTGCATGCAAACTTCATCTTCTTTTCTTCTATCATAGGGTTCCATTTGAAATAATTCCCCATCTCATTTTTCTAGTCTATTAATTCTTATGGATTAAGACTACGAGCATAGTCTGAAATGTCAATCTTGATTGCTTCACTTCTTCCTTCTAAATCCCTAACAAGTCTATCTTCATAGCTCATTTCTTCCAGCCTCTCATCTATATTTTTATTTTTATTTTGGTTAGCCCCTCTTCGACTTCCCTCTTCATCAGATTCATTCCCTCTTTGTATTCCTTGATTATCTATTCTCTCATTGATTCATTCAATTTTCCTCAGGATATCCCTCATCAACATTTTTGTCGGTGTGACATCTCCTCTTCCTCTCCTAGCCATCTTCCTGTTCTGATACCAAATGATGTAGCACACAATTCTCTATTAATAATAAAACTTAATTACAAGACAAATAAATGCAGATTTTGAACCTTCAATATTTTCCAGTCATCATTGACTCCTTCTACAATTCTCTGCAACTTCTTAAATAATAAAAAAACCCCCAAAAATTAAGAAATCCAAAAATTACAAGTTTTGGTAGTTTTTTCCATAATTGTTTTTTTGCCATTTTTGGTAATTTTCAAAACAACACCTAAAAAGTTGAGTTTTTACCTAAAAATTCCCTCAACTAAGTTAGAATGAATTTCCAACCAATATCTAAAATTAGAAACATACTTTTTGTATTTATTACAAAATGGAACTTTCTAAAAACTACAAAAAAATACTAAAAGCTAATTTTGGAGCCCTAAATGTGCCAAAAAGGACCTTGATCGATTTGAGATCATCAAAAAAACATATGCCACCTCTTGAGGCATGCACCTGAAACATTTGAGAAAAAATCCATATCTGAGTCAAAAGTTATGACCTCCAAAAGTTTCTGCATCAATATGAGAATCCATAATCTTGAATTTGGTGAGTAATCACCACAAGATGCTCAAGAGAATTCCTCTTCATAATGTGAAGGTTACAAAAACAAGATTTATTCCTTCTCTTAAGGTAATATTTGGTATATTGAAACTTCTTAACAAAGACAAACATAGTTGTTCCACAAGTAGGGGCACCCTCTCTCCACCACTTAGCGACTAAGTCATACAAGGAAGAGTCCAAAAGCCATGTAAGCTAAAATTTAAAAGGAGGATTCTTTGGACCAAAAAAAGATGTAGAAAATTTAACTTCCTAGTGATCAGAACCTCTCAAGTCTAAAATTTTAAAGCTAGTAACTAGGCCATTACCTATCCAAGAACATGAGACAAGAAACCTATCCATTTGTTTTGATATGTCGTTATGTCCACTCTCTCTATTATTCCAAGTAGGATTCCCATTACAAGGCCTAACATCTACTAACATAAGAGAATCCACCTAAGCTCGAAACAAATCAGAAGCTGGACCCAACCTAGTGAGGCCCCCTCTTTTCTCCTCCAAACTCAACATTGAATTAAAATCTCCATCTAAAATCTAAGGAAGGTAAGGAGCACATGAGCCAACATACCCTATGTGTGCCCAAAGTAGAATTTTACCTTGAATATCAATTATAGCATAAACATTAGTAATTAGAATAGTCTCACCAGATGTTCAATAATTGAGAGGGTGGGTGAATCAGTTAAGTCTAGTTATCCTATAGTACCAAATACTCCCAGATGTATATAACAAAACTTTCAAATCAAATAATCAACTCGGTAAAATATCAACTATGCCTTTTTCTTCATATATCGATTACCATTAAATTAAGTATTATGTTTACCAATCTATCCAGTTATATAATGTGTAAAGTAATATAAAAATTCAACATATTCATACACATATAACACATAAATTTTTAATATAGAAACCCTGTTAGGGGAAAAACTACCTATGACTGGTAACCCAAAATAATTCACTCTTCTAAAGTGAGCTCACTTAGGATCCAACCCTGTTAAAGGTTAAAAAATACATTGTGAGGTGTGACCTACTTAGAGGATTTATCACTAACAGTTCTTCTTTGACCAAACATTCACTATGGGGTCAACAAGAAAATAATCAACACTCATTGAATATCATATTGAAATATAAAGACTCTTAAGTCCCACTAGGTTAAGAGATTTATTTGTAAAAATCGTTAAACTGATACAATAATGATCTAATTAAAATTAAACTTGATTTTCATATTTTCATATCTAAGCTAAGCTCAAAAAATACCTCTGATCAATAATCAATTCAACATCTTTGTTTCCTCCAACTCTTTTTTGATCGATAACTACTTTTGTAGACGCTTGGTGTTGTCTGCAGTTTTTCTCAATTGTCTTCAACCAGTTTGTTTAGTGTTGCATGAAATCAATCTTTTTCACATGAATTCTCCTACAGCATCGAGAATCTAGACTCAATAATGAATCTCATGTCCCCTTATATAGACATCATAAACCATTTTCCTTCCATCCATATATTTTTCCTCTAACTCTTCACCGTTGATTTTTCCACTTTAACCTTCCTCAACAGTTGTGTTAGTAAAACATTTCATTCTCCTTAATCTAATCATCTTTGAATTTTGTCATCCATTTGATAAGCATAATAAATATTATATTTTACCTCATCCTCATTAGCAATTGTCTAGCTCATCATCTTTAGTCGGCTGTTACAAACTCCATTTATTTATTTCACTTGGTCAGTACCATAATGTGTCAGTGATAATTAGATTGGTTAATACTATACTCTATATACACTTCCATTTACTAGGTAGAAATCTTCATTTACCAACCACATAAACTTGTTTAGTCTTGATATTCAATACATAATAGAATCATGTAATATAATCAAGTCATTAATATAATACCATAGACTTGTCAATAAGTTACCCAATGTATACCATATCTATATCTTTCTCACCCATCTCATCTTCATGTAGATATCTCATTCCTTTAACATTTTCCTTTTTAAGATGTTTTTAAAGATCATGATAAGTACAGTCAAAACTAGTTGGCATCAATGATAATACATTAACTGATTTAATGTCTTACATATACTTTAGTAGATCGGTGATCATCAATCATTGTCTTACAATTATCTATTTCATTGTCAAACTTTCTTTTAAGATATTCAATCAGTTATAGTTTATCAATATCTCCCTTTGGCATTAATGGCAACACAATATCAAATATGTAATAGAATACCAAATATCTATTCTAAAACTCTATAAGAAAATTTGGTAATCTCTCCCTAGCATGTACATTTAATATGTTTAATCAGTACACAACATTAATACTCCATGCAATCTCTCCCTGCAGATTTGATCATTTATTTTCATGTGTGTATTTTATTCTCCCTATTGTCTTCTCTCTCTCTTTAAATAGACATTTCATTGGTTCTTTTCTCCATTTTACAACAATGCCAAAAATAATAAACAACTCTTCAATAGCTAAAATATTATCTGTGGCATTCGGTTCATATCAAGTACTTTTCATGTATTGATATGCAATTTCAGTTTGTCTTTCTTCTTTCAACTTTCACAACCTCAGGAAACCTAAAGTGTGAACATCATGCATCAACATCATTTAAAATTGTGATAAAGTATAGGTTGATGCAACTTCCTGATAACCTTAGTGAACGATAGACAAGGGATGGACCCCTAGTCTAGTCCTCAAGTACAGAAATGTATCCTTAGGTAGTATTTTAGTAAATATATCTGCAAGTTTCTCTTTTGTTTTCACAAACTTGAGTTTCACTTATTTTTCTTGTACTTGTTCCCTCAAGTAGTGATTCTTTATAGATATATGCTTTGTCTTTGCATGCATCTCTAGATTCTTAGAAATGTTTATAGAACTAGTGTTATCATAATATATTATCACTAGGTTAGTGATCTCTTCATTCATACATTTGAAAAAAAAATCATCCATGCCATGTTTGAACAATTAGTAGCAACACCAGGGTGACCCCACAATAGTGGGGTTACACTTTTATAGACATGTTGTTTTTTGTTGAAATAACACATTTGTAATAAATTATGATGATTTAAGCCTTGAGAGGATCCATTAGAAGGAATTAATTACAAATGGTTATCTCAAAGCCTCTTAGATTTAAAAAAAACATTGATATAACATCTATACTCCTCATCCATACCTACAATGGAGTCTCCTTGGCACCAATTAAAATGCTGACAAAAGATCACTTTGATTTTATCTTTCAGAAGATCAAATGAATCCATTTAACAAACCTATCTATGTAGTAAGGTACTAATGATAACAATCTTTTCAATGATTATAATGTTAATATATATTAAGTTTATTATGACTTTGTATTTTTAGTTTTACTAAACATAGATATTTCGCTATATGTCTACGTCAATGTTTGATGCTTATGGAAAAATAGTAAATCAGAGAAAAAAATTCTAAAAAATATCTATGCCCTTGGTATTGAAGTGTTGGGATTATGGAAAGATAAGTAGTAAGAGGGGAGGGGTGAATCAGTACCCTTAAAGCTTTTAAGACTAAGACTTTGCACTTGTGGATCTCAATTAACTGACTGATTCCATTGTTTAAAACATAAATTCAAGTAACTAAAAATGTAAATTGCATGTAAACAAAAAAATAAATCATACATGAAAATTCATACTCATGACATAGATATTTAGGTATCACATAAACCCTTGTAAGAAGGTAAAAACTATGGTGGGGATGATACCCACAAATCTTCACTACTATAAAAATAAAGTATGCATGTTAAGCCTACAAGTTTTGGATCACTTATGATGATCTTACTGTTGGCATTAAACAAAATTTCCACTAGTGACAACACTTATTTGCATTCTGGGTGCAAACTGAGCAGACAGTGCAAACCGAGCAGACAGTGCAAACCGAGCAAGTTAGTACAAACCGAACAAGATAGTGTAAACTGAGTAACATCATGTCTACCAAGTCACCAGTATTTACCAAATTCAAAACCTACCGAGTGATCACTATGAACCGTGCCTTCACTTCTACCAAGTGCATGATGATGCCGAGTAATGCAGTGGATGCCGACTATTAGAAAGTCACCGAGTTAGTTTGCAGGAACCGTGTAACCATACTTGGGCTGACTTAGTAGCACTTATGTTTATTTGTCAAGATGACTTTGTAATTGTAATTGAAATTAATTGTTTAAGACTTGTATATAAACAATGTTGTAAAAATGTCAAAAAAAAATGTAAGAAGCATATATGTGAAAAAGAAAGAAAGGCAGAGATAAGCGAATTACAAAGGGCTTCAGCAGTATAAGGAACAGCAAAGACAAATTCATCACAAAAGGTGATCAGTACATCAGCGAATCTCAATCAGCAATCTAGTTGCAAAGCAAGAGATCTACTGTTTCATCCTAACAGGTGAATTAGTACTAAATCCTTTAACCGGGTAGACTTAACAGTCTTTTGTAAAATCTCTTTACCGAGTGCATACTTCATTGTATGTTTTGTAAATCCTTTAATAGGGTGGATTTAGCAATCCTTATTGCTCCTAACAGGGAAGATCATCAGAAGTGATCAAATTGTAAGCCTTAACCTGCCAACTTTATTCTGCAGTATTAAAGCTTTGTGGGTTTCATCCCCACCCTAGTTTTACTTTCTTTTTGGAAGGTTTCTGGGTAACCAAATCTATGTGTCATTATTGTGAATGCTCTTAAGTTTCATATGCAAAGGTTAAAGTAAATTACATGTTAGATTGAAAGAAAATTTGGAGTTACTAATTCACCCCTCTCCTCTCAGTAACTCAGTTAATTCCTGAATATTTCCAACAATTGGTATCAGAGAAGCATCGGTTCTCAAGATAAAGCTTAACTAGCTTGAGCAAAGATCCAGGACAATGGAGGTATTCAAACTGAACAAGGTGATTGAAAATGAAAAGCTAGATCTGGAAATGGCCATAGCTAAACTCAAAGAAGCAAAAGAACATCTTTCCCAATCCCTAAGAAGAAGGAAGGAACTTGCAAATCAGATGAATGATCAGAATTACATTGAAGAAAAGATTGAAGATCTTTTTCCCTCAAATAACTCAGATGAAGCAAACAATGCTGTCAAAGAACTCCTAGAAAAGAATGGGTCTCTGCAGGAAGAAGTGAGAAAATTAAAAAGAGAACAAGAGCTACACTCTACAAGATTCTGTGAGATCTTGGAACAAAGAAACAAGTTGAAAGATGAATTAGATGGAAGGAACATTGAAGTCCAAAATAAAACCCTTCAGCTGGAAAACCTAATTGATCAAATCTCTCATACAAATGAGGAAATTTTGAATCTAAGATCAGAAATAGAAAGCACAAGAGAAGAACTAAGATCTGAAAAGGAAATCAATCTAAGATTGGTGGATGACCTAAATGCTGAAAAACAAATCAATGAAGGAATGCTGAAAAGTCAAGAAGACTTGAATCAGCTGTATGAGCGAAATCTTCATAGGCAAAAAGGAAAAGCAGGACTTGGATACAAAGGAGAAGGCGAATCTTCTAAGCAAGGTACTCAAAGAAATCAAAAACCTACTTGTAATCACTATGGTAAAATAGGACATACTTCAAATAAATGTTGGAACAATGAAAAAGTAGAATTCAATGGAAAATGTTACAGCTACAATCAACCTGGTCACAAAGCAAATAAATGCAGGGAAAAACCAAGATTCAGAGGTAATTGTCACAAGTGCAACAAACAAGGTCACAAGGCATCCGAGTGTAGATCCAAGACATTTAATCCAGCTGAACAAATTATGAAAGCAATGTTTGGATGGGACTACAACACCTGGTGTAGATGTCATTACTGTGGAGAATATGGACACATTGGCATGAATTGCATAAAACATCATCTAAGGAAAAGAGATACTACCGTAAGATGCTTCAAATGCACTAAACTCGGTCACATAGCCAGAAACTGCATGAATGCTAGTGAAGTTGAAGATGGAAAGAAGAATGAAGCAACTAAGGTTAGGAAACAGGTGAGACAAAAATGGATTCCTAAATCTACCGAGAAATCCAGTCCAAGTAATGGAATGGATGGCTCTACCGACTCAAACTAAATTTCCAAGAAAGCACTGGAACTGTATTCTCATGTACTGAGCATTAATGACAGAGTTATAAACAAAAAGCAAGTAATCGAACTCATTCTTCACCATGAACCTTTAGCACTTTGAGAGCAGAAAATTTTAAGAGCAACCCAGCGATTCAACACTTTTGCGAAAGGAATTTTCTGTGAGCTACCATGGCATCATCCAACACTTCAACGAAGAAAGGATCTGATATGTTAGTCCAAGGGGAATGGAAAGCACCAAATTTCAAGATCGTGCCCATAATTGCAGCAGCCCTAGATCCGAACGGAGCTCAATCTTAGATTCCTCCTAAGGTACTACTTATTAACGATATCCGCAATCATTTCAAATGTTCAATTCATGAAATGGGGAACCTAGAATTAGATACTGTGCATGAAGAACTGTGTGTGGATGGTATTCTAAAACCCGAGCACAAACATCTGGAAGATAAAGGTTTAGTTCACATTGCACATCTACCTCGAAACTTTCGAGATAAATGGGTTAGATACATTCTTAGTCGTGTACATGATGGAAAGATTTGGCTTGAGCAACCCATGGAGATCACAAAGAAGATGATTCATCAAATCACCGGTCTTCCCATGTTGAACAAAGAAAAAACTACCAAAACCCTAGGTCAGATAGAACTAGAGAAGAAAACCCTAGCCGAGTGGGACGGTAGAGGCATGAAAGTTAGCAGCATTACCGATGCTGAACTGAAGTTTGGTACACACATCATTGCCCATAAGATTTATAGTTCTAGTCGATAGAATAGTGTCTCTTGTGAAGCTATTGACCTAGCATACAAAGTGGTCAAGAATAACTTAACATTTGACCTAGCAGACTTATTGTTAAAGCAGTTTAACAAAAACATGGAAAGCATTCAAACTTCCAAAAACAATCCATGTAAGTTTGGATCCTTATTGGTCTGTTTATTCTTCTATGTTTAGAAATTCTTCCCTTCTAAAGGAAAAGTTGTATGGAGAAAAGATGTGCCAGCCCTTTATGAAATAAATGAATACATCTCAGAAATGGGTGAAATTTTTGAAAGCATCATGGATAATTATTTTGAGTCTTTCAAAGAGAAAATGAATGACAGATTCTGGATTCCACAGAAGTTGGTGGAAGATTACAAAGATGACATTTGTTTTATGGTGGATTGTGATAATGTATATATTCAAGCAGCTAAACCGAGGACTGTATATGTAAAACCTCTTCCTTATGAGGTAAATATTGATGAAACCAAGAATATCATTGAAGCTCTTCTTAATCAGCCTGTCAATCCCAAAGCTCCATATTTTGGAACATATGATGAAGCTAAGGTGAGAATTGAACTAAGCATAAAGCTTCCACAGGTGGTAAACAAAAGAAAGAAGAGGATAGCCAAAATGCAAATGATAACCGAGGACAAAGAAGAAAAAGATGAAGAAGAAGAGGAAAAGGATGAGAAAACAGAGGAACCAGAACCTGCAAAGAAGAAAGGAAAGGTATTCATCACTAAGGCACCTAAGCCTCCCACTGCTATATTTACAAGGAGAAATGCAAGAGGCAAGGCAGACAAGGCAGCCAAGGCAGATAAAGACATAGTATTCAAAAGGCCTCCTCTAAACTTTCAAGAAAAGAACAAACTCTTTAGAGACAGATCAGGATCTGGAGTAAGTAACATAAAATCTTTTAAATATGAAACCAGATTGGAAACAGAATAGAAGAAAATAGAAGATGCTGTTATTGAAAAGATGGGACAGTGGAAATACTCTCCTGAAGAAATAGCCCCACAGGTTCCAGTAGTTCTATTAAATCCAATAAAAATGAGATGGAGCAATGCAAAGCAAACTGTGATAGACATATTTGATCAAACCCTGAGACAGTTAATGCCGAGCTTGAAAAATGATGAAGTAAAGAAGGCATTAAAAGAAACTGAAAGTAAGATGACATTAAAGTTCAATACTTGTTTGATTTTGATCAACAATATTGAATCGGTTGTGAAGGCTGCAAATGCTACATGGAAGAACATATACCACCTTCACCAACCGAGTATTGAAACAGTCATAATAAAAGATATTGAAGATGATAGTGATGAACAAGAAGAAGACACTGAGGTAGATGATACTGTGAGGATAGTAGCAGAAGTCATTACATCCCTTCCTACCTCTCCAGTAAAAGTTTCTACATCTAGCCCGGAGACACCTTCAAGCATGGTTGTGACAACTTCAACATTTGTCCAATCATCTATAGCAACAACAAAAGCAACTATCATTTCTTCTATCGAGTTGCAGTCTCCCGCATCATCAAGTTTTCCAGCAGTAAGTTTTCCAGTTGTTGAATCTTCAAGTGTAAATATTTTAAGTTCTCCAGTAGAAAGTATACCAGTCTCTATAGCTAGCCCTACTATATCTACTGTCACTACTACCAAGGCATTAAGTACAGATAAGCCTAAGGCTCTACCGAGTATAAAATTTTTGGGTAAGAATGTAGTAGAGGATATAGACTTAGATGAAGAGATAGAAATTCCAACATTGGATTTTGCAAATCTATCAGCGGACCAAATGCAAAATATAGGTGAGATCTTCCAAAGGAAAGCAAAACAAAAGAAGCTTAAAGAGGAGAGAGACAAGGAATATCAAATCATCAAGGATGCTAAGGACATTTTGTCTAATGCATTAGGTATTAAAGTAGACTCCTCCCAACATGTTTTGCTACAATTAGCAGAAGCAGTTAATAAATACAATGAGGATTCATCTGGGACAGAAAAGTTAGTTGAAAGAGCCGAGAAGAGATTCAACAATAAAGAGCTTGAGCACATTGCTCAGCACATAGCTATTAACCAAGTAGAATTGTCTTCAATTTTGTCAAACATTGAATCTATATATTCGAATGCTACCTCTCTTTTGGCCAGATTGTGCAATATTGCCGAGTTCACAAAGGATGTTAAGGATAAAATGAATAAAATGGATGAGGATATGAAGATTAGCATACAGAAGCTGCAACTTGAACCAAGTTCAAGCTCTGCTCATCACATGAAAATCTCACACCTATCAAACATGTAGTCTGATCTACTGAAAGAAGACACAAGGATCCGGTCCACACTGCTAGACATCCAACACTTGATCCTTCCCATCATGAATACAATGTATAAGCACAT
Source organism: Chamaecyparis obtusa (assembly GCA_027943335.1). Lineage (NCBI taxonomy): Eukaryota > Viridiplantae > Streptophyta > Pinopsida > Cupressales > Cupressaceae > Chamaecyparis > Chamaecyparis obtusa. The sequence goes on along the minus strand of BSBK01001846.1, from coordinate 415,034 downwards.
TGAACATTCCAAAACATTGATTCATGACAATCAGTTTTCTATAGCAGATCACATGATTGAACTCTATACAGAAGTCCAAATTACAATCCAAACATGTAAGATTCTGCAAGAAAGTTGGGACAGAACCCTGGCACTAATAATGAAGGTACATTCTGATTTTCTATCAAATTTTGGATTCTCTCTGTAAATAACTTGTATATACACCTTTGGCATTATCGTCAAAAAGGGGGAGATATGTATAGAGGGAGATATATGTATAGAAGAAGATTTGTATAGAAATAGTTAGCACATTGAAAGGCAGAGACAATGTATAAAGCTCTATAACAAAGACAAATTTTGAAAAATCAAAATAAAACTCAGCATGATTCATGTATATAAGTTTTGGCCAATAAGTGTTTTCGTCACTAATGCCAAAGGGGGAGATTGTTGGCATTAAATAGAATTGCCACTAGTGACAACACTTATTTGCATTCTGGGTGCAAACCGAGCAGACAGTGCAAACCGAGCAAGTTAGTACAAACCAAACAGGACAGTGTAAACCGAGTAACATCATGTCTACCGAGTCACTAGTATTTATTGAGTTCAAAACCTACCGAGTGATCAGTATGAACCGTGCCTTCACTTCTACCGAGTGCATGACAATGCCGAGTAATGCAGTGGACGCCGAGTATCAGAAAGTCACCGAGTTAGTTTGCAGGAACCGTGTAACCATACTTGGGCCGACTTAGTAGCACTTATGTTTATTTGTCAAGCCGACTTTGTAATTGTAATTGAAATTAATTATTTAAGACTTGTATATAAACAATGTTGTAAAAATGTCAAAAAAAAATGTAAGAAGCATATATGTGAAAAAGAAAGAAAGGCAGAGATAAGCGAATTACAAAGGGCTTCAATAGTATAAGGAACAACAAAGACAAATTCATCACAGAAGGTGATCAGTACATCAGCGAATCTCAATCAGCAATCTAGTTGCAAAGCAAGAGATCTACTATTTCATCCTAACAAGTGAATCAGTACTAAATCCTTTAACCGGGTAGACTTAATAGTCTTTTGTAAAATCTCTTTACCGAGTGCATACTTCATTGTATGTTTTGTAAATCCTTTAACAGGGTGGATTTAGCAATCCTTATTGCTCCTAATAGGGCAGATCATCAGAAGTGATCAAATTGTAAGCCTTAACCGGCCAACTTTATTCTGCAGTATTAAAGCTTTGTGGGTTTCATCCCCACCCCAGTTTTACTTTCTTTTTGGAAGGTTTCTGGGTAACCAAATCTATGTGTCATTATTGTGAATGCTCTTAAGTTTCATATGCAAAGGTTAAAGTAAATTACATGTTAAATTGAAAGAAAATTTGGAGTTACTGATTCACCCCTCCCCTCTCAGTAACTCGGTTAATTCTTGAATATTTCCAACACTTACCCTATTAGGAGTAACAATAAGATTGACTAGATCTACCTAGTTAGAGGATTTTAAAAACACAACACATGTGTGTACTCAGTTAAGAGATTTACACAAGAACTATTAAGTTCACTTTGTTAAGAGATTTTGAATTATGCTACAATGGTTAAATTGATAACACTAAAAGTATCTATAAATAAGAACTTCATCTTGTCTGATTCAGATCTATGAAGTATCAAATAAATATCACCTCAATGTGATGTATGTGCCTTACTATTATGCTCGGTAGCTTTTTACGTGTTTTGAAAATTGAATTCTTCAATCATAAACCTTCTGTCAAAAACACTTTTTTGATCTCCTAATGTCCTCAGTGTGGCTACTCCTTCATGATACATGATCATAATGACACCTTTATAATTATATATCAAACAAACTTGACCTAATTAGGGTTTACAATATCTTAGAAAACCTAAGATCAAGGGTGTAAGAAAATAACCTAGATCTAACATTACATATAAATCATCACAAAATTAATGATTAAATGCATATTAAATATCTCTCAATCTTGGTAAACCATTTTCTTGATCGGTGTAAACCATTTACATAAATGTTTGTGTCATTCCTAGTTACTATGTCATTTCCTTCTTTACTCGGTAATTACTACATTCCCCATTCGATAAATTATTGATGCTCAGTTTAAATGAATGCTCGGTGATTACAAGCTCAGTAATCAGTAAATGCATGTTGCTCGGTAAGTGTTCTTGGTCACAACTGTGTTTGGTTACCTTGAGGTTATGCCTTGTCTTTTCTCTATGTGAAGGCTTTATATACTAGACTGACAATTCTATTTGTCTCCTTTTACCAACCTTTACCGACTGAATAACTAATTGATACTAATGAAAATCCATTAATGCTCAAATAGAGATCATAATCTCCCCCTTTGGCATTAGTATCAAAACCTTATGTATATGTATATGTACCGATTACCAAAAATATATACAAAATCAAAAAAAAAAAAAATACGAACTATACACTAACTCCCCCTGGTGTGAAGTATAAAATGACATATATATAAATTTATATACATAGACTTTCCCCCTTTTTGTAATTAATTCCAAATAGAAAATATGTACTTAAAATTTGTCAAAAATGTGCTGATGGGCTTTCTCTAGTGATTTCAAGAGTTTCTTTGATTCTTCTTTCAGGTTGTCAAGAGGAATGTGCTCTAGAACAACTTGTGCATGCATATCAAAAATATTCTCTAGCACAGAGGTCTTGGGGGTTTCCACTAGATATTTTTCCTTATGGACATGTCTCTCCATGATCTTCAAGTGTGGAAGCAACTCAACTTGTAGCTCAGTGACTTGATCACTTATGGTATCTTCTTTCTTCCTCAACTATGATCTCAACTACCTAAGTTCTTCAACCTTTGATATATGCTTATGAAAATCATTTGGCTTGGTTAGAGAACTGTTGGCACTAACTATGATTTCTTCATCCAACTTCTTAATCTTTTCACTAACCTCAGTATTGAATTGGTGAATAGTGCATAACTTCAACAAAATTTGAACTATTTTTTGAATAATAGTTTCCAGCTCGATAATAACCTCAAAGCGCTTAACCTTGTTTATTGCCACCTTTTGGCTTATTTTCTCTGCTAGTTTCAGTTGAATCTTTTCTTCTACCCTTTCCTCTATTCTTTTCTTAACATCAATATCTAGGGTATTTATGTGGCTTTTTAGAGTTGCGAGTTGATCAAGGATGGGAGTATCCTCATTGATTTGATATTAGGAACTACATGTAGTAAGATATCTATAACATCCTCTATAATTTTCTTGCTTTTACTTTCCTTTTTCATCTTTTATTGTGCATCCTTCCTTGTGCACAATTTCTCATATTTTATTAGTGCCTCGAGGTCTAATGTTCTAGGGTCATGTTCAAGTATCTCAATAACCTCATCCAATGTGACTAGACCTTTTCCATGTTTCTTTTTCTTCTTCAGTGTAGGTGATTTAGTATATGGAACAAGAGCTTTAGTCTCTAGATTTTTCTTCTTGGGCTCAATCGATACACTTTTTTTCCTTAGGTTTTCCGATGACTAGTGTCTTAGTGGTTTGTCCTTGGGCATCAATAGTGGTGTATGTTGTTGATTCTACCAGTTTACTTTCTTTTGTTGCTTGTGCTACTTCATGTATTTGTTCAAGCTCATTATATGTATTCTACTCTATTTTCCCCTATTCCTTGTGTGTATCTTTATGTTTCTAGGGGGTCGAGCCATTGGGTTCCTTCTATGTTACAATTTCAATAGCTTGTACTAGAATTGTTAAGTCACCCATAATTTCACTTATTGCTTCCTTGATTGGTGCATTCTCCTAAGTTGTATCTGCAACAATATTTATGTCTTCATCATCTACTATGTCATCAAGATCTCCATTTGTGATGTCTTCAATTAATACATCATATGTCCCTATTGTTATCAACCACTCAGGAGAATCCTTGTATTCTTCTTTGTAACCTATTGGATAAAAGTCTATAGCAATGGTAGTATATTCTATCTCAGTGTCTGATAAATCAATGGGATCCTTGGTAGAAAGATTAACATCATCTGATTGTATTCCTTTACCTTTCTTCTTACTCTTATTCTTGGGAACTACTACCAATGACAATTTTTTTGCTTCTTCTCAGGCTGCTAGAATTGAAGTCCATAGAAGTTTACTATTCTCATCAAATTTCTCAAGTTTTCCTGCTAGAATATTTAGGGCTCTACTCTTTACTAGAAATCTCTTAGAATATTGCATCATTAATTCTTCTATTTAGGGAATTGATAAGGTAGGCATAGCCAATATTAGTGAATGTTCCCTCATATTCCTTTTAGTGTGAAAGGCATAAATCCATCTTGTTGACACTTTCTCATACAAAACATTAGGCACATACTTAGAAAATTCAACATGTACCTTTTTAAATTTAATCATGATCTGTATGATTGCCTCTATTACAAGTAGTAGTTTCCATTGTACCAAAAGATCAACCTGTTAATGTCCAATACAACCACTAGACTTATAGAAGATAGAGGAGGTAGTTAATCCATGTCATGAATCTCGAGGGGAGCACTGACTATGTTTTGAACAATCTCCCCCTCAGTGTTACTGAGGGGATTCAAACCTGTGACCAAGCTCTGATACCACTTGTTACAAGTAGTAGTTGTCGTTTCACCAAAAGATCAACCTGTTAATGCTTGATACAACCACTAGACTTATAGAAGACATGGGAGGTGGTTAATCCATGTCACAAATCCTGAGGGGAGAGCTAACTATTTTTCCAACAACCTCTTCAAGATTTTCCTAATCCTCAGTACACATATGTGCATACCGACTCAAGCTGGGGTTACTAAGTCTGCCAATTCCCTATATAGACTCAACTAATTCATCAATTGATAGATTTTTATTTACAAAAACTTTAATTTTATCTTGACTTTCCTCTTCATCATCTTAATCAACATCATCCTTTTCTCTTATCAATAACCTCCTATTCTTAGGTAGCTTGGAGGTGGCTTGTGCACCTCTCTTTTTCTTTTGATATGTTTTTCTAGGAGTTGGTCTATACATTTTCACTACTCCTTTCTTCAGGCATGAAGAAGTAGCTAATGAGGACCTTGTCCTTTTTGTTCTCGGTGCTTCTAATTTCTTTCTCTTGTAGCCTTGACTGGTATAGATTGAATGTCTTTATCAAAATCAGTTGTCTCCTTGTCATGTTCACTATTTCCTATCAATAATTGTTCCTCAATTTTCTCTTCAACCAAATTAGCCTCAGATGCCTCTTCCTCTTCTGCATTATCTCTAAATTTCTTTATCAATGTATCCACCATGTTCTTGGATTTCTTGTTTACCTTAACACTGACTAGATCCATTTTGATTCTTAATTTGGCCTCTTCATAGGTGCCAAACCTAGTTGCCTATGGATCTTTGGGCTTGGTGAGTAGTCCCTTTATTGACTTGGATACTCAGTCAATATCAAGTTCATAGCCCATAGTTGCTAACCACAAATTTCTTGGTTCAACAACCTTTATTAGAGTGGTGTCAGTGTCCACTAAGAAACATATATCTTCCTTGTATTTTTCACCCAATGGACCTGGTATTCTGCTTCTTTGATGCATTCTATCATTAAAATGCTCAAAGTATACATCCATAATACTGACAAAATTTTGACCTAGACTTTGAATGAAATCATGGATTTGAAAAATGACCGGTCGGTCAACATCCCAGTCCACATTACCGACTCATGGAAAGAAGTTTTGTACATAGAAAAATATGCAAATCAGCAGTGAACCAAACTTATAGGTATTTTTCTTTGCCGACTAGATGCTTCTAATATTCTCATCCAACTATTTCAATAAGAGCTCAGGGAGGTTGAGTTGAAAGCCTTTCTTCACAATCTTACAAGCTATATCCATAGCTCTACATGGTACACTATTCGGCCTATTGGATTGAAATATCTTATACCCAATTGTATATGCATCGAACCTTGTCTCATGCTCAACAATAGTGTTGATTCTCATGCCTCTACCATCCCATTTGGCTCTAATTTCTTTCTCAATCTAATCTCTCTATACACTCCTTAATGCTTTTACCTTATCAGTTATGGGGTAACTAGTAACTCCATGTATGATATCCTTGGTAATTTTAACCAATTCATCCATCCATAACTTTCCCTCATGCACATGACTCAACACTACCTTAATCCAATCATTCTTGAATACCCTCTAGAAATACAACACGTTCACTAAACCCTTCACCTCCAAATGCGTATGCTCATCCTTGATCTTTCCATCGACACTTAGTTCCTAGAAGGTGGATAGAGGGAGAAATCCCCTATTTCACTGATTTTGCAATGTATGCATGCACGGATTTCTTGAACGGTATGCTCGAGAATATGTCAATTTTATTGATTTGGGATGCAATCTTGAGATGTAACTTGTATTTAGGCTTAGTAAAGTTTTTGGATTTTATTAGACTAACCTTCTTATAACTCCTAGACTTAGATTTCATAACTTGTGATGAGGATGTCATCGCTCTTCAAATTAGGGCTTTGAGAAATAACTATGAAATAGCTCACTGGAAACAAAACTTACTTTTGATCGAGAGTAACTTGCTCGAAAATCCTTCAAATCTCTTTTCAACTACTTTGGAAATTATCTTCTTAAATCTCACTCAAAATCTCACCGGTTCTTTGAAAACGCAATGTGAAAAATGACTAAGTGCACCATGTATTTATACCCAAAAATTTGTTTCCTGCTCAAAATTTCACATTTAATGCTTTGCCTACCACAACTCAGTAGATGTATTTGTGCTCATTTTATACTTCAAAAATACCATAAGCTTGGTTAACACTTGAACATTACTCAGTTGATACCACAACTGGGTTAACCTTGCCAATAGTTACCAACTAGAAAATACATAATCAGTCTTTCTTATATCGACTGGACACATTTAAATCTCTAAACATATAAACCCATAGTGCATCTTGTTTCATGCAGATTTGGTATGCACTCATTAGATATAAGGAACTATTTGTTAGATATAACTAATTTTAAATTCAGTTTCTTACATACCTTTTATGATTTAGGTGGAGGTGGTGATATCACCCAATCCAATGGATGAGGTGTCACCCACTGCATTTCTTGATCAAACATTAGCAGTTGATGCTTTTCTCATAATTGTATTCCTTATCCTTCTAATTTCCCCAATTATATTTCCATTTTCATTTATTTTTTCCTCCAGTGCTCGATCTCTACAATCCTTTCTTAGTTGACCAACCTTGTGATAGAGTAAACATGCCATACCAATGTTTATCCAATTGCAAGATCTTCCTCTTCAAGTCTTTCTCATGCAATTTTCTGCTATATGTCCATATCTACCACATGTTGTGCAATTAACACATGTGCTTTAGTCCCAAGTGTATGCATTACCTTTCCTTCTCAGTGTTAGAATAACTAAGAGGGGGGTGAATCAGTTAGATCAATTATCCTATAGTCCCAAATACAAAGATGTAACACTCAAAACAATTCCAATAAATTATGCAGCTCGGTAACATAAACTATTAAACTATTTGTTCCTTTTACCAATTACCAGTTAATTAACTCACTGTGATTACTGACCAAATAAAATATGTAGTATGTAAAGTATGACAATAAAAAAATCATCATAGAAACACATAACACAATGATTTAACATGGAAATCCTACTAAGGGAAAAACCACCTGGGACTGGTAACCCAAAATAATTTTCACTCTTCTGAAGTGAGCTTGATGAAGAGCCAACCTTGTAAAAGGTTATAAACACATAGTCAGGTGTGACCTTGTTAGAGGATTTAAGAATAACTGTAAACTTTTGACTAGCATTCATTGTGGGGTTAATAAGATAACAATGTACATTCCTTGAATGACATAGGGGCATAACATTAGACAGTTAAGTCCAGTCGGTTAGGATATTTTTCTGTATCAATGGTTAAACTAAAATAATTGTTGATTTGATTACAATACAAATTAATTTTTAGATGTTCAGATCTATTCTAAGCCCATTGAAATCCTCTAATTAATATTTCAATTCACTTCCTCAACTTACTTTCACTCGGTAATAGCTCTCTGACGCTCGGTATTGTTCTGCAGTTCGGTTCTCCTTCAACCAATCTAATTAGACATGCATGAAACTGTGTTCACGTGAAATCTCTTTAGTCTTATTTCTTCTGGCATTGTTTCAACAATGAGACCTATATCTCTTATATATACATATAAACCATTTTCATATCAACCATCAAAGTTTTCCACTTATCCTTCTTTGTTGATTTTTCCTCTTAAACCTTCCTCGGTAGTTGTGTCCATAACACATTTCAATTCCATCCTTTAGATCTTCTCAGAATTTTGTCATCCGTGGATCTCATAACAAACTTTATCCTCAATCTTGAAATTGTAACAATTTCTAGCTCATTATTTTCTTTTGGCTAAACTAAGCATTTAATACTTTCATCCATACTTGGCTAACAAAGAAATGCATCGGCGAACACAAGCTCGGTTAATACTTTTGCTTGGTATACACTACATTGGCTTGATGTATACTAAAGTGCTTTATTTACCGACAACATTGCCTTGTGCAATTTTGCTTCCTTTTTTATAATAACATAATCAAGTCAACAATATGAGATCATAGACTAATCAATAAGTTACCCAAAGTATTCCTTATCCTCATCTATCATATCCATCTCTCTCCATGTAGATATCTTAGTTCTTCATCTTTTCTCTCTTCTTTTATAAATGTTTAGATGTTTGTAACTAACATGATAAGTATTGTCAAAACTAGCTGACATCAATGACAACATAATGAATGATTTAATTATCTTACATATTATTTCAGTAACTCGGTGACCTCTAATCACTGATTTTCAAGTCATACAGGTATTCAATTAGTTGTAGTTCATCAATCTCTCCATTTGGCATTGATGGAAACACAAGCAATATGAAATATTCCATGCACATACCAAACATGTATTCTACAACTATGTAAGTAAATTATGTAGCTTAGTAAGCTCTCCCTAGCTTGATTTTTAATATGTTTAATCACTACGTTACATAAAAACATTACAGGTGTAGACTGTCCTCTACAGATTAGATATTTTCATCTCTTAGATTCCTTCTATTCTCAGAAAAAAATCTCTCTCTTTGATAGATATTCACATCTCTCCTTGATTTTCTCAGATTATCTCTCCCTTTGACAACAATGCCAAAGAAAAACATAAAACATACAGCTCTGCAATAGCCAAGTAAATTTTTTATGTTTGGTGCAGACAATGTATCTTTGTATATTGAGATGCAAATCTCTGTTCTAGCTCCTCAAATCTTTCACAACCTTAGACATGATCTAATTTGTGAACTATGTTGCATCAACATGAACAATCTTTTGATAAGATTAGGCTGATGCAACCTCCAGATCGCATTAGTGACTGATAGACAGGGGACGAACCCCAAGTCTAGTCCTCAAGTATTCAAAAGTGTCCTTTGGTAGAGGATTGGTAAAAATATTAGCAAGTTGCTCCTTTGATGTGACATATTCTAGTTTGACTTGCTTCTCCTGTACTTTTTCTGTTAAGTAGTGATACTTAATTGAAATATGTTTTGTCTTTGAATGTATTACATGATTCTTAGAAATATTTATTGCGCTAGTGTTATCACAATATATAATCACTGGCTTAGTGATTACCTCATTCATCCCTTCCAACACTTGTTTGATATGAGAAATGTTTGAACAGTTTGTAGAAACAGCAACATACTCTGCTTCAGTAGTAGATTGAGAAATACAAGGTTGTTTCTTACTTGTCCAAGTTACAAGTCTTTCACCAAAGAAAAATGCTCCTCCGGTTGTGCTCTTTCTGTCATCTATATTTCCAGCCCAATCTGTGTCGGTGTAAACTCTTAGTTCAAATTTTCCTTCCTTGGGATACCATAAACTATAATCCTCTATTTTCTTCAGATATCTCAACATTATTTTCACTACAACCATATCTGAATCCTTTCGATTGATAGAAAATCTAGCCACAATCCCCACTACATGTGCAATATTGGGCCTACTATGTACAACATACATCAGTTTAGCAATCATATATTGGTACAATGTCTGATTTACCTCTGTAGATTCATCATCTTTTGTCAATTTTCAGCCTGTAACCATCATTGTTCCTACTGGTTTAGGATCTTTCTTTCCAAATTTTCTCAATACTTCCTTAATGTACTTTGATTATGTGATGAAAATTCCATCATTCCGCTAAATAACCTACAAGCGTAGAAAGAATTGAATCTCTCCAAACATTGACATTTCAAATTCCTTTTTCATCTCATCAGCAAATGATTTACAAATTTGATCATGTCCTCCAAAGATTATATCATCCACAAATATTTGAGCAATCAAAAAAGTATCATTAGATCCTCCTTTCATACACAAATTATTATTTTCACTAGTTATTACAAAACAAATACTTAAAATATAAGTATGTAACCTTTCATACCATACTCTTGGTTCTTTATTTAATCCATATAAAGCTTTGTGCATTCTACATACCATGTCTTTCTGATTTGGATCAACAAACCCTTCTTGTTGTTCTATGTAGACCTCCTTCTCTAGTATTCCATTTACAAAATCTGACTTAACATCCATTTGATAGACCTTAAATTTCTTATTTGGAGCATATGCAAGTAACATGCAGACTACTTCTAGTCTAGTAATAGGTGAAAAAGTTTCACCATAATCAATACCTTCTTCTTGTGCATATCCCTTTCAAACAAGTCTAGCTTTGTTCCTTGTAACTTCTCCATTTTCATTCAACTTATTTCTAAAAATCCATTTAGTACTGATAACATTTTTATCTTTCGGCCTAGGTACTAAAGTCCATGTCTTGTTTTTCTCAATTTGTTCTATCACTTCATTCATAGCATTGATCCATTCATCATTCTCAAGTGCAACCTTAACATTCTTCGGTTCAAACTTACAAACTAAGCATGTGTTTTTTCTTAACTTACTTCTTGTCAGCATGCCAGCTTGCTTGTCTCTAATGATTTGGTTCTTAGGATGATTTCTTCTAACAAATCTTTCTAGTGCACTTGATCTCTTCTTTGTTCTTCATTCTGTTCAGGTTCATTTCTTTGCTCGGTAGCTTCTTCCTGATCCTCGATTTCCCTTTGTCATTCCTCAATGTTGTTTTCCTGATTCTTGGTTGACTCAGCCTATGGCTTTAGTAAATACTTTGGATCCTCAACATAAGCAAATCTACCATAGTATTATGGCTCCTTAGTGCGTTCTTCATCATTTTTTTTAGCAAATTCATCAACTCTGACATTAGCACTTTGAATTATCTTATTAGTAACTTTGTTCAAACACTTATAAGCTTTACTTTTAGTAGAATATCCAAGAAATATTCCCTCATCCCCTTTAGAGTCAAATTTCCCATTCCTATCATCTTTCAAAATAAAACATTTGCTACCCAAAATTTTGAAGTAGCTTACACTCGGTGTGTATCGAAATGATAAATCATAGGGTGTTTTGTTTGTGTCTTTCCTTATTTGTACTCAGTTTAGTACATATACACCTATGCTGACTACTTGTCTGCAATACATTTGTGCAACATTTTTCTCTATCCTTAGTGTTGTTGCACAATCAATAATAGATCTTTTTCTCCTTTCAACAATTATGTTCTACTGTGGTGTTCTAGGTGCAGAAACTTGGCTTTTGATGCCATGCTCATTACAATAGCTAGTGAATTCATTAGAAATAGACTCACCTCCTCTATTAGACCTCAAGCATTTTAGTTCTTTTCTAGTTTTTTTTTCTACTTTAGCTTTGTACCATTTAAACATTTTAAATGCCTCAGATTTCTCTTTTAAAAACATGACAGTCATCAATCTAGTGTAATCATAAACAAAAAGAATAAAGTATCTATCACCATAGTAGCTCTAAGTTCTCATGGGACCACATAGATTAGTGTGAACTAACTCCAAGATTCTTTTTGTTGAATAGTCTTTACTTTTGAAACTAGATTTTGTCATCTTCCCATTCTTACATTGATGACACATAACATGATCTAGTTTAGTTAGGCTAGGCAGTCCTCTAACTTTTCTCTTTCTATTGATCTTAATCATGTTACCAAAATTTACATGACATAACCTTTTATGCCATAACCATGCATCTTCATTTTTCTCTAGTAAATAAGAAGTCTCAACATTTTCAAGATAAAATAAGTTACCTTTTAATTGTCCTCCTATTCTGACAAGCTTTCCTCTTTCATCATAGTTCTTTACCTTTTTTCTTTCAAATTCCACTTGGTGACCTGAGTTGTTAAGTTCTACCACACTTAGCAAATTTTAATTTAGTCCTTTTACCCAATACACATTATCACATCTAATTTTATCATTTATCAATAAAGATCATTTTCCTTTAACCATGCAAGGTGTATCATTACCCATTTTTACTGATCCTCCATTATAATGCTCAAGATGATCAAACTTATCTTCATCACCAGTCATGTGATGTGTACAACCACTATAAATGATCCAAGTATCATTTTTACTAACTTTAGAAATGAGTGATGTTTCTACATACCTTTCCTCTTCCTTAGAATCATCTTTCATTGCAATAAATACTACCTCAACATCATCATCAGTGTCGGTGTCCTCATCTTTAACTAAATAACATACCTTTTTCCACTTATCTTTGTGATCTCAGTTCTTTTTTTTTGTAGTGTCGGTAAGCTCTGTTGTTTCTTCTTCCATAGATTTCATCACCAGATCGGTCTTGGTCTTTATCTTCCTCTTTCATGTTGGGACATCTAACAATAATATGGCCGACTTCTTTATAGTTAAAACAAGCTAAAGGTAACTTTCCCTTATATCTACCTTTACCTCTAGGCAGTCTTCGGGCCATAAGAGCTTCAAGTTCATCAAGCTTATCATCTGTATTACTATCATTGCCATTCTTTATATTATGTCTATTGTTAGATTTACCGATCTTTGGAGAAGACATAAAAGTAGACTCAATAGATCGTACAATACTATTATCAAAATTGTTCAGCTCAAAAGTTGTTAATTTACCAATCAGACTATCAAGAGTAAGAGTGTTGCCAGGTGCAGACCTCATTTCATGTATAGAAGATATTCTAATTGCATATGCAGGCAACAAAGTTCTTAGAATTTTACTTACCATTGTATCTTCTTCAATGACACCACCATATCCTCAGATAGCATTGACTACCTCTTTGATTCAGTTTAAATATTTTGTAATGTTTTCTCCTTCCTTAATTTTCATATCATCAAATCTGCCTCTCAACCTTTCAGCTCTAGCTCTCTTCACATTTGTATCACCACCATAGACTTGAGAAAGTTTATCCCACATTTCCTTTGCAGTAGTGGAAGTCTTAAAATCCTCAAATTCTCAATCAAATAGAGTAGCAGCAATCTCTATCATATTAATGTTGTGTTGATGTTGGTCTCTCAACTGATCAAGAGTTAAAGGTCTATTTGGTGGTACTATGTAGCCATTTTCCAGTAAGGTTATGGTAGATTCACTAATTCGAGATATGTGAAGTTTCATCCGACTTTGCCATATAGTAAAGTTGTCCTTATTCAGCTTTGACACTTCCCTCTTATACATCTTGTAATCTTTCTGTTGAAGTCCTTAAAACTCTATTCCAAGCAACCAATGCTCTAATACCAATTATTAGAATAACTAAGAGGGGGCTGAATCAATTAGTTCAGTTATCCTATAGTCCCAAATACAAAGATGTAACACTCAAAACAATTCCAATAAATTCTTCAGCTCAGTAACATTAACTATTAAACTGTCTATGCTTTTTACTGATTACCAGTTAATTAACTCACTATGATTACTGACCAAATCAAATATGCAGTATGTAAAGTATGAAAATAAAATAATAATCACATAAAAACATAACACAATTATTTAACGTGGAAACACTGCTAAGGGAAAACCACCTGGGACCGGTAACCCAAAATAATTTTCACTCTTTTGAAGTGAGCTCGATGAAGAGCCAACCCTGTTAAAGGTTACAAACACACTGTTAGGTATGACCTTTTTAGAGGATTTAGACTAATAGTTAACTTTTGACCAACATTCACTATGGGTTAAATAAGATAACAATGTGCATTCCTTGAATGACATAGGGGCATAACGTAAGATGGTTAAGTCCACTCGGTTAGGAGATTTTTCTGTATCAATGGTTAAACTAAAACTCTTGTTGATATGATTACAATACAACTTAATTTTCAGATGTTCAGATCTATTCTAAGCCCATACAAATACCTTGATCAATATTTCAATTCACTTTCTCAACTTACTTTCACTCTGTAATAGCTCTCTGATGCTCAGTACTATTCTATAGTTCGGTTCTCCTTCAACCAGTCTGATTAGGCACACATGATGTTGTGTTCACGCGAAATCTCTACAGTCTTCTTTCTTCTAACATTATTTAAAAAATGAAACCCATATATCTTATATAGATAGATAAACCATTTTAATATCAACCATCAAATTTTGACGTTTATCCTTCTTCATTGATTTTTCCTCTTAAACCTTCCTTGGTAGTTGTGTCCATAACACATTTCAATTTGATCCTTTAGATCTTCTCTAAATTTTGTCAGTCATGGATCTCATAAAAAACTTTATCCTCAATTTTGAAATCATAATAATTTCCAGCTCATCATTTTATGTCGGCTAAACTAAGCATTTAGTACTTTCATCCATACTTGGTTAACAAAGAAATGCGTCAACGAGCACAAGCTTGATTAATACTGTCACTCGGTATACACTACACTGGCTCTGTGTATACTAAAGTGATTTATTTACCGACCACATTGCCTTGTGCAATTTTACTTCCTTCTTCATAATAACATAATCAAGTTAACAATATGAGATCATAGACTCATCAATAAGTTATGCAAAATATTCCTTATTGTCATTTGTCATATCCATTTCTCTCCATGTAGATATCTCAATTCTTCATCTTTTCTCTCTTCTTTTACATATATTTAAATATTTGTAACTAACATGATTAGTACAATCAAAACTAGTTGACATCAATCACAACATAATTATTGATTTAATTATCTTACATATCATTTTAGTAACTCAGTGATCTCTAATCATTGATCTTCAAGTCACACGGGTATTCAATTAGTTGTAGTTCATCAATCGGTTGATATGCTTTGTTCTATTCTTTTGGTGTCCAAACTTGCTTCATTTTAGTCCCACATTCTTGTGATATGTGTCCATGCATATTGTAAGTGTGACAATGTTTCTCCACATAGGGTTTCTTAGGAGTCCTATTTAATTTAGATCTACACTCATGTGACTAATATCCATACTTGTTATAGTTATAGCAATAACCATTAAACTTAGGAGTAGATTTAGGAATACCTTTTTCTTTACTCCTGCAAACATTTATTGTTTGGTCTGGTGTTCAACAATTATAACATGATAGCTTCTTTGGCCTTTGATTTGTGTAGGCATTATTCTTTTCATCTTGTCTTGATGATTCTCTTGGCCTGATGTAGCTTAAACTACTTCTTTTTCCAACTCCTTTCTGACTTATAATAAATTATTCCATTCTCTTAGTACTATCTTCAGAATTATTGATCATCTCATTATGTTGTTGTTTCATTTTTACCTCATTCTTCAATCTTTCATTTTCCTCTCTTAGTGCACCAATGTCTTCTATTTGCCTTGTAAGCTCAGTATTTACTCAGTTGACTTCCCAACTTATGACAACCATTTGATTGGAGATTTCAAAGTGGTGAGTCTCAGTATCTTAGATTTCTTCTCTTGCAACTTCTTAGTCATTTATCTCTTGTCTTCAACCACCAAGTTTCTTTCTTGTTCTACTTGCCTAGCATTGTTCATGATATTAATCATCCTAACCATTTGTGTCTCTTGACCAATCTACAGAGCTTTGACTTGTTCAGTAAGATGTAGGTTCTTTTCAAATAGATTTGATATGGTTCCTTTAGATGCATCAAATATGCTACCAGATCCAGATATAGATATCTCAAATGGGTCATCTATCTCTTCTTTGTGATAATCAATCTCACTGTACCAAATTTCCATATCCTTCCTTCTAATCAGTAACTTCTTCAATTCTTCTTTGGGTTCCTTGAATTTCTCAATAAAGATCTACATCTGTAACCTTTGATTCTCATTGGTCTTGTCCAACTTATATCATTCCATCCTTAGATCTTTCCTCTTTAGTGATTAAACTTCGTTAACAAGAGATATAGTCCTGATACCAATTTTTGGGCTTATGGAAAGATAAGTAATGAGAGGGGAGGGGTGAATAAATACCCTTAAAACTTTAAAGACTAACAATTTTCACTTTTATATCTCAATTAACGAACTGATACCATTGTTTGAAACATACATTCAAGTAAATGAAAATGTAAATTAGATGTAAACAAAACAATAAATCATACATGAAAATTCATACACATGACAAAAATATTTTGGTATTACAGAAATCCTTGTAAGAAGGTAAAAACTGCAGTGGGGATGACACCCACAAATATTCACTACTACAACAAATAAGTATGTCGGTTAAGGCTAAAGGTTTTTTATCACTTCTGATGATCTTACCCTATCAGGAGTAACAATAAGATTGACTAGATCTACCTAGTTAGAGGATTTTAAAAGAACAATACATGTGTGTACTCAGTTAAGGTATTTACATAAGAACTGTTAAGTTCACTCTATTAAGAGATTTTGAATTCTGCAACAATGGTTTTAAATTGATAACAGTAAAAGTATTTGTAAATACAAAATTAATCTTGGCTGATTCATATATGTAAAGTATCAAATAAATATCACCTCAATGTGATGTATATGCCTTACTATTCTGCTCAGTAGCCTTGTATGTTTTCTACAAACTAAATTCTTCAATCATAAACCTTCTATCAAAAACCCTTTGTCTAATCTCCTAATGTCCTTATTGTGGCTACTCCTTCATGATACATGATTGTAATGACTTCTTTACAATTATATATAAAACTTATGTGACCTAATTAGGGTCTAGAATATCTTAGAAAAACTAAGACCAATGGTGTAAGAAAATAACCCAGATCTAACATTACATAGGAATCATCACAAAATTAATGATTACATCCATATTAAAAATATGTCTCGATCTTGGTGAACCATTTTCCTAATCGGTGTTAACTGTTTAAATAGATGTTTGTGCCATTCCTAATTACTATGTCATTTCCTTCTTTACTCACTAATCACTACATTCACCATTCAGTAAATTAGTGATGCTTGGTTTAAATGAATGCTTAGTGATTACTCATTCAGTACTCGATAAATGTTTATTGCTCGGTAAGTGTGCTTAATCAAACCTATGTTCGGCTACCTTGAGGTTCTACCTTGTCTTTACTCGGTATGAAGGCTTTGTATGCATGACTGATTTTTATGTTTGTTTCCTTTTACCAACCTTTACCGACTAAATAACTGGTTGATACTAATGAAAATCCATTAATGCTAAAATAGAGATAACATTGAATTTCTCTTTCTATAAAAAAAATAAAAATGAAATTGCACAAATACAGGACAAGTTATAAGCTATGTAGTCAAGGTATGTCAAAATTATGATTTAGTCAACTTCAAATGTTAATTAAATATGAAATAATCATGATAATGTCATAAAACCAATTGCATTCCCTCTATATGCATGTTAAAAAACTAAATTCAAAAGAATCACATTGATATCTATTTTAGACAAAAAAAAATTGCTCTATGAAAATAATGTAACTCTTTGAAAATGATATTTTCAGCAACATAACAGTTTTCCTGGGAGAAAGAAAAAACCATTCAAATCAATTCAAAAATAAAAATAAAATATATATTTACTGTAATACTGCAAAATTGGCACCTTACAATTCTAATCAATTTTGGTGCATTCCTTCGAATTTCCACATCATCGAAGTCCTATTGTACTAGGCAATTTTATCTGCTAATTGACTTTATTTGACTTGGTGTCAAATGCAAAAAACCCTAAATTTGCATTAATCATACACTATATTTAGTTCCTAAATATTTGACATTTATTGGCTAAATAATTCCTATGATTAATTAATTTAATTCTAAAGTCCTAGTGCTTTAATTAAATTAATTCCACCCCCTTTAGCTAATACACATCAAAGGAATTAATAATTCTTTAATTTTCTAAATGAAATATCCCACTTGAATTTAATTATTCAAAATTATTCGAAGAGTCACCCACATGTGGAAATATTTCATTTATTTTATTAAATAAATCCTTCAATTTGTCTCACCTTCATCCATGGAGAGGAAGAGTCAGTCATTTCGTTGCAAGAAACTCTTCATCCTTCACCCGGGCTCTTCTATATTATGAACCTCTTTTTCCTCATTTGGGGGAGGGAATTTAGAGTACGAAAACTATAACAAATTGTTGTTTCAATTTCCTCATACTTTCAAGCTTTTTCATTGCATATTTAGAAAAATTTCCATTTCTAGTATAATTGCATTCTCATCTTTAATATAGTTTGCTTATCAAGTTCTTAGTCTAATTCTCATTTCCCTATTCAAGCTTTAGATTAAATCTGCATTCTCATATTTCTTTCAAGTTCATAGCTTAATTTTCATTCTCATTTATTAGCTTAAATTCAATTGCATTCATGCTTAGCTTTGAAAATCCTCCATTTTAGTGATTGGTCTATGGTTGTTGGGCTCTAAAATCTGAGAGTAATTCAAACACCCCACCTAAATAGGAGGTGACAGGTCGATTCAATCGATATTACAAAGTGAATAGTTCATATTTATTGTCATAATTAATTCATTGAGCAATGAATATGTCATGTCTATGGCTGAATTAGAGGTCAACATTTAGACATAAATATTTTGGCACCCACCGTGTGGTAGAAAATTGATTTATAGCCTCATTAATCTCAAACTTTTTTTTGAAAATTCTACACTCTGTCGTACGTTCATACTTCACTGTGTATGGAATCTCACGTGAGTTTTATGAGTGTGCCACATGAAGTTGTGCTCTCAATAGCATTTTCTCACATGAAGAAATCACTATCTCGTGCAGGTCTCTGCATTTCCTCACGTGGAGCCAGGCAATTGCTCACGCGGAGCTTGCCATTAGAATTTGAAATTTCCCAGTTTCCTGTACTATTCTATTTCTTTTTTTTTTCTGACATTGTTATTTTCTATTAAATTTTTATATATCTCTATTTTTCTAACAACATAATAGTGGGCTACAGAATGCTTGACCAAGACATAAAACTTGCTAACAGTTTTCTTGCAGGATGGTTGTTTGAAGAATATTTTAAAATGTTGTGCTTGTTTACTGTTTTTACTCACATAGTATAACTAGGGCCTTTTTAAAATTTCTTAAGGATCTCGATAGAAGGATAGGGTAATAGGCTCTTCATTACATGGAAGTGATGCCAATGGATGAATCGGAGACCCAAATTTTTCTAGCATGATAGATACCTGGGGAAGCAAGGAAAGGTAGTGTATCTTTAGCACATCTACTTGTTAGGGGATTATTCTCTTCTCTCTTTGAGAGAACCAGAAACCCAAAAGATTGTGGATTGGTTTAGGAGGAACTAGCTTGGTGATGAATATGTCTTGTTTGTTTGGGTAAGGTGAAGAGGTAGAGAAGTATGCTCTTCTTTTTTTGATAGAATAAAAAAATTTGACCCTTAGATCTAAGCCAAAGTCTGTGTCACCTTTAGAGGGCTTGTCAAAAGTTGAAGCTCTGGGAATGACCCAAGTGAGTACACACCTATTGCTGATGATTCCACTATAATAAAGAACATTTTTTTGAGTCTAAAGACTCCAAAGCCATGTTAACTTCTTTCTCTTAATTTTGACTATCATCTTGAGAAAACCCTATCTATTGTACTAAGGGGCACCACTCCTAGGCCTGCTTGCAGAGGTGTATGACTCTAGGGTGTTGGTGTGGCTATGAGGCCTCAACCCTATATTGGGGGCATCAAAGGCTAGTGTTAATGAAAGCCCACTAAACACTTTCTTAGCTAGTTGCCTACTCGAATCACCTCCAAAAGTAGACATAATCTTTTCCCAAGGAGGGGGAAGAATCTCTCCCCTAGATTCTCACCATAAGCATGCACCTAGACATTTGAAGGTGGTATATGACACTAGCCCCTGCTTCAAGGGTAACCTTTGAAAAAATATTATTGAGACCTTGGAAACACCAAAAACACAGACGCCCTCTAGGGGGTGACATAGTTGTGTGAGGTGAATGCATGCACATAAGCTGTGAGGCATGGATTTTGTCTTCTCTACCATTTTTTTTATAGGGATAAATAAGTGATTGTTTCTAGTCTTAAACTGTCCATCATGATTAAACAAAAACTCCCATGATTCTACCAAGTTTCTTTGTCCTTGGTAGAATTGTTTGTGACTACTTACATCACCATTGCTTGATCTAAACATTCATTCTTGTAAATGATTTCTTGCAACATTCAAACTGAGATTGCTAATTCAAACTATCCTAGAACTATCTAAGAACTAGTAATTCTGTTAGAGAATAGTCCATACCATGTCTCAAAATCTGAATTTTACCATGAAAAATATGTGGATCTATCAAACCTTGGTCTTTTACGATGCGAGATTTCAAAACCTGTGGATTTCCTCATGTGAGACTTCATTTTCTCTCACATAGTTTGGCATTTCCTCATGCAAACCAACACTTCCTCGCATGAGAATGTACCTTGATTTTCAAAATAGTGAGATATTTCCCATTTACTGGTCTACTTTCTACTTAATCTGATTCTTGCTTGGGGTCTGGTTGCTTGTCCTCCTATTGTGCACTACTTGAAACTGAGTGTCTCAAGCTGCAAACCAAAAAATTACTACTTAAACTCATATTGTCTCTCTATTATTTGTCCCATCTTATTGTGATTTTGTACCTTGTGATGCAATAGTCACATCTAAACTATTCTAGCCATAATCTTGACAATTTGTGCCAGGTTCATTTCACATCTTAGTTGTTCTAGCCTTACTCTCCTTTTTGCTATTCCTAGAGACAGAGTTCTAGCATAATCCTGAGTCTCCTCTCATTACTTAATCTTTGTCTATGCTTGTTACAACTAGAAGTGGAAACACATTCCCCATCTATGGTATCAGACAAGGTAGAGGTAGATCTCGTAATCAAGGAAGAGGTCATTCCAAACCCATTATCCAACCTAAGTGTCAAGAGGGATCCTCATGTTCCTCCTCACTAGAAATCTTAAGAGAAAGTTTGTCTCAATCTTCATCTCCTATCAATCGACCTAGCATTAGACGTTCATTCTGTTTAAACCTCAATTTGAATTAGAATCCAGTGTTTGAAGAGCATTACAACTTATTGTTTCCAAACAATCTTAACCCATTTTGGGAATACCAACAAGACTCTAAAGGGTCACTTTCTATAATTAATCCTACTGATCCTTCTAAAATTGTCGACCCTTTTGATCCTATTTTCATGACCTCTCATAAACTGGTGTTCCAACAGTGTCATAGTCCCTTGTTTCAAAGACAACCTAAATTATTGTTTCAAGGGAAACCATTCCAAGATCAGTGAAACTTTGACAGGCCACTTTCTTGGGTCAATCCTATTGATGATATCGATTCAATTGACACTTTTGGTCATATCGAATCTATTGCCACTTGTGCTAAATTTGTGAATGCTTCAAAATCCCACATTGACAAGATGGGAGGTCCATTCGACTTCCAATTAGGTGAATACAACAAAACTCATGAGAAATCTCAAAAAAACTAGCATCCTAGTCACTCTTGAAAACATCAACATTATGATCAATCCCAAAATGATCAGAATCAACACCAATCTCAAAACAAATCTCAAGGCGACCAACAACCATATCACTATCACCCTCCTCCAAATGACCAGAATCAAGATCAAGCTTGAAGCATCTATGATATTCTTGGTAATGATGATGAGGTAATAACCCAAAATGACATAAATTATGCAAAAGACAACAAGAGTCTTATCAAGATGATGGAGATCCCCCTTCTAGAAGAGAAGGAGAAATATTTTCTTGAGCTGGCTAGACAAGGGGCCAAATTACCCCCAGACTATCAAGTCGAGATGCTTGTGGCCAAAGAAGAAGAAAATGAGACCGCTAAGTTGCAAGCGATGATTCAAGACATGCAAAACCAAATTAGCCAGCTTGCAAAGGATAAGGATAAACTAGTACAATAGTTCACAATGGAAAACATTTGTCCTTTCCCCTTTGATAAGAGTCTTCACATGCCACCTTTTCCCAAAGGTGTAGAGTTACCTAAATACAACAAATACTTGGGTACTACTGATCCCTAAGATCACTTGATGGAGTTTGGTGCTCTATCTATGGAATTTATACATGAGCAGACTTATCTTATGTGCCTCTTTCCTCATAGTTTGGGTGGGTCAACTATGGAGTGGTTTTCTCAGTTACCCACTAGAATCAAATCTTTTGACAAGATTGCTAATCTATTTATCTAGCATTATTCCCACAATATCCAATATCCAGTCAATATCTAAGAGATTTGTAATCTGGAACAATGACAAGTGCGAGCCTTTCTTAGCATTTATCTAGAGATGGAGACAACTATGTACAAAATATCCTCGCAAACTACCAGAGTCTAAAAGGCTCAACATCTTTTTAGATAATCTTGTCCTAGATTTTGGATATCAAGTACAATTACAAGGTCCCCTAACCTTCAATAGCATGATTAAGAAAGTTGTGTGAATAGAAGCATTTATGATCAAGAAAGGAGAGTTGACTTTGCAAAATGATAACAAACATTAAGGGTCTTCCTCCTCAAAAAAAGATAAAGGGAAGTTTGTCAACAAGAATAGAGATGTTGTGAATGATGGAGTGGTTGACAATGTGACCCCAAAATCTTTGAAGTCTATTTTTAATCTTACCTCTAGTATACAGGTGGTCAAAGCCACTAATAAGGCTGCAACGAATGCTTAACCATCTTCAAGATTTTCTAGAAACAAGCCTTGGGCCTCTCAACCCAAGTGTGAATTCACTTCCTTAGGAGAACTACTTGATGTGGTTTATAAGACTCTCATGCAAAATCAAATACTCACTCCTTTGGAAAAGCATCTCTATGATCTGCAACCGCAACCTCATTAGTGGAATGACAATGCATACTATGATTATCACCAAAACAAGGGTCATAAAACTTCTACTTGTCTCCAGCTACACCATAAGTCCAAGATTTGATTGACAATGATGACATTGTTGTGGATAACCATAACAAGAATTTAGATCACTAGGAATTCAAAGATCCCTTTCCTCCTCACGAGAAGGGTGAATCTTGCAAGACTAAGAATACCAATGCCAAGGTTAACTACATGTACACTACCAATGAAAATGTCATCAACATAATTGAACCTATTGAGGTTGAGTATTTTCATGTGATTACTATCAAGGGGAGCGAGGATGCTCCTAGGCCTAAGACTACATTTTTCTTGCGAGGGCCCAGGTCTCATTCTTCCAGACCCAAATCATCTTAGGATTGTGCAAATGCTATCACTCGCTCTCATGTGAAAATCATCATTAAGGGTCCTGACCCTTCTATGTCTGCTCCAAAGAAACCTATGGATAAAACTATTGTTGGCCCTGCAAGCAAAAAATCAAAATTGGTCCTTACACCTAGTGTAGCTAATTATAGCATTCTAGACAAGCTACAATGTACCAATGCTCAGATCACTATCCTTCAGCTATTGAATATCTCACCTACTCATAGGTAGATTCTGGATAAAGCCCTCACCAAGGAAAATATCCCAAAAGATTTGGATCTTAATCGGTCTCAATCTATGGTGGGTCACTTGACTTCACTGCATTATTTATCTTTCTCCAAGTAAGATGACAATTCGATGAGCTATTTGCACAATGCTCCTTTTTATATAGAAGTTATTATACACCCAAAGCATGTCCACTACATCCTCATTGACAATGGTGCTAGCCTCAACATTTTCTTTGCTAAGCTGCTGACCCAATCAGCCTATGATGAAGATTGCATATATGCCTGCAAGAAAATCACCATTGAGGCATATGATGAAGAGGAATGGAAATCCAAAGGTTTGGTTGTGCTGCCAATTTGAGTTGGACCTATTGAAAGAGATGTCATTTGTCAAGTTCTAGATATTCCTCTCGTATATAATATATTGTTGGGTAGACCATGGATCCATGAAATGTAGGTGGTACCATCCACATATCACCAATGTATCAAGTTCCCATTCCATGGAGCATAAGTGACAATACCTACCAATATAAACTATTCTTGCAATACACTCACACAATTTGCAGATAGTCTTGTCCCAACTAATAGAGAGTCTGTTGAATTCTATGATGCCAAACTCAAAGAAATGGTATAGACTCTAAAGCTTAAGGATACAGGCATGGGAGGGTATCGAATTGAACATGTGTTATCATTAGTAGCTCTACCTCTATCTCATCATTCCTATGGGAGACCCTCTGAGAACAACAAACCTTCTACTTGTTCTCCCCAAATAGTCTATGATGGTGCCTTTGAATAAGCCACAATGCCATTAGAAGATGACGATGAAGAAAGAGCTATTAAAGCTTGGCTTTACAAAGGAAAAGAAACATCTAAAAAAATCATTCCTACTCATGACTTAGAACAAGAACCATATAGTGAAGCCTTCAAAATCATGAAGTGCTTTGGTTAAAAAGGAAGTGGCCCCATAGGGGTGAATGATAATGGTTTTCATGAACCAATTGAAGCCACATGTCATGGAACCAAGGACACCACAAGTCTAGGCTTCAAGAAAATCTAGTTTCATTTAGGGATTAACAAGTTTGTACTAGAGCTAGGATGAGAACCAAAATTCCAGCCAGAATCTAAAGACACTACCATAATTAAAAATCTAGAGGATAGCTCTGACAAGGATATCTTTCCCTATTCCATTACTCTAGACCTTTCTACATTCTTTGAAGAACTAGATGATCCTATTATACCTATCCATC
Organism: Chamaecyparis obtusa; assembly: GCA_027943335.1. Classification (NCBI taxonomy): domain Eukaryota; kingdom Viridiplantae; phylum Streptophyta; class Pinopsida; order Cupressales; family Cupressaceae; genus Chamaecyparis; species Chamaecyparis obtusa. Next base: position 390,061 of record BSBK01001846.1, on the reverse strand, counting down.
AGGTAGAGACTGATAGTGATTCTGATGACATGACTTCTGTACATCTACTCACATATGACAAATGGAGAGAAATGAAAACTGACAATCCTAGGTTTCAGGGTGAACAATACATATTGTCAGCTTTCCAAGTGTAGTATGAATGAGATCAACTCCAACAAACCATCAATACTACAAGATATGAAGATTAGTCAGATGGTACAACAAGTGTTGATGAGATTCCAATATTGAGCATCACTGATTCACATGAGTATGAGTTTGATTCTCTGTTTGATGCAACTTTTGATAAAGATATAGATGTTCATGTGTATGAAAACCTCTTCAAAGTAGGTGAAGGGTCTAGTGTTAGGATGACTGAGTGTGATTCCATTAACACTAACATTCCCTCTACTTCCGCTATGAGGACACGAGAGGAATTGAACACACCTTTGGATGAGATCACTCTAGGTCTTGACTTACTCATCCATGCTTTTGATGGCTATACTATCAATGCACTTGAACTTGCCACTTCTCTTTCACTCCAAAATCCCGAACTCATCAACTGAAACTCTCCCTCTCCATCTAGAAAAGTCCTTATGTTCCAAAATGAATACACTCTTTCTTGTTATCTTAACATTGGCAAACCTATAATGTTCTGCACCAGTAACAACAATATCAACATCACTGAAGCTGATATCAACTATCTTAGTCATAAAATTAAAAGAAAAAAGAACAGGTGCTCTGATGGTGAAAACCAAATTGTGGCAATCTCAGAGCCATAAAAAGTAAAAATAAAAGACGTATCAGAGGGTGAAAACCTCTCTGAGGCACCCAAGGATGAGATACTTGATACACTTCCTAGTCATTTTCAAGAAAGATCATCAGTTCTGATTAAGCCAACTCAACCAATGAACTTGGGTATAGAAGTTGCACCACAAATTATTCATTTAGCACAGTCTTTATCTATAGAAGAGAAAGAGGAGTTCACTAGTTTCTTTCGAAGCAAGAAAATTAATTTTGCATGGACTTACTCTGATATGCCTAGATTGGATCCCAATCTAATCATGCATCATTTGTCTATTGCACTAGGCGTTGAGCCTGTTAAATAAAAACTTTGAAAGATGCATCCACATGTGGAATTTTTTGTCAAAGCAGAGTTAGAAAAAATTCTCAAAGCTGGTTTCATTAGAGCTATTGACTATGTAGAGTGGATCTCTACTATTGTTCTAGTTACAAAGCATGATAAATCTATCCATGTGTGAATAGACTTGAGAGACCTGAATAAAGCATGTCCTAAAGATGACTTTCCTTTACCCAATATTAGCATGATAGTGGACATGATAGTTGGCTACCAAATGTACTCTCTAATGGATGACATTTTTGGTTATAATCAAATAAAAATCATGCCAGAAGACCAAGAAAAGACAACCTTCACATGTGCTTGGGGAACTTTATGTTGGAATGTCATGCCCTTCAAACTGAAAAATGTCGGAGCTACATATCAAAGGGTTGTAACCACTATTTTTCATGACATGATGCACAAAACAATGGAACACTATGTGGATGACACTTTTGCTAAAGCATGCAGTAGAAGACACATCTTGTAGATCTAGGTCCTATACTAGATCAAATGGAACAATTTAGTCTAAGGCTCAACCCAAAAAATTATGCATTTGGTGTCACTTCTGGCAAGTTGTTGGGTTATATCATATCTGTTAAAGGCATAGAGGTAGATCCTAAGAAAGTTCAAGCTATCATGTAAATGCCTCCACAAAAGAACATCAGCTAGATGAGAAGACTTCAAGGGAGACTACAATCTATTCGACACTTCATTTCACAACTGGCCAATAAGTCACAACCATTCACCATAACTCTACATAAAGGTGTGACTTATGAATGGAACAAAGAATGTGACAAATGGCTCACTCAAATCAGACAATATCTTGCAAATCCACCAATCGTGATGCCTCCTATTCATGGGATGCCACTCATCCTTTATATCTCAGCTACAAACACATCTCTAGATGCTCTGTTGGCTCAAGAAGACCAAAATAACAAGGAAAGAGCCATTTATTACATTAGTAGAAGTCTGGTCTCTTATGAGATGAACTATTCAGTCATTGAAAAATCTTGTCTAGTAGTGGTGTTTGCTTTGCATAAATTATGACACTATATTCTTTCTCACACTACAAGACTCATTGCTAAAATTGATCCATAAAAGTACTTACTCAGTAAAGTTTCTCTCATAGGAAGACTGGAAAAAAGGGTCATGATACTCAATGAGTTTGACATTGGGTATGTAGAGAGAAAGGCCATTAAAGGACAAGCTATTGTAGATCAACTCGTAGAAAATCCTCTCAAGGATCATCAGCCCTTGAAAATTGAGTTTCTAGATGAGTCTATCATGCTTCTCACACATCAAACATGGAACATGTTCTTCAATGGATCCTTCACCCAGCAAGGATCAGGTGCCAGAATACTATTTGTCACACCATAGAGGTACTCTTTACCAAAGGCATATAAGATGTTGTTCCCTTGCACAAATAAAATCACTGAATATGAAGCTTTAATCAATGGTATGAAGATAGCTATTGAATGGTGTGTGGATGAACTTAAGGTCTTTGGAGAATCACAATTGGTCATCAATCAAGTTAATGATATCTATCAAACCAAGGATGAAAAGTTGGTACCTTATAAATGAATGGTTGATGATCTAAAAAAGTGCTTTCCACATATTACCTTCTAGCAGATTCCAAGAGAAGATAATAAAGTAGTTGATGCCATGGATACCCTTGCCTCCATGCTACAAATGCCAGAAAATGACTTTAGACATGAATTCCTAGTGGAGGCATTACGCTACCCAGCCTACAATACCCCTAAATCTAAGATGATTTGTTCAGTCATTGGACATGATTCATCTCACTACCATCATATCTATTCCTACCTCTGGGATCAAATTATTCCAAACACTTATACCCGAAATGAAAAATGTCACCTAGTCCATAGTTCTTCATGATATGTCATTGTAGCTAATGAATTGTATAGGTGAGGCCTAGACAGTACCCTCCTTAGGTGTCTAGAACTGAATGAGTCCAAATGTACATTAACTGAGGTGCATGAAGGCATTTTTGGTTCTCATTTGAGCAGTCTGACAATGGCTCGTAAACTTATTAGAGCTGGTTACTATTGGCCTGAAATGGAAAAAGAAGCTATATAATATGTCAAATCTTGTAAACAGTGCCAGCTCCATGGAAATATGATCCACGCTCTTGCCAAGGAGCTTATTCCCTTCATCAGTTTCTGACCATTTCAAAAATGGTCCTTTGATTTCATGGGTCAGAGACATCCTTCTTCCTCAAGAGGGCACAAGTTCATTATCATAGCTACAGACTATTTTAATAAGTGGGTTCAGGCAGTGCCTCTAACCATAGCTGATGTAAAATCTATAACAAGGTTCATATTGAATTACATCATTTGTAGATATGGTGTACCCTCCTCAATAATCACTGATAATGGGGGGAAATTCAATAATGAGCATCTAAAGGAATTATGTACTAAGTTTAGAATCATTCAGCATTGGTCCTTGATCTATTATCCCTAGGGTAATGGATACGAAGAAGCTTCCAACAAGACAATCCTCAAGATCCTACACAAAATAGTTCACAAATCTAGTAGAGATTGGCACCTCCAAATTAATCTAGCTTTATGGGCCTATAGAAAAAGCATTCAAACACCAATAGGGGTCACACCCTTTTCCTTAGTCTACAATGTGGATGTTGTGTTGCCTATTGAGGTCAAGATTCCTACATTGTGAGTCTCTCTGAAGGGCCTCATTATTGATAAAGACATTAGAATATCTCAGCTAAAAGAGGTAGAACTAATAGATGAATGTCGAAAAGTGCCATTCAATCATCTAAGAGCATACTAGAAAAGAATGTCTAAGAGCTACAATAAGAAAGCTAGACCAAGGGAATTTCAAGTGGCTGATCTCGTCCTGAGAGAGAACCCCAAGAATGAACAACAGTGGATCCAGAAAGGAAAGTTTGAACCAAACTGGCTTGGTTCGTACATTATCACTACAGCACTTGGGTCTGGTGCTTACCAACTATCTACTACTAAAGGATAACAGCTCAAAGAGTTGATCAACACTCTACACATGAAAAGATTCTACAACTGAGATATCTATGTATGCTCATGTACATACTTTATTCTAAAAAAATCCTAAAAATTACAAAATGTCCTCAAAAAATGATCATCTTAGTGAAAACCTAGTAAACAGGCGCTTTGATGTATCTATTATCCTAGTGAAAACATGGTACATAGGTGCCTTGATAATAATAAAAAAACTCAGAAATTCAAAAATACAAAAAAATTAAAAAGAGAAAAGTACAAAAAAATGGAAAAACAAAAAATGTGCCATTGATGAAAACCTGGAAAACATGCGTCATCATAGTAAAAATAGAATCTCTACCAAGATGGTGAAAACTTAGTAAACAGGTGCCTCTTGTTCCCCAATGCTATACCTATTATGGCACCGCTTGGCCCTTTTGTTCCTGCTTTAGTTTGCTTTCCTGCTTTAGTTTGCTAGCTCATGCACTCACTCTTAGCTATCTTTGAGATTATGCTCCACTCTACATGGATTGAAACTGGTCACACTTGGGGGCACCTTCCTGGTCTAGGGGGCAATGTCCTATATTTTTCAAAGGATTTTCCTTGCATCAATCACTAGTGGTTCTCACTGTGTCGGATTACTGATTCCTAGCTATCGCTTGTTAGAATAACTGAGAGGGGGGGTGAATCAGTTATCCAGTGTCCGAAAACAAAATGTATAATTCAAAACAATTTCTTCAATTTCTACTCGTCAGTAAGCAATAATAACTCTCACTGTCTGTGCTTTTACCAATTACCAGTCTAATACTTATAACAGTTTACCGATCAAATCTAACATGTAACATGCAAAGTATGATAACAAACAAATATCAAAATCAACATATAACACAAGAGATTTAACGTGGAAACCCTATAAAGGGAAAAACCACCTAGGACTGGCAACCCAAAATTGTTCACTCTTCTAAAGTGAGGTCGGTTAAGACCCAACCCTGTTAAATGTTACAAACACACTGTCAGGTGTGACCTTGTTAGAGGATTTTAGACTAGAAGTTATCATCCAACTAGCATTCACTATGGGGTTGACAGGATAACAATGTTCATTCTATGAATGATACATCATAGGACTTTTAGAGTCCACTCAGTTAGGAGATTTAGACTGTATACAATGGTTAAATATGTAACAGTAAAATGACCTACCTTAATACAACTTCAATTGCAAATTATAGATGAATGTTAAGTCCATACAAATCCTTTTGATCAATAATTCACTTCAGATTCCATACTGTATCAACTTACTGTCTATTCGTGATAGCTCTCTGTAGCTTGGTAACTAATCTGCAGCTCGGTTCTTACTAACCAGTATGATCAGAATGCATGAAAACCTTATTCATGCGATAATCCTGTAGCTTCTTCTTCTTCTAGTACTTTCATAAATAAATTATGTTCTCTTATATAGATGAGTAAATCATTTTCTTCTCCACCATCAGATTTTGCTGCTTAATCACATTCATAGATTTTTCCATTTAAACTTTCTCGGTACTTGTGTTAATAACACATTTCAATTTTCTCTATTAGATCTTCTTTGAATTTTGTCAGCCGTTGATCTATGTAACAAACATTATCTGTTACCTCGATGCTATACTCTTGCCAGCTCATCAATCTTATCAGCTAAACTTAATCATTTAATTCATTATGTCCTCCTCGGTTAACAAAGAATGCATTGGTGAACACTGCTCGATTAATACTATGGTCGGTATACACTACACTCCGTCAGTGTATACTAGAAATGCTTTATTTACCAACAACACTGCTTTGTGTCTTTCAGCTCTATACTTCATCATAGATGAATGCAACATAATAAATTCAATATCATCAAGTCATAGACTCATCAACAAGTTACTCAATGTGTTCCTTATCCTAATCTATCATGTGCATCTTCCCTCATGTAGATTTCTCTGTTCTTTATCACTTTCACCTTTCTTTAGATGTCTCAGTGTAGTAACTTACAAGATAAGTGTTGTCAAACTAGTTGACATCAATGACAACATAATACTGATTCAATCATATTACATATCTAATCAGCAACTTCTCAGTGATCTTTAATCACATATTCTTCAATCAGATTCCAAATCAGTTGTAGTCCAACAATCTCTCCCTTTGGCATTGATGGCAATTCAAGTAATATGAAATGTACCATACACATACCAAACATACATTCTACAACTTTGTGAACAAATGTTGTAAGTTGAATAGAATTAATATGTTTAATCACTACGTTACAAAACCAACATTAAGTAATACTACTTTACCATTTTTTAGTTGTAATATTTTTAGTTCTCCTATTCCTGCTTTTATTCTTTGTAACTGATCTTCAATATTCTATCTCATTTAGATTGTCTCTCCTTTAGATAGTTCTTGTCGATGCTTGTTTCAAACCTTTCAACCTCTTTCATATTGTTCATCTTTCCCTTTCATATATGTACATTCCTTTCATATTGTTCACCTCTCCCTTTGACAACAATGCCAAAGAAACAAATAAACAATCAGCTCTGTAGTAGCCAAGTAACTCTTTGGTGTCCTGTTCTTCCTCTGTATCTTTGTATACTGATATCTCATTGGTTCAAGTGCTCAAATTTAATCACAACCTTGAACATGATTCAAAGTGTGAACTATGTTGCATCAACATGAATGATCTTTTGATAAAAGTAGGCTGATGCAACAACCAGATCACCTTAGTGACCGATAGACAGGGGACAGACCCCAAGTCTAGTCCTGAAGTATTCAAATGTGTCTTTCGGTAGGGGTTTTGTAAAAATATCTACAAGTTGTTCTTTGGATGTAAAAAATTCTAACTTAACTTGTTTCTCTTACACTTGTTCTCTTAAGTAATGATACTTGATAGATATATGCTTTGTCTTAGAGTGCATCATAGGATTCTTTGAAATATTAATAGCACTAGTGTTGTCACAGTATATAATCACCGGGTTAGTGATTACCTCATTCGTTCCTTCCAACACTTGTTTGATATATGCAATGTTTTAACAGTTAGTAGTAGTAGCAACATACTCTGCTTCAGCTATAGACTAAGAAATACAAGCCTACTTTTTACTTGTCTAGATTACAAGTCTTTCACCAAAGAAAAATGCTCCTCCGGTGGTGCTTTTTTTGTCATCCACATTTCCAGCACAATCAGCATCAGTGAAAACTTTCAATTCAAACTTCCCTTCCTTAGAATACCATAATCCATAATTCTCTATTTTGTTCAGGTATCTTAAGATCCTTTTTGTAGCTATCATGTGTGATTCTCTAGGATTAGCAGAAAATCTTACAACTATACCCACAACATGTGCTATATCTATCCTACGGTGAACTACTTACATTAACTTACCAATCATGGATTGGTAAAGTGTCTGATTTACCTCAGTAGTTTCATCCTCCTTTGTCAATTTGCATCCAATAGCCATTGGTGTTCCTACAGATTTAGCATCTTCCATGCCAAATGTCTTCAGTACTTCCTTTATGTATTTACATTGTGCGATGAAGATTCCATCACTTTGCTGAATCACTTGTAGTCCAAGAAAGAACTTAATCTCTCTGAACATAGACATTTCAAATTCCTTTTGCATTTCATCAGTAAATGCATTGCAGACAAGATCTAAGCCACAAAAGATGATATCATCAACAAATATTTTAGTAATGATAATAGTATCATCAGTATCACCTTTCACATATAAATTGTTGTTTTCACTTGTTCTAACAAATTCAATACTTAACAAGTAAGTATGCAGTCTTTCATACCATGCTCTTGGTGCTTTCTTTAGTCCATATAAAGCTTTATGTAATCTACATACCATGTTTTTATTGTCGGGATCAACAAATCCTTTAGGTTGTTCAATGTAGACTTCTTCTTCAAGTATACCATTCAAAAATGTTGACTTTACATCCATTTCATAGACTTTGAATTTCTTATGTGCAGCATAGGCAAGTAGCATTCTAACTCCTTCTAATCTAGAAACAGGTGCAAATGTCTCACCATAATCAATGCCTTCTTCCTATGCATATCCCTTGCATACTAATCTAGCTTTATTTCTAGTGACTTCACCATTTTCATTCAATTTATTCTTGTATATCCACTTAGTACCAATAACATTCTTATCTTTTGGTCAGGGTACTAAGGACCAAGTTTTGTTGTTTTCAATTTGTTCTATTTCCTCCTTCATTGCATTAACCCATTCTTCATTCTCTAATGCAACTTTCACAATTTTAGGTTCAAATTCACAAATTAAACATGTACCTTGTCTTGTTTTGCTTCTAATTTGCATTCCAGCATGTTTATCTCCAATGATTTGTGTTTTAGGATGATGTCTTTTGACAAAACTAGCCAAAACTTGATTTCTCCTTTCTTGTTCATCCTGCTTAGGGTCATTTCCTTGTTTAGAAGCTTCTTCATGTTCATTGGTTTGTGGTGCTTGTTGTACTGCATTGTTTCCCTGTTGACCAGTTGTTACAACTTGCAGTGTCGGTAGATACTCTGGATGTTCAATGTAAGTGAATCTACTATAGACTTCTAGTTCCTTTGTGCTTTCCTCTATGTACTTATCATCAAACTCATCAACATGAACATTAGTACTTTCAACAATCTTATTTGTAGTCTTATTCAAACATTTATATGCTTTACTTGTAGTGGAATATCCTAGAAATATCCCTTCATCTCCTTTAGAATCAAATTTTCCATTTCTCTCATCTTTCAAGATAAAGCATTTACTTCCAAAAATTCTAAAATAATTTATAGTAGGTTTGTGTCCAAACCATAGTTCATAAGGTGTTCGGTTGGAGTCTTTCTTTAGTTGTACTCGGTTAAGAACATATACAGCTATGCTTAAAGCTTCCCTCCAATATGTCTGAGCAACATTCTTTTGTATCATTAATGTTCTAGCATAGTCAATTATAGACCTATTCCTTGTTTTAGTAATGCCATTTTGCTGAGGTGTCCTCAGTGCAGATACCTGCCTCTTGATTCCATGCTCGTTGCAAAAGTTAGTAAATTCATCAGAGATAAATTCACCTCCTCTATCAGATCTTAAACATTTTATTTCTGTTCTAGTTTCTTTCTCTACCTTAGCTTTATACCATTTAAACATTTTGAAAGCTTCAAAATTCTCTTTCAAGAACATAATAGTCACCAGTCTAGAGTAAGCATCAACAAAAAGAATAAAATATTTATCACCATAATAACTCTAAGTTCTCATAGGACCACATAGATCATTATGAACCAACTCAAGTATCTTCTTTATTGAGTAGTCCTTTCTTTTAAAACTAGACTTAGTCATCTTACCTCTCTAACATTCATGGCACATAACATGATCAGGTTTTGTTAAGTTAGGTAGTCCTCTAACTCTTTTCTTTCTACTAATCGTGATCATGTTGTCAAAGTTAACATGGCATAACCTTCGGTGCACAACCAAGCATCTTCATCCTTTATTAACAAACAAGAAGACTGGTCCATATCAAGATAGAATAGATTACCTCTAGATTGTGTACCAGTTCTGACAAGTCTTCCTCCATCATCATAAATCTTTGCCTTTGTTCTCTCAAAAGCTAGTTGATGTCCTGAATTGTTCAACTAAGCCACACTTATCAAATTATAGTTCAGTCCATCTACCCTGTATGCATTTTCACATTGTAGTTTGTCATTGATCATCAATGAGGCTTTACCTCTCACCATATAAGGTGCATCATTTCCCATTCTCATAGATCCTCCATTATATTCAACAAGATGATCAAACTTCCCTACATCACCGGTCATATGATGTGTGCAACCATTGTCTATGATCCATGTATCATTTCTACTTACTTTAGAGATCAGTGTTGTCTCTTCATGTTTCTCTTCCTCTTCTGAGTCATCTTTCATAGCAACAAATACAACTTCTATATCATCATCAGAATCAAATTCAGTTTCAATATCTTCGGCTATGTAACATACCTTTTTGCCTTTTTCATCTCGGTTGTCTCTGTTGTTGTGTCACTAACCTCTATTGACTCTTCTCCCATAGCTTCCATCAGATCAATCTTTGGATCTATCATCATCTTTCTTCTATGGACATCTAGTAGTGATGTGACTAACTACTTTACAATTAAAGCATGGTAAAGGTAGCTTACCTCTATACCTTTCTTTTCCTTTGGAAAATCTTCTGGCCATAAGTGCTTCAAGCTCATCAAGTTCATCATCAGTATTGTCATCACTATCACAATTCTTACCATTCCTGCTAGACTTTCCAATCTTTAGAGAAGACATGAAAGTGGATTCAACAAAAGGAACAACACTGTTATCAAAATTTTTTAATTCAAAGGTTGTAAGTTTACCAATCAGAGTGTCAAGAGTGAGGTGGGATGTAGCTCTTGTTTCATGAATTGCAGAGATCCTGATTGCATAAACTGGTAGCAAAGTTCTGAGAATCTTGTTTATCACTGTTTCATCATCAATTACTCCATCAGATGATCTAATAGCATGTACCACCTCTTTGAGTCTATTTGAATATTGGAAAATATTCTCACCTTCTTTCATTCTCATATCATCAAATCTGCCTCTCAGACTTTCAGCTCGGGCTCTTTTGACATTCAAATCTCCACTGTAGATTTGTGCTAATTTATCCCACATTCCTTTGGTAGTTGTGCATGTCTTGATATCTTCAAATTTAGTATCAGTACAGGCAACAAAAAGTTCCATCATAGTAACATTGTGTTCATGCTTATCCTTCAGTTGATCAATAGTTAGGGGACCAGTGGGTGGTTGCATGTAGCCATTTTGCATCAGATCTAGTGTTGTGTTCCCAATGCAAGATATGTGTCGCTTCATTCTACTTCGCCATACTATGAAGTTCTCTTTATTCAATTTTGGTACTTCCCTCTTATACATCTTGAGACCTTTATGCTTAAGTCCTTAAAAATCTGTTCCAAGAAACCAATGCTCTGATACCAATTGTTAGAATAACTGAGAGGGGGGGTGAATCAGTTATCCAATGTCCCAAAACAAAATGTATAATTCAAAACAATTTCTTCAATTTTTTCTCATCAGTAAGCAATAATAACTCTCACTATTTGTTCTTTTAATGATTACCAGTCTAATACTTATAATAGTTTACCAATCAAATCTAACATGTAACATGCAAAGTATGATAACAAACAAATATCACAATCAACATATAACATGAGAGATTTAACATGGAAACCCTGTAGAGGGAAAAACCACCTGGGATCGGCAACCCAAAATTGTTCACTCTTTTGAAGTGAGGTCGGTTAAGACCCAACCCTGTTAAAGGTTACAAACACACTGTCAGGTGTGACCTTGTTAGAGGATTTTAGACTAGAAGTTATCATCCAACCAGCATTCACTATGGGGTTGACAGGATAAAAATGTTCATTCTATGAATGATACATCATAAGACTTTCAAAGTCCACTCAGTTAAGAGATTTAGACTATATACAATGGTTAAATATGTAACAGTAAAATGACCTGCCTTAATAAAACTTCAATTGTAGATTATAGATCAATATTCAGTCCATACAAATCCTTTTGATCAATAATTCACTTCAGATTCAATACTATATCAACTTACTGTCTGTTGGTGATAGCTCTTTGTAGCTTAGTAACTATTCTGCAACTCGGTTCTTACTAACCAATATGATCAAAATGCATGAAAACCTTATTCATGCGATAATCCTGTAGCTTCTTCTTCTTCTGGAACTTTCATAAAGAAATTATGTTCTCTTATATAGATGAGTAAATCATTTTCTTCTCCACCATCAGATTTTTCTGCTTAATCACATTTATAGATTTTATTGCTTAAAATTTCTCGGTACTTGTGTCAATAAAACATTTCAATTTTCTTCGTTAGATCTTCTTTGAATTTTTTCAACTGTTGATCTGTGTAACAAACATTATCTGTTACCACAATGCTATACTCTTGCCAGCTCATCAATCTTATTGGCTAAACTTAATCATTTAATTCATTCTGTCCTCCTCAGTTAACAAAGAATGCGTTGGTGAACACTGCTCAGTTAATACTATGGTCGGTATACACTACACTCCATAGGTGTATACTTGAAATGCTTTATTTACCGACAACACTACTTTGTGTCTTTCAGCTCTATACTTCATCATAGATGAATGCAACATAATAAAGTCAATATCATCAAGTCATAGACTCATCAACAAGTTACTCAATGTGTTCCTTATCCTTATCTATCATGTGCATCTTCCCTCATGTATATTTCTCTATTCTTTATCTCTTTCACCTTTCTTCAGATGTCTCAGTGTAGTAACTTATAAGATAAGTGTTGTCAAACTAGTTGACATCAATGACAACATAATACTAATTTAATCATATTACATATCTAATTAGAAACTTCTCAGTGATCTTTAATCACATATTCTTCAATCAGATTCCAAATAAGTTGTAGTCCAACATTGCTTGGATCTCTCTTCTTGAGGATCCCTCATACATCATTCACCCATGCTTCCCATTGTGTCTTCCTGCTGATGTTGTGTTCATTCTTAGGTCTCTCTTCTTGATGATCTCTCGTATCAGTCACTATTGGTTCTCACTTCATCTGCATGTTAATACTTCATTAGTACTTTGATTTCTCCTTGAGACTATCTCTTGTGTCAGTCACCACTGGTTCTCACTATGTCCTCCTATTGTCTCCATTCCATTGAGACTTCTCGTGCTATATAATTCTGAACTGACATCAATCCACTTAAACTAAAACTAAAAATTGGGTTTGAAACTCTTTGAAGTGTGCTGATCTTTTCTTTTGTTTGTTTGTCTTTTCTCTTTATCATTCCTCCTCAAGCAACTCTAAGACGTCTCTCTTGACTGAGAGAAGTGAAGACTGTAGGCATGATCTTTCCTTTGCTTTCTATTTTTCATTTTAGTTTCAATGATCCAATGAATCTATATAAGAGGGGTGTCCACTATAAGAGCCTTCATCTCATATTGGATGGCCATGTGTACCTCGAATCCTTTTATATGGAAACTTTGGTGAGGTTAGTTCTTCTCCTTATTTGTTTGAGTGACTTCTTTCTTCTACAAGTGGAATCACAAATGCTCGTCCAGCAAAGTGAACATAAGGGTCACTGTGATCACCTTTGATATACTTATCATTCACTTAGTAAAAGGAAGAAACTCTTGCCTATTTGGCATGTCTGTACACAAGAAACATTTAGGTCATTATAGCAACTACGCTTTGATGCTTATGTTTACTTGCTAAATCAAAATGGATAGGTGTTCAAGTAATTCTGGCTTCTTGTGCCTTAATGCTTACACCTCATTTCAAAAAATCTAAGACTAATGTCATATTCATATTCTCATGGTTGCAATGTCAGTGAGGGTTGTATGACATCTTACAAACATCCATTACTAAAAACTCTATGATGATAACCTAATGGGTCCAACAACCAAGTCCTAGGGTTTGCATCTAGTTTAGGCTTACATTTTCATTCTAGGCTTGCATTGAGATAGTGTTTTGGTGTTCACTTGATTGTCTCCTTCATTTATTCAGTGAGGGTTCTCATCTTTCATCCTAGGTTCATCTTGGTTGCACAAGTGTTTGATCCTGCTTCTTGATCTTCACACTTTCTTTTGGTTAGTACCTGTCATGTATTGTGACATCCTGCCTAAGATTATTAGTACCATAAACATTGTATTTTCATTGCATTTTCATTACATCCATAAATTCATATGCATACATTCTACATCTACATATTCATATCCATGTACATTCATTATAAGCATAAATCAAATCATACATTGCATTTATTCATCTACCATCTATCATTGCATTTCACATTGCATACTCATATATAAATAAAATATGTGTACATTCATTTGCATATACATAAAGGAATCATGTACATCTCACATCTAATCCATATATTTAATCATATAGGAAACATCTTATAAACATCAACATAAAAGCAATATACACACAAGTACAATGACATCAAAAGTTGAGCTCATATATATATATATATATATATATATATATATATATATATATATATATATATATATATATATATATATATATATATATATATATATATATATATATATATATATATATATATATATATATATATATATATATATATATATATATATATATATATATATATATATATATATATATATATATATATATATATATATATATATATATATATATATATATATATATATATATATATATATATATATATATATATATCGATTGATCAATGTTAATGTACAAAAGAATGGTGCTAATTGAGAAAAGTCTATCAAAAATGGGGAAAATACATCAATGTATATCAAAGTCTAGATCTAACTCTACCCATCACCACCTAGAGGAGGTGGTGGAGGTTGTCCCTATGGTGGTCCCTGGGGAGGTGGTCTCTACGGTGGTGTCTGTGGAGGTGGTCCCTATGGTGGTGCCTGTGGAGGTGGTCCCTATGGAATGGCCCATGCCCCAGCATACTCTAAAAATGGTGGAACCTACTCCACTAAATTTGGCACTACCCTGATATACGCTGCATAATAATATGCTGACTATGCAGCCTCATATCTCACCTCCAGTTGATCCCTAGCAAGCACCTCTTATAGGCCTATGATCTCTCAATCTCCCTTTGCCACCTGGGTCTCCTATACGATGACCTGTGTGTGGAAGTCATCTTGCTCCCACTATACTTGTCTGATCCTCTCTCGAATCTTCCAGAGAGACTCCTATAACTATGTAACCTACCCTCCAATAGGTGGATCCTATGTTGCCTGATCCTGCATGTCAGTGTCATCATCTTGTGGCCCCTTGTCAGGAGGTGGCTACTGAGATGTATCTCTAGTCCTCTTCCTAGTGGACCTATCCTCAGTCCCACTACCACCAATGCCTGCATCTAACCCCATCTATCTTAGAGGAATGAGAGTCTTCCCAGTCCTCAGTATCAATATCCTTTTCTACTACTACTAAGCAACCTACTATTGTGTAGGCTGCTGCTGTGGTATTTGCAGCTTAGCAACTTGTTGCTGTGTAGGCTTCTACTGTGGTATATGATTCTCTACTAGTACATAGTGCTGCTATTATATAGGCTACTACTATACTACTTATTGTACTCACTCACCCATGTCAGTCAGATCTATGAACCTAGGGTATGGGTGTGCCAAAATGTAATCCCTATATGCAGGCGTCATATCTACATTGGTCACATATGCCATATAATCCCACCGAGCTGGTGGTATCCATGCATCAATCATAAACTTGCCCTGGTCTACCCTAGGCTACCGACCCTTCTTCCTCTCATTGACAAATTAGGCATAGGAATAGTACTCCTGGGAGACATCCTATGGTCTCCCAAACTGCCATAAGAGCCGTGTGAGTGGGAATTACTCAATGATGGAAATGGTACACCTGATCAGAGGATGTGAAAAGAACATGTGTGGGAGCTCATGTTGAGCATCATCCCATATCTCTATAGCTGCCCATGGTCTCCATATAACTACAACCATGTCATCCAGGTTCCCGCACCACTACTCAGTCTTACCCAGCTTTGGCTGGATCATAGGTCTAACGTACCTACATATATACAGCTCCAAGGGTTATCAAGTATCATGGAATACAAGCCTACATACAAGGAGGTTCTCCCAGGCCCATATTTGAAGAACGAAAACACCTACAGCCATGGTTTGCACACTCTGATATAGGATCTTGTGGATCTCATGGTACATATGTGCGAGCATGCACTCGCCCCATCCAAACCTCATAGCTGGCCTATCTAGCATCCATTGTAGCATGTGCCCCCAACCACACTCTAATCCATGTTGTCCTTGATCTAGTACCATTTAACAACTCATAAATGATGCTAAGACCACCACTAATCTATGCCCTGCTCCATATTGGCTGATCAAGTCCTCCCATGAGATGGCCTGACCCATCACCAACTCATCCTAAAAGATAGGCCTCAGTGCCAGTGTGTCTGCTCTCAGCTGAATCTCATACTCCACACAAGCCCCATGGAATGGTATCCTTAGAATCCTATAGATGTCCTTAGGGGTGATGGTCATCTCCCCCATAGGCAAGTGGAGGGTGTTCATCTCTGAGTGGAAATGGTCAACTAGTGCACCTAATAGAACATGATTTACCTGAATGTTGGGTATATTACACAAATAAGATAATCCCAACCCATCAATGTGCGCACCCTCAGCATCGCTCAATCTCTGCACTAGCTCACCAATGATTGGGTGGTGACACTAGAATGCAATATCTAGATAGTCAACCTACAAAGAAAGTGACAACATTCAATCAATATCTAAATCATGATGGTTTTTTTCAGAGAAATAATAGTGAGTAATGCTACACATCTATCCTAATCATGACTCTTGGATGCTCTAATTAGCTGATTTTATGAAAAATTGGATGAAGACTACAAAATTATAGCAGATCCCCATGTGCGAAAACTCTTCTCCCATGCGAGATTACTCTATCGTGCGGGACAGGATCTCTATTTGCGTGAGAGTTCATCACTAGGGATGAAGTCTCACATGACATCATCATGCATCTTGCATGAGCTTGTAGAGATGCCCTGTGTGAGGAATCCCTAACCCATGTGAGGAAACTGATCTCTCATGCAAGGGGCAATCTACCTATGTGAGGAAACCATTTCCTCATGCAAGATTTGATGCAAAACTCCTAATTTGACCTAAAACATGAAAATCTATCCTAGAAAGTGCTACAAAAAGTTGAAATGCAAGATGGTTGTTTCACTATTTATAGGTACATCATACTCCGGTGGCCAGTTGTGTCATCGGGAATGCTCAAATCAATGCGAATGCACTGGCATGTTCTCCATCTCTCTCAAAGCTCTCAAATTCTCTAAAGACAAAAGTAAATAATGAATTGAAAATGACCCCTATGGGCCTTATATAACCTTTGACCTAATTTTTAAAAGTGCTCCGTTTTGCACAAAAGCTTCACCCTTGGCTGAATCGACCGTTCTAAATCTATTTTTGGGATCAAAATCTAAATCTGACACTCCTAGATAGCTCAAAATTGTGATTTAAATTTTTTTGACCATCAGGATCAGATGATTGTGTAGTTGACCTTCTAGTGACGTTTCTTTCCAAAATCTTATCTCATCATCATTTTCTTGAGATCTTCAATGTTTTCATCAAAAGTCAACTCTAGTCAATTCTAGTCAAACTTGGTGAACACAACCTCCAAATCTCTCTAAATCACTTCTGCATCCTCTCAATGCTTCCTTAATCTATTCTAAGTTCCTCTGGATCTCTGATTTTATCTCTATGTATGACCTTTTGCTGTCAATCATCTTTATGATGTGTCATCTTTCTATTTCTCTCCTAAGGGGGTAGGATGATTGCATCATTAAATCTTGTCAAATCAGTCTTATCTAAATAAAAACTCCTCATCACTTGGGACATCTCTTCACTAGGGGTATCTTTGGGCCCTACATCTTGTCATCTATCTTTTAGGTATCTGAGCAATCTAACTTGAATCCTTGAGTATCAAGCTTCATTCTAGAGATGGTTCTCAAAATCTCATTAGGTATTGGGGAAATCTAACCCTAATCCCTAAAAGTCAAGCTTCATTTCGGAGATGGCTCTCAAAATCTATTTTTGACCGTTATCTGGGTAACCTAACCCAGATCTTAGAGGACTAAGATTTGTTCTGGAGATAGTCCTAAATCTACATTAGTCATCATTTAATCAATAGGTATTAGGGCAATCTAACCCTAATTCCTAAAGATTGAGCCTTGTTCTGGGCACAGTCTTCCTTCAAAGTGGTAATCTAACCAATGCCATCATAATCTAACGTAGGCTTCAGAGAATCAAGCTTCATTCTCGAGATGGTTATGCATCTCGATTTGATCAGTGTCATGGAAATCTAACCTTGACTTACGAGGGTTAAGCCCTATTCTAGAGATAATCTTGAAAACTTCATCATCTATCACATCAGACTATTCTTTGAATCAACACGCTACTCACACATCAATTCAAAGAGGGGCAAAATGTAATACCCCAAAATTGGCACCTCACAATTCTAATCAATTTTGGTTTATTCCTTCGAATTTCCACATCATCGAAGTCCTATTGTACTAGGCAATTCTATCTCCTAATTGACTTTATTTGACTTGGTATCAAATGCAAAAAACCCTAAATTTTCATTAATCATACACTATATTTAGTTCCTAAATATTTGACATTTATTGGCTAAATAATCCCTATGATTAATTAATTTAATTCTAAATTCCTAGTGCTTTAATTAAATTAATTCCACCCCATTTAGCTAATACACATGAAAAGAATTAATAATTCTTTAATTCTCTAAATGAAATATCCCACTTGAATTTAATTATTCAAAATTATACGAAGAGTCACCCATATGTGGCAATATTTCAGTTATTTTATTAAAGAAAGCCTTCAATTTGTCTCACCTTCCTCCATGGAGATGAAGAGTCAGTCATTTCTTTCCAAGAAACTCTTCATCCTTCACCTGGGCTCTTCTATATTATGAACCTCATTTTCCTCATTTGGGGGAGGTAATTTTAGAGCACCAAAACTATAACAAATTTTTTTCTCAATTTCCTCATACTTTCAAGATTTTTCATTACATATTTAGAATATTTTCCATTTCTAGTATAATTGTATTCTCATCTTTAATATAGTTTTCTTATCAAGTTCTTAGTCTAATTCTCAGTGCACTTTTCAAGCTTTAGATTAAATCTGCATTCTCATATTTCTTTCAAGTTCATAGTTTAATTTGCATTGTCATTTCTTAGGTTAAATTCAATTGCATTCATGCTTAGCTTTAAAAATCCTCCATTTTAGTGATTGGTCTATAGTTGTTGGGCTCTCAAATCCTAGAGTAATTCAAACACCCCATGTAAATAGCAGGCAATAGGTTGATTCAATCGATATTGTGAAGTGAATAATTCATATTCATTGTCATAATTCGTTCATTGAGAAATGACTATGCCATGTCTATGGCTGAATTAGAGGTCAAAATTTAGACATAAACATTTACAATCTAGATAGAAAATCCTAAAAGAGTCTAATTTACTCCATCTTCTGATTTCAAGTAGTTTAACGACAATATGCATCCGAATTTGAAAGTTTTTTTAAAACGTAGAGTTCAATGTTCGTTCAGGCAAAAAATTGTAACCCACTATTGTGGATTCACCCAACAACATATTCTTCTTCTGCAGTGGATTGAGAAATGCATCCTTGTTTCTTTCTTATCCAAGTAACTAGTCTTTCTTGCAAAAAGAATGCTCCACTAGTAGTCCTCTTTCTATCATCAATGTTTCCATCCCAATCCGTATGTGTAAACTTTCAGTTTGAAATTCCCCTCTTTCTTGTACCAAAAACCATAGTTTTTTGTGTTCTTCAAGTATCTCAAAATTCATTTTACAACAATAATATGTTATTATTTAGGATTAGAAAAAAATCTTACTACAATTCCAACTGCATGTGCAATATCTAGTCTACTATGCAAACAATACATCAACTTACCAATCATTGATTTGTATAGTGTTTGATTTACCTCAGTTAACTAATCATCCTTTGTCAATTTGTATCCAGTGACCAGAGCTATACAAACCGGTTTTGAATCCTCCATACCAAAGGTCTTCAAAACTTCTTTTATGTACTTTGATTGAGTAATGTATATACCTTCATCTTGTTGTAAGATTTGCAAGTCAATAAAAAATTCAGCAATAAAATTATTCTCATCAATTTCACCTTTCAAGTATAAATGGTTTTTGTCACTTGTTCTAAAAAATCCAATATTGATAACATAGGAATGTAGTCTTTCATACCATGCTCTTAGTATTTTTTTCAATTGATGCAGGATCATCTCGGGTCCTCAGAAATCTTGTGTCACCAAAAAAAATTTGGAGTTTGTCTATGTTGCTGGGTTTCTACTTTGACTGATTTGGTTGGTTGTTGGTCGGTTTCCTTTGCTTACTGAGTGTGGTCAGTTATCTCCTAGGTAGTCGATTGTTTCACTGGCACTCGACATTGCCTGTCTGTTGCTTAGTTATCTTGCTTATCGACGTGTTTAGTTTTAGATCCTGTTATGGATGACTTGTGCATTTATATTGGATCATAGATTTAATGTTGGTATCCATCATTGGGAATCCTATGGTCCCAGATCTAACCATTCCTTTTGTTGATTGTGGATTTGAAGGTCGACTCAGTTTGGTAGCTTCTTGTATAAATGTAGATGTTTGGTTGTAGATTAGGAGTGAGTTTTTGGATAGAAGATAGTAGACATTAGATTGGAGATTTGTAACAGATCCTCACATGTTTGAGGACTTCTAAGATTCATTATAATATCAGGTCATAACCGGGAAGGCCTTACAGTCCATCATGTATGATTCAATTGATCAAAATATATGAAAGATCTAGCATTCTCTCTCTCTCACTGTTGTGTTTGTTGGCTTCTACATGTGTTGCGTAGGCTTGGATCATCAGGGTGTGCCATTTTTTGGCCCCTCTGACTCCCTGCCTTGCGTTAGGTGGTATTAGAGCGAGGTGAGATCTTGATCTAGTTCTATGGATCTAGGTTTGTAGGTTCCTCTTGAAGTGCTAGTTGATTTTTGTGGGGTAGCAGATTGTGATCTGACCTGCAATCATAGAGGGTTGTCAAGATGGTTTGTGGGAGGTGAGATGCAGATCCAAGATTGGCAGATATGCTAAGGCAAACTACTACTAGGTTAGAAGCTATTGAGACAGCCCAAAGAAGAGGCAGACATCTTGAAGAGGTTAGTGATGATGAAGTTGAGGAAGAATAGGTGAATGCAGAACCTCCACCTATTATGGATCAAGGTGAAGAAATATTTTTGAAGGCTTTGACAATTCTAAAGTCAACACCACATTTCAATCCTCCTCAGTATGGTTGAAAGCTATATTATGATGAATTGGTGGACTGGATCACCTAGATGGAAAAGTACTTTGAGTATGAAAACATTCTTGAAGATAAGAAGGTGAATATTACAAGAAAAAATTTGAAAAGTCATGCATCCTTATGGTGGGAACATCTAAAATTTGATCAGAAGAGGAAAGCAAAAGACAAAATCAAGGTATGGAATTTAATGGTGAACAAATTGAAAGGGAAGTTCTTACCTTGTGATTATCAGATTAACCTAGTTCGGTGAATGAAAAGTTTGAGAGAGAAATATAGCTCAGTAAAGGAATATACTAAGGAATTCTATAGATTGGATATCATATCTGGAAATGATGAAGGTGATGTAGAAAGAATCGGTAGATACCTAAATGGTTTGAGAGTTTCCATCCAAGAGGAAATTAGTATGGTCAAGTTTGAGAACATTGAAGAGACTTATCAATTTGCATTGAAGGCGGAGGAGAAATTAAACAAGAGACATGAGAAAAGGCAAATAGGTCAAGGTGGTAGATTCCCTAGAGGAAGAGGTAGATCTAATGGTGAAAATGGTAGATTTGAAACCAAAAAGAAAAATCTAGAAAAAGGGAAGACCGAGTGGAAAGGTGAAAGTTCATCTAGAGGTAGAGGCAGTAACTACCGAGGTGGTTATGGCAGAGGAAGTTTCTGAGGAACTTGTTACAATTTTGGGGAAGAAGGACATAGATATTTTGAATGTAAATAGGTTAGTAAGAGGGCTGGTAGTAGTAGAAATGCTTTGGTGCAAGAAGAGTCACCAAATGAACCTGAGAAAGAAAATAACTTGATGGTAAGGAGAACACTATGGAATGAAATCAAGAAAGAAGATCTGGTAAGGAAAATTTTGTTCAAGACCACATGTAGAGTTTCTGACAAAGTTTGGAAGGTAATTATTGATAGTGGTAGCTCAGAGAATTTGGCATTTGAAGAGATGGTCACAAAATTTTAGTTGGAAAGGTTGGTACATCTGAAGCCCTATCAAATTTCATGGATCATAGATGAGCATACACTCTTGGTAAGTGAACAATGTTATGTGAATTTGAAGATTGTAAATTACTATGATAATGTGTTATGTGATATCATGTCTATGGATTGTTGTCATATTTTGTTGGGTAGACCTTGGCAATATGATTGACATGCTATATATGATGGGAGATTGCATAAGTATACTATTGTGGCTAATGGAAAGAAACAAATCTTGTTACCATTGATGGAAGAACCTGTTAGTAATGTTTGCACATTTGTGAAATTTTGTTTTGTGGAGGGAAGAAAGTTTTTTTAATTCTTTGAAAAAGAATGATGTAAGTTTTGTTGTGATCCCTAAAAAACTGAGTAATAAAATAGAGGACAATTTCCCTGAGGAGATTGATGAGTTACTCACCGAGTACAGTGATATCATTTTTGATAATGTACTTGATGGTTTGCCACCAAAAATAAGCATTGATCATTTTATGGATCTAATTCCTGGAGCTAGTTTACCAAATAAGGCACCTCATCGGTTGACACCTACCGAGAATTAGGAATTGAACCGACAGATTCAAGAGTTGCTGGAGAAAGGTTTGATTAGAGAAATTTTGTGCCCTTGTGTAGTACTTGTTGTATTGGAACCAAAGAATAATGAAGAATGGAGAATGTGTACTGATTCTAGAGCAATCAATAAGATAAAAGTGAAGTATAGGTTTCCTATACCGAGAATGGATGATATAATGGATAGTTTGACTAGAGCAAAGTATTTCACAAAGATTGATTTGAAAAGTGGGTATCATCAGATCATAATCAAAGAAGGTGATGAATGGAAGACTTCTTTTAAGACAAAAGAAGGTTTGTATGAGTGGTTGGTTATGCCTTTTGGTTTAACTAATGCACCGAGTACTTTTATGAGGTTGATGAATGAATTTTTGAAGAAATTCTTGGGTAAGTTTGTGATTGTATATCTTGACGATATTATGATATTTAGTAAGACCAGAGAAGAACATTTGTTGCATGTTAGACAAGTTTTACAGAGATTGAAAGAGGAAAATTCGCTGATAAATCTAAAAAAGTGTTCATTCATGAAAGAAGAGATTGTGTATTTGGGATTTATTATTTCAGCTGATGGTTTGAATATGGATCCTGAAAAGGTTGAAGCTATTTTGAATTGGCCTACACCTATGAATGCTAGTGAGGTAAGAACATTTCATGGTTTGGTAGGTTTTTACCAAAAGTTCATAAGGAATTTTAGTTCAATTTGTAATGCTATGACTGATACTATGAGAGGAGACAAAAGAGAATTCAAGTGGACACATGGAGCTGACAAAAGTTTTGAGACTCTGAAGCAGAAGGTTGTTGAATTACCTATTTTGGCATTACCTGATTTCAGTAAAGTATTTCAAGTGGAATGTGATGCAAGTGGAAGTGCAATTGGAGCTATGTTGAGTCAAGAAGGTAAACCTATTTCTTTCTTTAGTGAAAAGTTGAATGATACTAGAAGGAAATATTTTGTGTATGATCAAGAATTCTATGTTGTTGTTCAAGCACTGAAGAAATGGAGACATTATTTGATACCGAGTGAATTTGTGTTGTATACTAATCATAAGGCTTTACAATATTTGGGTAGTTAGAATAAGTTGAATTAGAGACATATGAAATGGGTTCAGTATTTGTAGAGTTACACATTTGTGATAAAGAATAAGAGTGGAGTCACTAACCGAGTTAATAATGCATTGAGTAGAAGAAGATCTTTGATGATCGAGATGAAAATTGAAGTTCTTGGTTTTGATGAGATGAGAGATTCTTATGAGTTTGACCCTGATTTTTTTGAGTCATGGAGAAAGTACAAAGCACCTATTCAAGATCAACAAGATACTAAATAGGATGAATATTTTATTCAGGAAGGTATGTTTTTTAAAGGTATTCAGTTGTGTATACCAAGAGGAGTGATGAGATCTAATTTGATAAAGGACAAACATTGTAGTGGTTTGGTTGGACATTTTGGCATTGTTAAAACATGGAATTTTCTTAAGAAGAAATACTATTGGCCATAGTTGTATAAAGATGTTCAAAAATTTGTGAAAAGTTGTGGAATTTGTCAAGTTGCAAAAGGTGTAAGTCAGAATACTGGATTGTATACACAGATTGCTATTCCTGAGAAACCTTGGATTGACATCAATATGGATTTTGTTCTTGGCTTACTAAAGATGGTAAGAGGTCATGATTCAATATTTGCCATTGTGGATAGATTTTCAAAGATGGCACATTTTATACCTTGCAAAAAGACATCAGATGTAGTACATGTAGAAAATATTTTCTTTAAGGAAATTGTCAGATTGCATGGATTAACGAGGAGTATTATCTCTGACCGAGACAATAAATTTGTTGGATACTTTTGGAAAACACTTTGGAAGAAATTTGGCACTGATTTGAAATATAGTTCTACATTTCACCCACAAAATGATGGACAGACTGAAGTTGTGAACAAAAGTTTGGGAAATCTTTTGAGATGTTTAGTTGGAAACACACCAAGTAATTGGGATTCTATGTTGACACAAGCAAAGTTTGCATACAATAATTCAATGAATAGGAGTATTGTAAAGACACCATTTAAGATTGTGAATGGCACACAACTAAGAGGAATATATGATTTGAGAGACATTTCTGATGAGAATAAGAAAAGTGCTAAAGGAGTAAAGTTTGCTGAGAACATGAAAACATTGCATGAAGATGTGAAGCTGAAGTTGGAAGACAGTAATAAGAAATACAAAGATAGAGTTAATAGATCAAGGAGACATAAAAATTTTGATGTTGGTGATGAAGTGATGGTTCATTTAAAGAAATGTTGATTTCCTATTGGAACATATGGGAAGTTGAAGATGAAGAAGTTTGGACCTTGCAAGATTCTGAAGAAATTTGATAGTGGAAATGCATATGAAATTGAGTTACCTAATGACATGGACATATCACCTATTTTCAATATTGCTGATTTGTATGAGTATCATGAACCTGATGAAGAAATGACAATTCCAATAAAATATCCTAAGAAGAAGAATGATGAAGTTGAACAGATTTTGAATCAAAGAGTTGGCAAAAGCACAAGAGGAAAATAGTATATGGAATATCTGGTTAAGTGGAAGAGTAGACCGATGGAAGATAGTTCATGGGTTTCATAGTTTGAGTTAATTACAACTCAGACCAGACCTACCAAATGATTTGGAGAATCATTTCAAAATAACCTGAGGTGTCTGATGCAGGAACATCTCAGGTCCTTGGCAATCCTATATCACCAAAAATGATTTGGAGCTTGTCTATGTTTCTTGGTTTCTACTTTGATCAAGTTGGTCAGTAGTTGGTCAGTTTCCTTTTGTTACCAAGTGTGGTTGGTTATCTCCAAAGTGGTCGGTTGTTTCACTGGCGCTCGACATTGACTGTCTGCTGCTCGATTATCTTTCTTATCGACGGGTTTAGTTTTAGTTCCTGTTGTGGCTGACTTGTGCATTTATATTAGATTGCATATTTAATGTTGGTATCCATCATTGGGAAGCATGTGGTCCTAGATCTGATAGTTCCTTCTATTGATTGTGGATCTGAAGGCTGACTTAGTTCATTAGCTTCTTGTATAGATGTAGATGTTTGGTTGTAGATTAGGAGTGAGTTTTTGGATAGAAGAATGTAGACATTAGATTGGAGATTTGTAACAGATCCTCACATGTTTGAGGACTTTTGAGATTCATTGTAATATCAGGCCGTAATCGGGAAGGCCTTATAGCCTGACATGTATGATTCAATTGATGAAAATATATGAAAGATCTGGCATTCTCTCTCTCTTATTGTTTTGTTTGTTGGCTTCAACATGTGTTGGGTAGGCTTGGATCATCAGGATGTGCTATTGTTTGGCCCCTCTTTCTCCCTGCCTTGCATCATCAATCCATATAGTTCTTTGTGTAACTTACATACCATGTTTCTCTAATTTGGATTAACAAAACCTTCATGTTGTTCATTGTATACCTCTTCTTCAAGTATTCCATTCAGAAATGCAGATTTGACATCCATTTGATAAAATTTAAATCCTTTGTAAGAAGCATAAGAAAGCAATAGTCTAACTCCTTCAAGTCTAACAACTGGTGTAAAAGTCTCACGATAGTCAATACCTTCTTCTTGTGCATACCCTTTGCGTACAAGTCTTTGCTTATTCCTAGTGACTTCTCCATTTTCATTCAACTTGTTTTTAAATATCCATTTGGTTGCAATTACATTTTTATCATTTTACCTCAGTACCAATGTCCATGTTTTTTTTCAGTATCTTCTAAATTTTTTCATTCATGGCTTTAATCTATTCATCATTTTCAAGTGCATCTCTAATAGTTTTAGGTTCAAATTAACAAACTAAGCATGTGTTGTCTCTTAACTTACTTCATGTCATCATGCCAGATTTGTTGTCTCCAATAATCTAATCTGTGGATGATGTCTCCTCACATATTTTGCAAGTACAGGTTTAGTTTTTTGTTCTTCATTGTGTTCTTCACTCCGTGTAGGATCATGATCTTAATCAGTAACTATTTGTTGATTCTCGATCTCTATATACTAATGCTCGGTAGCATTACCCCATTTCTTGGTAATGCCAGGCTATTTCTCAAGTAGACTGTAAGGTTTTTCAACTTTAAGTAAATCTACCATAATCTTCTGGTTCCTTTTTGCTTTCTTCATCATTTTTCTTAGAAAATTCATCAACTCTCACATTTGCACTTTCAATCATCTTGTTAGTATCCTTATTCAAACATATGTAAGCTTTTCTTTTAGTAGAATATCCTAAGAATATTCCTTCATCAACTTTTGGTTTGACAATTTCCCATTTCTATCATCTTTCAGAGTGTAACATCTACTTCCAAATATTCTGAAATAACTTACATTAGGTGTGTAACCATACCATAATTCATAGGGTGTCTTGTTTGAATAATTCTTCAGTTGAACTTGGTTCAATGTGTATACATCAGTACTACCATCTTCTCTCTAGTATATCTATGCAACATCATTTTCAACCATAAGTATTCTAGCACAATCAACAATAGATTTATTCCTCCTTTCAGAAATCCTACTCTACAGTGGTGTCCTTGGTGCAAAAACTTGTCTCTTAATTCTATGTGCATTACAAAAGTTAGTGAACTCATCAGAAATAAAGTCATCACCTCTATTTAAAAATCTTAAAATCTTCATATTTCTCTTTCAAGAACATGAAAATCATCATCCTAGATTAGTCGTCAACAAACAAGATAAAATATTTGTTTACATAATAGCATTGAGTTCTCATACGACCACACAAGTTGGTATGGACCAACTCCAGAATAGAATTATATGAATAGTTTTTTCTCTTAAAACTAGATTTTGACATTTTTCCCATTTGACATTATTTGCACATGATATGGTCAGGTTTAGATAATCTCGCTAAACCTCTAACTTTTCTTTTCTGTTAACTATGTTGTAAAATTTTACATGACATAACTCTTTGTGCCATAACCACACATCTTTAGTTCTAGTCAATAAACAAGAGGTTTTAGTATTATCAAGATAAAATATATTACCTTTAGATAATTCAATAGTACTGACCAACTTTCCAGTCTCATCATAGATTTTCACTTTCCTTTTATCAAATCTAACTTGGTGACCTATGTTATTCAGCCATGCTACACTCAAAAAATTATAATTAAGTCCCTTCACCCAATATGTGTTCTCACATCTCATCTTATTGTTCAACAATATAGACCTTTTTCCTTTTACTAGACAAGGTGTATCATTTCCCATTTTAATAGATCCTCTTTGAAATAGGGAATACTGAGAGGAGGGGGGGGGGGGGGGGGGGGCCTGAATCAATATTCTAAAAATTTTAAATTTTCTGAATTATGGATATAATAGATTATCTTAACACATGCACAACATAAGAAGCTAAACAACATGCATAGCAATAAAACTAAAGAACTCATAACACATTATTTATTCTTGAGGAAACCTTGGGCAAGGTAAAACCCCGATGGTGATGGTACCCACAAAGATCCACTAATCAAAAGTATTATGTTAAGGATGTTTACCTTGTTAGGAGTCTATTACATGCATATAGTGTCTTAGTCCTGATTAAGGGACTATAGGCCTTGTTAAAAGCCTCAACCCTATTAGGAGTTGGCAGTACAAAAAGTTATTACCAGATGAGCCCACTACCCAAACAAGTAATATACAATATTTACTGATTACAAAAGTAGGTCAAGGTAGATAAACTTATACTTCTTGCATCAATATATCTTCAGTTCTCTTTCACTATCACTATTACATATACATCATATATCTCGCATCATATCACTTCTTGATCATAATTCTTCTTACAATTTACAATTACATTTATACAAGTTATTAAGGCTAATAAATTTTCAGTTAGCTATCATATTAAAAAATAAATTTAGCAAAGGGTTAAAATCTAGGATGTCATCCCTTTATATTATTAAGTCATTATTTTGATAAAAAAAATAATCCCTTAACTCTTTATCAATTTTGTCTTCATATTTTGTCCTATCAGCTTGACATTGTTTGTAGAAAAATTGTCATAACTTGTTCGGTACATGTCGTACTGACTTGCACTCTGAGATGAGTCTTGAATAGCCACCATAGAGTCTATTTTCAAGTGTGCAAGCACTGAAATTACTCTAGTCAACATCACAAACAAAAACTATCTTCAGGTTCACTGGTAAAAACACACTGTCTCATACTTAGACAATTTCACATTGCGCTCTGACATACTAGCTCTCTGACCTGTGCGATCTTCATGTAGATCATATGTTTCCATAATGACAACATATATGTAACCAAATCAGCCAAATTGCCAACAATCTCCCCCTTTTTCATTGGTGGCAACATATGAGAAAATTGGCTAAGTCTTACAACTTCAAAATCTCAAAATTGTGGCCATAATACAAAACATATATATACTATCCTTATGACTTTATTAATCCTTTCTATATACTATAATCCCCATAAGAATATGTATCCTCAACAATTTTTTGCTATATATCTCTCCCCCTTTGACAACACTGACAAAAAAAGGTAGGGAGGGTAACAAAATTGTGTTCATAAAAGTTATACCTTAATTCAATATTGCAAAGCCGGTAGGCTTGCAACACAATCTGCAAAATTGATCTTCATAGCCTCTAATTCTTTCTCCCACAATTTCTTAATAGAATCTTCCACACTAAGTAGTAGGCACAATCCATAAGATGCTATCTCACATGCTTGGAGATTCTCAAAGCTAAACTTTTGAAAAGATGTCTTCGTTGAAAGACATTCTTCCAATTGCCCTTCAATAGTGCTCAAGTTTATAGAAATGTGTTCTCTCAGAAGAGTGAATCTCTTCATTTTCCTATCCTTTTCATCTTGCAAAATTTTGATCTCATCATATATCTTACGAATTTTCTGCTCAACATCAGATACCTTCACATTGGGGCTTGAAAGAAGGTTTGTTTCATTCTGAATTTCTGCTTCCTTCATCTTCATCTTCTGATCTACCTCTGCTGTCAAGGTCTCTGATTTTGTACACTAAATGTACAAGGATTTACCTCTTTCTAAATTCTTCCTCAAGTCCTTTATATAGATATCAAGGTTATTGATAT
Organism: Chamaecyparis obtusa; assembly: GCA_027943335.1. Classification (NCBI taxonomy): domain Eukaryota; kingdom Viridiplantae; phylum Streptophyta; class Pinopsida; order Cupressales; family Cupressaceae; genus Chamaecyparis; species Chamaecyparis obtusa. The sequence goes on along the minus strand of BSBK01001846.1, from coordinate 360,386 downwards.
CATTCATGATATTCTGACTGATCTTCAAGAGTGTTTTGGCCTCATAAGCTACATGAGCTTTCACTTTTGTAATATCAGATAGATTTGTGAACTCATTATCAAAAAATTTCATTACCACCTTTGCTCTTTCCAAAGGGTCATCTTTTGCAATCTATGTAGTAATAATCCCTTGTAATTTCTCAGTAAGCTCCTTCAGGCATCCTTCAAGACTCTTTACTTTCTTATTCTTTGCAATGATCTTGTTCAAAGATGTGATCAATTCCATCTAATCATCATCATCTACTTCCTTTCCCAAATTATCAATCATAGAGCCAATCTGAGTTTTCTTTCTAGTCTTAGGTGTAAGACTGATATCTTCTTTAGTGGGAAAATGTACAATTTTTCTATCACTTTAGGTTCTACAATTGTGGTCTCTATTTTCTCTTCTCCTTTGGTAGTATCCTGCTCTTCAAAAGTTGAATTGTCAACAATGTTTTCAAGATTCTTGAATAAGTTATCATTACTATCCAAGGTGATCCTAGTTCCTTCTACATTCACGACTTCATACTCAATGTGTATGGCTGGTGGAGAGGGAATGTCCTCTTGTTCTGCTTCTTTTTCTAGTTTATCTTTGGATTCAACTAAAACTGATGATTCTCTAGCATTCTCAAACATTACCTTAATGATTGCTTGCTCTATTTTTGCATTAACTTATTCATATCTACCTCCCATAATCTGAATGGTTCTTCTCTTCTTGGTTCTCAAATGGGTGCTTAAAGCTTTCATAATCTGACTAAAATGTACTTCATCTTTCACAACACAAAGCTTTCTTACAATCTTTTCTCTAATAGCTATGTCCTCTTCTGATTCTCTCTTCTTCCTATTTAAAAGTTTATTGTACAAGTCATCAGGTATCTTACCCTGAATTGTATCAAACTTCTTATTAGACAAAATCATATGCTTTACCATTGCATTTTCTAGATTTAATCTCTCTACATAATCATAGAGATCATAATACTTATTCATTCTTATAAAGTCTCCATCTTGAATGATCTACTCATTAACCTTCTCAACTCTAGGTTTCTAGGTTTTCTTCTTAATAGAAGTGTCATCATCTTTGATTTTTGTAATTTTCCTTGCAACTAGTGGCACCAATGTTTTATGCCTCTTACCTAGTCTAGGAGCACTCTCTTTTACTCTTTTGCTAGGTGTGGAGGAGGTGGATCTATTGGATATCCTTGGTTCTTGATCCTTCTCTATTTCTTCCACTTTCACCTTGACCAATGATTCTTCTTGTTGTGCTACAATTGATGATAGAGGTGGAATAGACAAAACTTCTTTTTGTCCAATATCTCTAATTACTACTGCTATTTTCTTGGCTACCAAGAATTCATGCTCAGTCATCCCTGTATCTTTTAGAATTTTCTTTATAGTACTCTCAACTTTTTTCTTTGACTGCTTCTCTTCAAGTAAGGTCTTTGCGGAGTTGAAGTTCTCTTGAAAGGTTCCAAACTTGTTACAGTGAGTGTCCAACTTGCACTTAAGTAACCTTCTCACATACTCTTCTATCTCAACCTCTGATATCTCATAGCCAAGAGGGTCTATGAACTTTGTTCTACATTCTACTACTTCAATGTAACTAAATTCATTATCAACCATGAAACATATCTCATTTTTATACTTCTCCACAAGAGACTTAGGGATCCTTGATCTTCTAGACACTAAATCCTGAAATGTCTTAATTACCAACACTGCACTCTCATTCACTTTATCAATAACATGCCTCCTATACACTAGGTTAATCTTGTCCATTGTAGTTTCACCATCATTCTAGTCATTTCCAATGGTGTAAGGACATCTTCTCAATAGATGAAAAAACATATAAGTGATTAAGGATGAGAATCTAAACTGTGTATACTTAGTCTTCTTAATCTTCTCCAAATTCTCAAATAGTTGAATTCTCAGAATCTTACACATATCAACTTGTACTTTATCAACACACATAAGATAAGCTACATGTATCATTCTAGCTACCATGTCCTCCTCTCTTGAGTTTGTACAAAGCTTAGTGGTTAGGATCCTGCATAAGTATCCGACATCATCTTGTTGAATCTTACTAATCACAATTCCTCTACCATTATAGGATGAATTTATGTTGTCTATGACTATTTTCCTCATGTTCTTCTCATTTAAAGGAATGGCTCCAATTTTAGATAGTCCAGTAACTTCATGAATCAAATCAACTATGATATCTATCACTCTATCTTCTAACCAAAACTTCCCATTATGAATTCTACTTAGGATAATCTTAATACATTCTTCATTATAGAATTCATACTGTAATGCATACTTAATAATCTCATTATCTTTCAAATATTCAAATCCTTCTCTCAATGACATGTCCTAATTGTAGATCTTCTGATATTCCTTGGTGAAATCACTATCACTGATAGTCTCTAGTTTGTATCCAAGATAACTTCTAACATTCTCTAGATGTAAAACTCCATCTGATACGGATGATAAAGCTAACTTAGGATCTTTTTCCAAGGGTTCTACTGGTTCCCTTTTCATCTTAGATCTATTTTTATCTTTGACATTGTGAATTAAACAAACATCCATGATTTCCTCTAATTCCTTTAATAATTTAAAGATCTACCAAGTAAAATACCTCGATTTCACGATTTAGGGCTTGCATAGATTCGATACAAAATTCTTCTCCAAATCCTTGTAAAACACTTCCAAACACTTCTCTTTGATCTCCTTAACACTTGAATTCTCTTTGATGATCAAATAATACCAATCATGACCTTTTATTAATTCAATCTCACTTAGATCTAACATCGCATTCAATTCTTTTGCCGCTTCTTTCCAAAAACTTGATTTTGTTAACTTGCAAAACTTAAAACTTCTTGCGATCTTGAAAAACATAATAATTTTCTTTGCACTCTTAACCATAGCATTAGAACATCATATACTACCTTGCATTAACTGCGCAAGACTCAATTCATCATATCTACTTCTATACTAATCTAAGTTCCTATTCTACTACAATTTTCATAAATTAGGTACTTTGAGATGGGTCAGGTAAAGATTCATTCTTACCTTTTAATACTTCACCTTCCTGATTGCCTTTAGTGCTGAATATGTCTCCTTGATCTATTCTTTTGATAAACTTCACTTCATCTAAATTACTACAGCATCCTTTCTGACTGTTACTTGCATCTTCATTTCTTCTTGCATGACTTCTAGGGTTAGGGTTAGGATGAAAAGCTCTATTGTTCATTCTACAAAACCTTGTTGTATGTCCAATCTTGTTGCATATCTGAAAAACTATTCCATTGTTTCCATATCTTGGTCCAGGCTGATTGATCTGTGATCAGTAATTTCTAGCAATGTGTCCAACCTTGTTGCATCTATAACAAACTACTCCATTTCTTCTATTCATATCTTTAGTAGGTTTCTTATCTACATTGTTAGTATTCCTAAACATTCTACTACTATTATTATTCTCAATAAATTTAGGTTTCTTGCATTCAATAGCTCTATGTCCAAAACCATGACAATTATAACAATAACCATTAAGAGGTTTTAATTTCTTACCTATGGAATCTCTCTTCATATTACCAATAGTATTACAAGAAAAACATCTACCTTTGAATTCTCTTTGCATACTTTTGGGTGATTCCTCTTACTTAGGTGATTCTTCTTCCTTAGGTGTATCTTCAGATTTTTTAGTCTCATCAGACTTCTTCTCATCTATACTTTCAGATATTTTCAGATCCGGTTCCTTTCTTTCTTCATTTTCTTTAAAAGTGTTGAATCCAAGACCAATTTTATTATAGAATGGTTTTTGATAAGATATTTTTTCATCAATCTTCTCATTAGTTGAATATAGCCTTTCAAGCTGTTGTTTGGATTGAGTCAGTTCACCTTTCACAATTGTATTGAATTTTTCAAGTTTAGCATACTGTAAATTTACTTTCTCAAGTTCAGATGTTACTTTACCAAGTTTAGATTTTAGTCCTTCATTTTTCAGTCTTTAGACTTTCATTCTCATATTTTAGATTTGCTTCATTTTTTCTATTTCTATCTTTCAGACTTAGCTTCAGATTTTCTATCTTCAATTCATGCTTAAGGATCTCATTTTCTTTTTCTAAGTTGTCATCACAATCTTCAATGTGAATTTTGGATTCCTTTTGAGATTTCAGATCTTCCAACTAATGAACTACAACTGATTTAGAACCTGAATGGAGAGTCTATAATTCAAGATTACTAAGGAGTTGTTGATTAGATATGCAAGGTGATTAAATCAGTATTATGTTGTCATTGATGTCAACTAGCTTGATAATACTTATTTTGTAAGTTACTATACCGACACATTTGAAGAAAGGAGAAAGATATGAATAACATAAATATCTACATGAGGAAGATGTATATATCAAATGAGGATAAGGAATACACTAAGTAACTTGTTGATGAGTCTATGACTTGATGAAATTGACTTTATTATGTTGCATTCATCTATGATGAAGGATAGAGCTGAAAGACACAAAGCAGTGTTGTCGGTAAATAAAGCATTCTAGTATACACCAATGGAATGTAGTGTATACTGAGTGTAGTGTTAATTGATCTTGTGTTCATCGACACATTTCTTTGTTAACTGAGAAAAACAGAAAGGAATTAAATGATTAGTTTAGCCGATAAAGTGATGAGTTGTAAAGTGTATAAAATTGAGGTAACAAATAAGGTTTATTATGAAGATCGACAGATAACATAAATCAAAAGGGATCTAATGGAGCAGCTTGAAACTTGTACTAACACATCAGCCGAGGAAGCTTAAAGTGGCAAAATCCATGAATATGATTCAGTGGAAAAATCTGATGGAGGAAAAGAAAACAATTTACTCGTCTATATAAGAGACATTGGTTTCATTGTTGAAACATCACTGGAGGAAGAAGATACTATAGAATTATCATGTGAACAATTTTTCATGCATTCTGATCATACTATTTAGTAAGAACCAGGCTACAGAACAATTACCGAGCTACAAAGAGTAATTACCGATGGACAGTAAGTTGATATAGTATTGAATTTGAAGTGGTATATTGATCAGAAGGATTTGAAGTAGCTGAACATTGATCTATAAACTGCAATTGAAGTTGTTTTGAGGTAGATCATCTACTATTACATATTTAACCATTGTACACAGTCAAATCTCTTAACCGAGTGGACTATGAAAGTCTTTTGATGTTTCATTCATAGAGTGAACATTGTTATCCTATCAACGCCAGAGTGACTACTGGTTGGATGATAACTTCTGGTCTAAAATCCTCTAACAAGATCACACCTAATAGTGTGTTTATAACCTTTAATAGGGTTGGGTCTTCACCGACCTCACTTTAGAAGAGTGAACAATTTTGGGTTGCCGATCCCAGGTGGCTTTTCCCTTCACAGGGTTTCCATGTTAAATATCTCATGTTATGTGTTGATTGTGATATTTGTTTATTATCATACTTTGCATATTACATGTTAGATTTGATTGGTAATTGCTATAAGTTTTAGACTAACAATCAGTAAAAACATAGACAGTGAAATTATTTTATGTTTACCGAGTAGTAGAAGTTGAAGAATTGTTTTGGATTATACATTTTGATTTGGGACACTAGATAATTGATTCACCCCCATCTCAGTTATTCTAACAATTGGTATCAAAGTTGTGGTTTCTTAGAACAAAGTTTTAAGGACTCTAGAAAAAAGGTCTCTAGATGTATAAGAGGGAAGTGCCAAATTTGAACAAAGATAACTTCGCAGTATGGCAAAGTGAGATGAAGTTACACATATCTGGAATTGGAAATTTTGCACTAGAATTGATGGAGAATGGCTACATTGAACCAACCACTGGTCCCTTAACTCTTGATCAACTGAAGGACATGCATGAACATAATATTACTATGAAGGAACTTGCTACTACCTATACGGATGCTGAATTTTAAGACATCAAGGGTTGTGATATAGCTAAGAAGATGTGGGACAAGCTGAGACTAATATACAATGGAGATGCGAATGTTAAGAGAGCCAGAGAAGAAAGCCTAAGAGGTCAATTTGATGATATGAAGATGAAAGAAGATGAGAACATTGTGCAATACACAAATAGACTAAAAGAGGTAGTACATGCTATTAGAGCATCCAGTGGAGTTATTGACGATGAAATAATGATAAGAAAGATTCTCATAACTTTGCTACCAGTTTATGCGATCAGGATCTCTGCACTTCATGAAACAAGAGATACATCTAACCTTACTCTTGACACACTAATCGGTAAGCTTACAACCTTTGAATTGAATAACTTTGACAACAGTGTTGTACCTTCTATCGAATCCACTTTCATGTCCTCTTTGAAGATTGGGAAGTCTAGTAGCAGTAATGATAAGAATAATGATAGTGATAGTAATACCAATGATGAAATTGACGAGCTTGAAGCTCTTATGGCTAGAAGATTTCCCAAAGGTAAGGAAAGGTATAGAGGCAAGTTAGCTTTAGCATGTTTTAATTGTAAAGAAGTTGGCCACATCACTGCTAGATGTCTGAATAAGAAAGATGATGATAGATCCAAAGACCGATCTAAAGGAAGATTTGGGAGAAGAGTCAATAGAGGCTACTAACACAACAATAGAGATAACTAAGATAGCTATGAAAAAGGGAAAATGGTATGTTACATAGCTGAAGAATTTGAATTTGAATTTGACACTGATGATGATGTCAAAGTCATATTTGTTGCTATGAAAGATGATTCAGAGGAAGAAGAGAAACATGAAGAAACAACACTAATATCTAAAGTAAGCATACATGATACATGGATCATAGATAGTGGTTGTACACATCATCTGATTGGTGATATAGAGAAATTTGATCTACTTGATGAATATGATGGAGGATCTGTTAGAATAGGAAATGATGCACCTTGTATGGTGAGAGGTAAAGGTTCACTGATGATTAATGATAGAATAAAATGTGAAAATGCATATTGGGTAGATGGACTGAGCTATAATTTGTTAAGTGTGGCATAGTTGAATAACTCAGGCCACGAACTTTCTTTTGAGAGAAGAAAGGTAAGAATCTATGATAATGGAGGAAGACTTGTTGGAATCGGTACACAATCTAGAGGTAATCTATTTTATCTTGATATTGATTAGTCTTCTTGTTTATTAATGAAGGATGAAGATGCATGGTTGTGGTATAAAAGGTTATGTCATGTGAATTTTGATAACATGATCAAGATTAGTAAGAAGAAAAGAGTTAGAGGGTTGCCTAACTTGTCAAAATAGGATCATGTTATGTGCCATGAATGTTAGAAAGGTAAGACGACTAAGTCTAGTTTTAAGAGAAAAGACTACTCAATAAATAAGATACTTGAGTTTGTTCATACCGACCTATGTGGTCCTATGAGAACTCAGAGCTATTATGGTGATAGATACTTTATTCTTTTTGTTGATGACTATACTAGATTGATGACCGTTATGTTCTTGAAAGAGAAATCTGAAGCATTTAAGATGTTTAAGTGGTATAACACAAAGGTAGAAAAAGAGATTAGTAAATAAATTAAGTGCTTAAGATCTAATAGAAGAGGTGAATTTATCTTTGATGAATTTACTAATTTTTGTAATGAGAATGGTATTAAGAGATAGGTCTATGCACCGAGAACACCTCAACAGAATGGGATTGCTGAAAGAAGGAACAGGTCAATCATTGACTGTGTTAGAAAATTGATGATACAAAAGAATGTTTCTCAGACATATTGGATAGAAGCTATCAGTACAGCTGTATATGTGGTTAATCAAGTACAACTAAAGAAGGACACCAACCACACACCTTATGAGCTATGGTTTGGACACAAACCTACTGTAAGTTATTTTAGGATTTTTGGAAGAAAATGTTTTATTCTGAAAGATGAGAGAAATGGGAAATTTGATTGTAAAGGTGATGAAGGAATATTCTGAGGATATTCTACTAAGAGTAAAGCATACAAATGTTTGAATAAGGTTACAAATAAGATGATTGAAAGTACTAATGTCCGTGTTGATGAGTTTGATGACAAGAACATAGAAGAAATAAAGGAACTAGAAGACTATGGTAGATTCACTTACATTGAACTTATTGATTATCTACCAAAGTCACAACCTATGATAACCAGTCAATAGGAAAATAACCCTGAGGAATAGGAAAGGGAAACTGATGAACAAGATGAACAAGAAAGAAGAAACCAAGTACTAGCTAGTTTTTTCAGAAGACACCATCCTGAGACACAAATTATTGGAGACAGATAAGCTGGAATGTAGACAAGAAGCAAAACAAGACAAGGTACATGTCTAGTTTGTGAATTTGAACCAAAGAATGTGAAAGTTGCATTAGAGAATGAAGAATGGGTTAATGAAATGAAAGAGGAAATAGAAAAAATAGAGAAAAAAAAACTTGGTCCTTAGTACCCTGACCTAAAGATAAGAATGTTATTGGTACTAAATGGATATTCAAAAACAAACTAAATGAAAATGGTGAAGTGACAAGAAATAAAGTGAGATTGGTATGCAAGGGATATGCACAGGAAGAAGGCATTGACTATGGTGAGACATTTTCACCTATTTCTAGATTGGAAGGAGTTAGAATGCTACTTGCATATGCTGTACACAAGAAATTTAAAGTTTATCAAATGGATGTGAAGTCAGCATTTCTGAATGGTATACTTGAAGAAGAGGTCTACATAGAACAACCTAAAGGATCCGTTGATCTAGGCAACAAAAATATGGTATGTAGACTACACAAAGCTTTATATGGTTTGAACAAAGCACCAAGAGCATGGTATGAAAGGCTGCATACTTGTTAAGTATTGGATTTGTAAGAATTAGTGAAAACAACAATTTGTACATGAAAGGTGATATTGATGAAACTATTCTTATTATTGAAATTTTTGTTCATGATATTATTTTTGGAGGTCAAGCTCATGTATTTAAATCTTTTGCTGATGACATGAGGAATGAGTTTGAAATGTCTATGTTCGGAGAGATTAAATTCTTTCTTGGATTACAAGTTATTCAGCAGAGTGATGGGATATTCATCACACAGTCCAAGTACATAAAGGAAGTCTTGAAGACATTTGGCATGGAAGATGCTAAACCTCTAGGAACACTGATGGCTAATGGAATTAAACTAATAATGGAAGATGAAACTACAAAGGTAAACCAGACACTTTACTAATCCATGATTGGTGAACTAATGTATGTAGTTCATAGTAGACCAGATATAGCACATGTCATCAGAATTGTTGCTAGATATTATGCTAATCCTAGAGAATCACACATGATTTCTACCAAAAGGATTTTAAGATATTTGAAAAAGATAGAGGAGTATGGATTATGGTATCTTGAGGAAGGTGAGTTTGAGTTGAAGGTTTATACCGATGCTGATTGGGATAGAAATGTGGATGACAGAAAAAAGTACCACTGGAGGAGCATTTTTCTTTGGTGAAAGACTTCTAACCTAGACAAGTAAAAAGTAGGCTTGTATTTCTCAATCTACAGATGAAGTAGAGTATGTTGCTATTGCTACTAATTGCTCAAACATTTCATATATTAGGCAAGTATTAGAAGGAATTAATGAGGTAATCACTAACCCAGTGATTATATACTGTGACAACACAAGTGCTATTAATATTTGAAAGAATCTAGTGATGCACTCTAAGACAAAGCATATATCAATTAAGTATCACTACTTAAGAGAACAAGTACAAGAGAAAAAAGTGAAGTTAGAATTTGTTACATCCAAAGAACAACTTGTAGATATCTTTACAAAGCCTCTACCAAAGGACACATTTGAATACTTGAGGACTAGACTTGGGGTCCGCTACCTGTCTATTGGTCACTAATGTGATCTGGATGTTGCATCACCCTAATCTTATCAGAAGATCATTCATGTTGATGCATCATAGTTCATAGTTTGGATATTGTTCAAGGTTGTGATTAAGTTTGATGAACTGAAACAGATTGGGATATCAGTATACAAAGATACAGAGATTGTATTGGACCACTGAGAGTTACTTAGCTACTACAAGAGCTGATTATTTATTTGTCTCTTTGGCATTGTTGTCAAAGGGAGAGATAAATATTATGAAAAGGAAAAGGAGCAATATGCACCGATGACAACTATCTAAGGGAGAGAATGACAAAGCTATTTTTTCTTAATGTTGTTTAGTAACATAGTGATTAAACATATTAAGCCAGGGAGAGCTTACACAACATTTGATTACAGAGTTGTAGAGTACATATTTGGTATGTATATGGTACACTTCATATTACTTAAGTTTCCATCAATGCCAAAGGGAGAGATTGATGAACTACAACTGATTTAGAACCTGAATGGAGAATCTATAATTCAAGATTACTAAGAAGTTGTTGATTAGATATGCAAGATGATTAAATTAGTAGTATGTTGTCATTGATGTAAACTAGCTTTACAATAATTATCTTGTAAGTTACTATACCAACACATCTGAAGAAAGGAGAAAGAGATGAAGAACATAAATATCTACATGAGGAAGTTGTATATATCAGATGAGGATAAGGAATACATTGAGTAACTTGTTGATGAGTCTATGACTTGATGAAATTGAATTTATTATGTTGAATTCATCTATGATGAAGGATAGACCTGAAAGACACAAAGTAGCGTTGTCGGTAAATAAAGCATTCTAGTATACACCAACAGAATGTAGTGTATACTGAGTGTAGTGCTAATAGAGCTTTTGTTCACTGACACATTTCTTTGTTAACTGAGCAAAATAGAAAGGAATTAAATGATCAGTTTAGCCAATAAAGTGATGAGCTGTAAAGTGTATGAAATCGAGGTAATAGATAAGGTTTTTTATGAAGATCGATGACTAACATAAAGAAAAAAGGATCTAATGGAGCAGATTGAAATGTGTTACTGACACATCAATCAAGGAAGCTTAAAGTGGCAAAATCTATGAATATGATTAAGAGGCAAAATATGATGGAGCAAAATAAAATGATTTACTCATCTATATAAGAGACATTGGTTTCATTGTTGAAACATCACCGAAGGAAGAAGATACTGTAGAATTATTGTGTGAACAATTTTGCATGCATTTTGACCATACTGGTTAATAAGAACTGAGCTGCAGAATAATTACCGATAGACAGTAAGTTGATATAGTATTGAATTTGAAGTGGTATATTGATCAGAAGGATTTGAATGAGCTAAACATTGATTTGTAAACTGTAATTGAAGTTGTTTCAAGGTAGATCATCTATTGTTACATATTTAACCATTGTACATAGTCAAATCTCTTAACCGAGTGGACTATGAAAGTTTTTTGATGCTTCATTCATAGAGTGAACATTGTTATCCTGTCAACCCTAGAGTGACTGCTGGTTGGATGATAACTTCTAGTCTAAAATCCTCTAACAAGGTCACACCTAACAGTGTGTTTGTAACCTTTTACAGGGTTGGGTCTTCATCGACCTCACTTCAGAAGAGTGAACAATTTTGGGTTACCGGTCCTAGGTGGTTTTTCCCTTCACAAGGTTTCCACATTAAATATCTTGTGTTATGTGTTGATTGTGATATTTGTTTTATATCATACTTTGCATATTACATGTTATATTTGATCGGTAACTACTATAAGTTTTAGACTGACATTCGGTAAAAACACAAATAGTGAAAGTATTTTATGTTTACCGAGTAGCAGAAGTTGAAGAATTGTTTTGGATTATACATTTTTATCTAGGACACTAGATAATGGATTCACCCCCCTCTTATTTATTCTAACACCAACTTGTTTTTTAGTTTCTCAATGAGGTTCTTTGCATCATCATATTTTCTTCTCAAAGTGTCTCTTTCGTCAGTAAGAATTTCAATCTATTCCAGAGCTTTTTCAAGATTCTTCTATAGTTGATCCATATCCATAGAGATCTTACTCAAGTTTCTAGGCTTTCCTTGAATGATTCTTTTCTGAGTAACTAAGCTCTGATACCAATTGTTAGAAATAGGGAATACTGAGAGGGGGGGGGGGGTGAATCAGTATTCCACAAACTTTAACTTTTGCCCAATTATGGATGTAATAGATTATATTAACACATGCATAACATAAGAAGCTAAACAAAATGCATAGCAATAAAACTAAAGAACTCATAACACATTATTTGTTCTTGAGGAAACCCTAGCCAAGGGAAAACACCGATGGGGATGGTACCCACAAAGATCCACTAATCAAAAGTATCATGCTAAGGATGTTGAGCCTGTTAGGAGTCTATTACATGCATATAGTGTCTCAGTTCTGATTAAGGGACTATAGGCCTTGTTAGAAACCTCAACCCTGTTAGGAGTTGGCAGTACAAAAAGTGATTAGCAGATGAGCCCACTGCCCAAACAAGTAATATACAATATTTATTGATTATGAAAGTAGGTCAAGGTACGTAACCTTATACTTCTTGCATCAATATCTCTTCTCTTCTCTTTCACTATCACTATTACATATACATCATATATCTCACATCATATCACTTCTTGATCATAATTCTTCTTACAATTTACAATTACATTTATACAAGTTATTAAGGCTAATAAATTTTTAGTTGGCTATCATATTACAAAATAACTTTACCCAAGGGTTAACATCTAGGATGTCATCCCTTTATATTGTTAATTCATTATTTTTATAAACAAAATAATCTCTTAACTCTTTATCAATTCTATCTTTATATTTTGTCATGTCAGCTTAACACCATCTTTAGATAAACTATCATAACTTCTTCTGTACATGTCGTACAAACTTGCACTCTAAGATGAGTCTTCAATAGTCACCATAGAGTCTATGTTCAAGTGTGCAAGCACTAAAATTAATCCAATCGACATCACAACAAAAACTATCTTTAGGTTTACTAGTAAAAACACACTGTCTCATACTTAGACAATTTCACATTGCGCTCTGACATACTAGCTCTCTGACCTGTGCAATCTTCATGTAGATCATATGTTTCTATAATGAAAAAATCTATGTAACCAACTTAGCCAAATTGCCAATAGAATCCACCATTATAATGTTCAAGGTATTCAATTTTGTTTTCATCGCCAGTCATATGATGTGTAAAACCACTATCAATATTCCAAGTATCATTCTTGCTAACTTTAGAAATAAGTGTTGTTTCAACATACATTTATTCTTCTTTTGAATCTTCTTTTAAATCTATGAATACCACCTCAATTTTTCATCAATGTATGTATCAGTGTCATCATCATCTTCAACAAGGTAACATCCCTTCTTTCCTCTGTCTTTGTAATCTCGATTACTTGTTCTCTCATATTGTCAATTGCCTTTGTGTTCCCGATCATCTCCTCTTTCATAATTCCTTTTACTAAATGTTTCATTGTGTTTCTCATATTCTTTCCTATTAGGAAATCTAGCTACAATATGGCCAATCTCTTTATAGTTAAAACATACCAAAGGTAGTTTTCCTCTATATCTTCCTTTACCTTTCTATAGTCTTCTAGCCATTAATGCTTCAAGCTCATACAGTTCATCCTCATCACTTTCACTATAACTATCACTCTCATTTCTTATCATGTGTTTACTGATTGATTTACCAATTTTTAGAGATGACATAAATGTAGAATCAATAGTAGGAACAACACTATTATCAAATTTATTTAACTCAAAAGCATTCAATCTACCAATTATACTATCAAGTGTAAGATGATTACTAGGAGATGATCTCATCTCATGAATTGAAGAGACTCTAATGGCATAAGTAGACAAAAATGTTCTAATAATTTTACTTGCAACAATGTCTTCTTCATCAATACCTCCTACTCCTTGGATAGCATTGACAATCTCCTTAACTCGGTTGTTATAGTGTGAAATGTGCTAGGATTGAGTAATACTGAGAGGGGGTGAATTTATATTATAAAAATTTTTAAATTAAAATTAAACCAATTCTAAATAAACCATATGAATGCTAAAATTAAAATAACATAAACACATAACTCATAACACCATTATTTATTTTTGAGGAAACCCTAGGCAAGGGAAAACCTTACTAGGGATGGTACCCACAAATATGCACTAAAATATAGAATGCTTGTTAGGAGATCTAGCCCTGTTAGGAGCTGATTATTACATAGTAATTTTCCTTGTTAGACGAATATCAACCATGTTAAAGGTATACAAAACTCCGTTAAATGTATAGTGATCTTACAGCTCTTACAATCAACAATTGAGTTACAAAAGTGTTCTTCAAAGATGAACAGTACAAGCATCTGATATGCTTTGATAGTTTCATTTATGGATCTCAATAGTCTATGTTAATCTCTGATCTCACATTTGATATCAAATATCATTGATATCAAAATTTTGCATCCGTATCTCATACATAACTTCTTACTTTTATCACTTTCACAAAACACTCTTTATTTATATATATTCTGCCATCCAATCGACTCTCAAATACAATACAAAAAATAATAATTACTCATGAAAATAAAAAATAATGAGTCAGAATTCTTATATTACCAAAGTGTCACCAATATACAATATTTATCTAACTTAGCATGTTACCATTCCATCTATCATTCCCTTAATCATCGCAACTGTTCATATGCCCTGTTTCATTGTCCCTCTATCTTCACATGCCTTCGTATCAATGTAAATTATTGATATCAATACAAAAACACATACAACCTTAGTTTTAGATCTTACATATCCCAAAATGTCTTCCTATAAGTTTTCAAACCATCATATAGCATATACTATCTTCCTTGACCAAAAAAAATTGTAGAACTCTGTAAATCCGATTTTGTACTTAGTCATTTTCATGACTGAGTCTCCAACACTCATACTTACTACATGGGATCACTATAACATAAGTATTTCCATAAATGACAACCCTCAAGTGATCCACAGTGCTCCCAAAACATCACTTTCCAACAATCTCTCCCTTTGGCATTAATGGCAACACTTAACAAAAAATGACTAAGTGTCCAAAGCACTAATTGCACTCTTCCTTATACTTTTCTTTTCTATATACATATACATATTATTTTCACTTTTTTTTTTTTTTTTCTTTTTCATTTTCTCTTCTTATTTTTTTCTTTCTTCTCATTTTTCTCTTTTTCTCACCCTTTGACATCAATAGCAAAGGTACTTACAAAATTACAAAATTTTAAAAGTGTAGGACTTAGTGCTTACTCACCAGATTCAAAATATCTTGGAAGGAATCCTCCAAGGTCTTCACTTAATCAATGCATGACTTAATCAATAGTTAAATGACATGAATCAATCCATTCAGTGCATAAGATGCAGTCTCTGCTACTTTTAGCTCAGTGGGTATAGAGGTTGTCATTGACTCCCCTATATTTTCCATCTCAGAGAGATGAGCTTCAAGAATTGATAGCTTGGGAGTGATTAAATGCTTTAGAAAACTAGATCTTGCAACTACTCCCCCTTTCTCTATATCCAATATATTTACCTTATCCAAGATTTTGGATGTATGCTTGTCCATTTCCAATACCATTTGTGAGGAGGTCTCACAACTGTCCATTAAACTATCCAAGGTAGCCTTGTCCTTAGCTATAATTTCCTCAATGTTTTTAATGTGTCTGATAGGATTGATGCAATAACTATACACCTTTCTTCATTGTGCAACACATATTTTGGACTTGATTGTAGTTTCTTTCAGAATACCCAAGTCCCATAAAATGGATTGTAAAACTTTCTTCAACTTCTTCTATAGGTACCTCTTCTCTTCCTTTTCCTCTACGATCTTCACAAGTGACTCATAATGGCTATCCAATTTGTCTAGTACTATGTTCAAGTTCTCTACATAATCTCTTCCTTGAAATATAAGAGGTATAGGGAGTATTTAATTCACAGTATCTACTTCCCTAGTGATCACCTTAACCTTCTTATCTCCTTTTTGTTTTGAACTCTCTTTTGCTATAGAAAATTCCATGAAGAATAATATCATTAACTCATCCTCATACATACTATCCACATTAGTTCTCATAGGGTTGGCCATACTTGCCAACAATAAGGTGGAGGAAGTATCAGGTTCTTGTTTGATCTCAACTCTTACCTCTTCTAGTTTGTCTATTCCTATCTCTTCTCTATGTTCTTCCTCTTTCTATCCTTCCTTTTCTTGTCCTTTCTCTTCCTATATTTATTCTTTATGTCCTTCCTCTCTCTATCCTTCCTCTTCTTCTGTCATTGCACTATCTAAGTTTCCTTGAAATGGGTCACTCTAATCTAGTGAAGAGTCAAAGCTCACATGCACACTAGCAATAAATAATTTTGGTTGCTTGTCAACTTCACTTCCTTTCCTACTTTCTTCAGTTGTCTTAGAGCTTTCTCCCATTCCTAGGGGAGTACGATTGGTATCTTTCAGAGGTGAGGTCTTCTTAGGCATGTCTCTCATCAATATCTGATCTAATTCCTTTTGTGTGTCCTCAATTACCTCATCATATTTCCTTCCCATCATTTTTACAAGTCTAGCCTTAGTTCTTAATAGGGGTTTCAACACCTTAATTATTCTCTCACTTTCCTATATAGAAATTGCATGCAACATATGTTCAATAGCCTTGTTTCTTATTGTTTCATCCTGTGATTGTGCTAATTGTTTTGTGATATCTAGCTTCTCATGCAAATATTTTGGAATAGTGCCTTCAATCTCCAATAACTTATTTTTGTAAACTAGAAGGTACTCAATCACTAATTGATTAGTTGAATCATACCTTTTATTGTATCTATTCAATGTCTTCAAATTTCTATCTCTTATTATTCTTTGCTGCAATATTTTTATGTTAGGTTTCCATAGGTTCTCTATTTTCTTCTATTCTAATTTCTCTTCTTTCTTCTCAATCACCTTATCCTATTTTCTCTTTGTTTCTTCTTCAAACTTTTGTCTCTTAGGGCTGCTAGGTCTATTTGATCTTGTAGATCTCCTAGGTCTGCTCACAGATGCATCATCTTCTAATATCTTCTAAGGGGTGGTTGATAAATCAATTACATTAGAAGTGGTACTTACTACCTTTTTTCCTTCAGAAGGTGGAGGGCCTTCAATCCTCATGCTAGAAGATCCTTCTAATATCTTAGTTCTTACATCCTTCAGTTCTTTCTCAATGATTGTAGCCTTCGATGCCATTTAATTAACCATCTTTTCTATCTTCCTCTTCCTTGTTCCTATATCTTGTTCTTCTTTAACATTTTCTGACTTTACTTTATAGGTTCCCTATCTCTCTTCATATGTGTCAATTTCAGAAGCTAGTACATATTCAATCTACATTACAAGAACCTTAGAAATAACCTCATATCCCATAGGGTGGTACCATTTCTTCCTAGGCTCAATTGCTTCAAAGTGTATACAATCAATTTCAACCATCAAATAGATTGTATCCTTATATTTTTCATTTAGTTCCTTAAGAATTTTGTACCTTTCCTACATTTTTCTTTGCATAATATTGATCATAGAAAATAACTCACCATCTACCCATTCTATGTTCTATCTCTGGTAGCTCTTCGATATTTGTATAATAGTGGGTATGTTGTCCTTCCATACTCTAGAATACATTATGGGAAACTTGTGCTTAATATGAATGTAAATATGAGTCAAGAGTGAACCAAATATGAATGCTTTTGACTTGTCCTTCTTAACAATCCTCACATTCTCCAAGAACTATTGTGGTAAGATCTTGCATAAGTTATACTTGAAGTTCTATTTCACCATTCTATAAGCCATCATTATGACTCCTACTAATACCCAGTTAGGTCTTCCACTGTAGTATAACTTGTATCCTAGTAGCATTTCTACCAGTCTCACATCTTGTTGAAATATATAATTGACAATCATCGCTCACTTGTCCCATTTGGAATGTGTTAAGGTTTCTAATTTATTCTTATTTTTTTCTCTACAAAAGGAATGGCTCCATTATTCTCTATTCTAGTTATATCATGAATTGGATGACTACATATCTTCATAGGTTTCTCTCCTATCAAGATAAATTGATCATGCACTCTACTTAGTATAATCTTGAACCATTCAGTGTTGCTGAACTCATTTAGGAGGGTTAGTTTTATGATAGATTAGTCTATTAGGAATGAATGCTAAATGTTTGGAAGCCATTTTGTAGCAGTTTTTGTTGTAGTCATGACTATGATTGTCATTGATGTCAACATAGTGATTTACCGAAGACTTGTAGAGAAACAGACATAGTTTGGATAAGCGCATGTGGGATATTGTAGTTGGAGCTATGCAATGTTGAGGTTATACTCTTTGATATGTTATATGTATATGGTTAAGAGTGTAGATAGTAATTAATTTATTCATGGAAGTTATGATCATTTTGGTGGAAGCAGTATTTAGGCAGTGTTCCTAAGTAGCAGTTTGTGGAAATTAGATGATATCTCCTAATCAGGATGGAATCTAGTTTTGTGTAGTTAAAGGGAAGTTTAAGACACATTGATAGTGATGTGGATGATAGTGCAGACTTTGAGGTCACATGAGTGAATATTTATTGTATTTGGAAGCTGACAATTTTGTGTAATTTTGGTGTAGCGCGTGGAAACTTTTATTTTGTAATTGTATACCTACTCATTTGTAATTATTTGAGTGTGGTATAAAGGAAGGAATGTATTTCCTTGTTTTATGTGGTAGTAATGTGAAAGTGTGTAATTATGATATGGTAGCAACGGTTCTGATGCTATATGCATGAAGTGAAGAAAAGAGCTAAGTATGAAAGTGAAGTTGTGAAGGAAGACATGTGAAGTATAGAGATCTGAAATTGAGATCTGATGTAATAGTGAGTGCAGTTTGGTAGAGTCAAAGAAGAGGTACCATATTATTTTTTTGAGTAATGCAAATATTATTTGGATAGTGTGTTTAGTGATCTGACCCTGAAGCTGTTTGGGCAGTGGGTCCTTCTATCTTCCATAACTCTTAACAGGGTTAGAATATTTTAACAAGGATTCAAAATATCCTCATAGGGATTCATATGTACTGAATGTATTTCATAAGACTCCTAAAAGAGTCCATCCTTTCATAAGGAATATTCATATTAGTGCATATTTTTTGGGCATCATTCCCACTAAGGTTTACTCTTTGATGAAGGGGTTCCCTAGTCAACATATCTTGTGTCATTATGTTATTGTGCACGAACATCTTTCTATGGTTGGTAATTATATTGCTTACATGGTTTAATGTTGTTGAAGATGATAAAAGTTTTAATTATCTGATAACTAATTCACCTCCCCCCCCTTCTCAGTTATCTTGGTGGACTTTACTTTCTAAAAATTTGTATCAGAGTGACAGGTCCTTGAAAAAGAAGTTTAACAGCTTAAGGAGATCCATGGTGAATTTCAGGAAAGAAAGCCCTAAGTTTGATGGAGTAAATTTTAACAGCTCAAAAGAAAAGATGAAGACACACCTACTATGTTTAGGACCAGGTTATTGGTTGATTACAAAGAATGACAAGACTCTCATTGAAGAGGACTATCTTGAAACATGTACTACAGATGAGAGAGATCTATTCATGTGTAACATACTTGCAAGAGAAGAACTTTTGATAGAACTTCCAGAGAATGAGTACAGTCAGGTAAAATGTTTGAAAAAGTCTCATGAAATCTGGAAAGCTTTACACTCTACTTTTGAAGGTGATGAACAAGAAAAAAGAGTTAGATTACATAATTGGATATGTGCATTTGAAGATATAAGAATTTTGGAAGATGAATCTATTAGAATTTATATTGGTAGAATGTCAAAAATCATTATAGGTATAAAATCTTGTTGAGGAAAAAAGACAGAGAATGAAGTGATATGAAAAATTCTGAGGACATTGACTCATGTATTTAAGTAGACAACACAAATGATTGAATAAGTCATACCTTGTACAATGAAATTTACAAGAGAGACTCTTCTTGGAAGATTGGAAGCAGCAGAAATGAACCTAAGATTATTAGGATACTTACCTAGAATGGAGACAACATTTAGTGCTCTTAGTGTTCACCCTACTTTGTCAAGAAGAATTAGTGTGAGTGGAGATTATGCCGATAGAAACAAATCTAAAAATGAAGAAGATAAGAAGATTGAAGAAGGTATTTCCTTTCTTGTGAAAAGAGAACCAAACAGTAAGAAAATATTTAAATGTTGGACTTGTCAAGAATAAGGTCATTTTGCATCTAAATATCCTAAGAGAGTTAAAAAGTACAAAAGCAATTTCAAACCTAGAAGATCTAAGGAATGTTATTATGCTAATGATGAAGATCTTGAAGCTAGTATAGAAAGAACTTTAAGTGAAAGTGATACTGAGAATAATGATGACATAGGATTTTTAGCTATTAAAGAAGAGAATCCTAAAACTAATGTTAAGGAAGAAAAAGCTGATTGGATTATAGATAGTGGTTGTTCACATCATATGACTGGAGACATGAAAAAGGTTCATAAAATTGAATGAATATGATGGAGGAGTTGTTAGAGTTGGAAACAATCCACCTTCTTAAATTAAAGGTATAGGATCTATTACTCTTGATGGAAAGACTAATATTGATGATGTTTATTTTTTGGATGGATTGAAACATAATCTTTTGAGTGTTGGACAGTTAGTTGATATGGGATATCAAGTTTGGTTTACTGAGAAAACTTGTGTGATAAAGGATAAAGATGGAAATCTGATTGGAACTAGATCTAGAACCAGAGGTAATGTATTTCAGTTGAATCCTACTGAGATGACATGTTTGATTACTAAGATTGATGATAGTTGGTTATGGCATAGAAGGTTTTGTCATATAAACTTTGATAACATTGTGAAAGTAAGTACTACACTTGCAATAAGAGATTTACCTAAAATTATGAAGCCTACTAACATGATTTGAAAAGAATGTGTAATGGCTAAATAGAAGAGAACTTCTTTTCCTAGTAAGAATTTTACATCTACAAAGAAGCTGGAGATTGTTCATACAGATTTGAGTGGTCCTACCAAGACTAGAGGATTCTATGGAGAAAGGTATTTTATGATTCTTGTTGATGATTTTACAAGAATGATGTGGATTGCATTTCTTAAAGAAAAATCTGAAGCATTTGATAAGTTTAAGATTGTTAAGAATAAAGTTGATAATGAATCTAAAATGAAGATTAAATGTTTAAGATCTGATAGAGGTGGAGAGTTTACTTCTAGAGAGTTTAACACCTTTTGTGAAGAAAATGGCATTAAAAGATAGTATTCAACCCCTAGAACACCTGAACAAAATGGCATTGCAGAAACAAGGAATAGATCAGTGACTGAAGCAACAAGAGCTATGTTCTTTGAAAATGATTTGGCGAAGATATTCTAGAGAGAAGTAGTGAACACAACAATGTATACAATTAATAGAGTACAAATTAGAGCAGACACAGACAAGACACCTTATGAATTATGGTTTGGACATGCACCCTTAGTTAAGTATTTTAGAATATTTGGAAAAAAATGTTATATAAAGAGAGATGATGATATTGGAAAGTTTGATCCTAGAAGTGATGAAGGTATATTTCTTGGATATTATTTGAAAAGTAAAGCATATAGATGTTTCAATAAAAGAACTAAGACTATTGTTGAAAGCGCATATGTTAAAGTTGATGAAAAGTTCAAAATTCAGCAAAGAATGCTTGATTATGAATCTGATGAAGAAGCTCATCCTAAACCTAACACTGGGTCTACTGAATTGTTTTACGAAACTAACAGTGATTTGTTGAATGAAATCCACAGTGAAGTTATTGAAGAACCTACATCTGAAGAGAGATCTAAGATAGTGACACCTAGCAAGAGTTTGTTAAGGAATCATCCTTTTGAACAGATTATTGGGAGCATCAAAAGAGGAGTTCTAACAAGAAATAAGGTACAAGAATAGTTATGTTTGATTTCTCAAATTGAACCTAAGACTACTAATGAAGCTTGTGAAGATGAAAGTTGGACTAATGCTATGAAAGAAGAACTACATCAGATTGAAAAGAACAAAACATGGGAATTGGTCCTTAGACCTAAAGACAAGAATGTTATTGGAACTAAATGGGTATTTAGAAACAAGATGAATGAACAAGGAGAAGTAGTAAGAAACAAAGCAAGATTGGTATGTAAGGGTTACTCACAACAAGAAGGAATTGACTATGAAGAAACCTTTGCACCTGTTGCAAGAATTGAAGCAGTAAGAATGTGTTTGTCTTATGCAGCTTACAAGAAATTCAAAGTATATCAGATGGATGTGAAGTCAACATTTTTGAATGGAGAATTGGAAGAAGAAGTCTACATTGAGTAGCCTGAAGGTTTTCCTTTAACTCAAGAAGGAGACATGGTATGCAAATTGAAGAAAGCTTTATATGGACTTAAACAAGCACCTAGAACTTGGTATGCAAGACTGGATAAGTATTTGCTAAAATTGGGATTTACAAAAGGAATAGCTGAAAGCCATCTATACACAAAAGAAATTAAAATGGTTTGTTAGTTATAGTTATTTTTGTTGATGACATTATCTTTGGAGGAGAAGATGAAGCTAGTGACAAATTTGCTGATGAAATGAAGACTGAATTTGAAATGAGTATGATTGGTGAGATGAAATACTTTTTGGGATTATAGATAACACAAAACAATGATGGTATCTTTGTAAGTTAGACAAAGTACTTGAATGACTTGTTGAAAAGATTTGGAATGGATAATTGTAAACTAGTTGGAACACCTATGGTGATCAGACATAATTTATCTAGCATAGTTGATACTCTTGCAATAGAACAGAAGAAATACAGATTTATGACTGGAGGATTGCAATATTTGACTCATACAAGACCTGATATAGCACATTCAATTGGAATTGTAGCAAGATTTCAAGCTGAACCTAGAGAATCACATTATGCGGTAGTAAAGAGGATACTGAGATATTTAAGAGGCACAATGGACTATGGACTATGGTATGAAAAATCTGATAATTTTACCCTATGTGCATATACAAATGCTGATTAGGGAGGCAGTGTTGATGATAATAAAAGCACCAGTGGTGGAGAAATTTTCCTTGGAGGAAGATTAGTTTATTGGCTAAGCAAGAAGCATAATTGTATCTCACAAAGTACATCAGAAGCAGAATATGTAGCAGCAACAAACAATTGTAACCAAATAATTTGGATGAAACAAATGCTGAAGGATATTGGAATAAAATTTGTTGAGCATGTTGTCATACATTGTGACAACGCCAGTATAGTTAGTATGTCTAAGAATCCTATATTACATTCTAAGACAAAGCATATAGAGATTAAGTATCATGTTGTCAAAGAGAAAGTTGCTGAGAAAGAAGTCAAACTTGAGTACATAAGTACAAAGGAGCAGATAGTAGATATATTCACAAAGCCTTTGCCTAAGGATACATTTGAGTATCTGAGAGTTATGCTTGGGGTTATGCCCTAACCTACTTTTGAGAAGTGATGCAGTTGGTCACATCCATCTAGTGGTATATGAGCCTTATCTTTCTTTTGGACTGGATGTTGGTACTTCCTCTACGGGGGAGTATGCGTATCTAATCTACATCATGAGGACTCTAGTAAATGTATTTTCTAAAAAGTGTCTTTTGACATTGAGTTGTTGTTGACATAGTGATGAAATTTCTATCATTGATGTCAATGGGGGAGAAGTGTACATGAAAAACAATCTGAATAGGATATCGAAGAAAGATTTGATTGATGAAGAGGATTTGAAGAAGCAGTGTTGCAGTATTGGATTTTTGGAACATTGGATGTTTTTCATCTATGTTTCCATCAATGCCAATGGGGGATATTGTTAGGAATGAATGCTAAATGTTTGGCAGCCATTTTGTAGCAGTTGTTACATTCATGACTATGATTGTCATTGATGTCAACACAGTGATTTACTGAAGACTTGCAGAGAAGTAGATAGAGTTTGGATTAGCGCACATGGCATATTGTAGTTGGAGCTATGCGATGTTGAGGTTATACTCTTTGATAAGTTATATGTCTATGGTTAAGAGCATAGATAGTAATTCATTTATTCATGGAAGTTTTGATCATTTTGGTGGAAGCAGTATTCAGGCAGTGTACCTAAGTAGCGGTTTGTGGAAATCGGATGATATCTCCTAATCAAGATGGAATCTAGTTTTTCACATTTAAAGGGATGTTGAAGACACATTGATAGTAACATCAATGATAGCACATACTTTGAGGTTGTATGAGTGAAGATTTATTGTATTTGGAAGCTGACAGTTTTGTGTAATTTTGGTGTAGCATGTGGAAACTTTTATTTTGTAATTGTATGCTGACTCATTTGTAATTATTTGAGTGTGGTATAAGGGAAGGAATGTATTTTATTGTTGTATATGGTAGTAATGTGAAAGTTTTTAATTATTATATGGTAGTAGTGTTTGTGATGCTGTATGCATGAAGTGAATAAAAGAGCTAAGTATGAAAGTGAATTTGTGAAGGAAGACATGTGAAGTACATAGATCTAAAATTGAGATCTGATGTAATAGTGAGTGTAGTTTGGCATAGTTAGAGAAGAGGTAACATATTATTCTATTGAGTAATGCAAATATTATTTGGACAGTGTGTTCAGTGATCTTACCCTGAAGCTATTTGGGCAGTGGGTCCTTCTGTCTTCCATAACTCTTAACAGGGTTAGAATCTTTTAACAGGGATTCAAAATCTCCTAAAAAGGATTCATATGTACTGAATGTATTTCATAAGAATCCTAATAGAGTCCATCCTTTCACTAGGAATATTCATATTAGTGCATCTTTTGTGGGCATCATTCCCACTAGGGTTTACTCTTTGATCAAGAGGTTCCCTAGTCAACATTTGTGTCATTGTACTATTGTGTATGAATATCTTTCTATGGTTGGTAATTATATTGATTATGTGGTTTAATGCTATTGAAGATGATTAAATTTATAATTACTTGATAATTGATTCACCCCACCCCCCCTCTCAATTATCTTGGTGGACTTTACTTTCTAACATGGTCTTCTAGGTGTTTAAAATCATGCTTCATTTTCCCATCAAATTCTATCATCTCATCTATTTTTGTGTATATTTCCACATCCCCTATAGTAATATAATTACAATGAATGTAAGCCCTAATATCATCTATGTGAAGGATGCCATATGGGGTTTGCAAAAATGCTCCTTCCAGATCATCCTTAGAAGATTTGAAAGGGTGTCTTTTAAACTTATACCTTGGCCTATCAACAACATCATAGATCACAAGTGCATCCATAGCTTCTTGATAGAGTAAATGATCTAAATGAGTTGAATATGCTGAATTATGCAACTTCTTCTTCAATCAATCACACAATCTAGCTTCTAGGTGATTGATATGCTTCTTCAATCTTATCTCCTTGGTCACTACTTATGAAAAGGTGAAGAAATGAGATGCATTGAGGTCTTTTCTCCATCACCAAGTGAGTAAGTGCATTTATCATAGTTAACTCAACTTCGCACATTGTCTAGTTAAACACAAATATCACACTCATAGGATATGAATCTCCAAACACTGTGATCATAGATATAGACTCCATAGAATTTGTATACACCATATCTAAGCTTGCATGATCTTAGTTCACATAATCAGGGGCTAGATATAATCTATCGTCTATATCCAATACTCCCCCTAAGGCCATGCTCAGCCTTTTAGGTTGATGTAGCAATGTTTACATTAAGCAAAGACATAATAGCATCTACTATCTCTCCCTGAACCAATGCATTATTGAAATCCTTTACCTTCCATATCTTTCCATCATCTTCATCTTTTGGTTTCCTGGAATGAATCTTGAATTCATCCTTGTACTCACCAATACTTTTACTGTTGTCACCAATATTCTTCTTTATCACCATAGGAGGAGGTCCTCTTCTTTTTTTCATTCCATTGTACCTAAATTTTTTTTCTATATGTCCTCAATTGTTGCATTTGTAACAAGTAGGTGGTATCCTATCCTGATTAACTTGTAGTTTACAAAACCTTGCAGTATGCCAAAGGTTGTTGCATTTGTAGCATGTGATCTTCATGTTAGAAAGTAAAGTACACCAAGATAACTAAGAGGGGGTGATGAATTAGTTATCAGATAAATACAACTTTTATCAACCTTAATAGATTTTAACCATTTAAGCAATGTAACCAACAACCATAGAAAGATATATATACATAATAACACAATGACACAAGATATGTTGACTAGGGAACCTCTTGATCAAAGAGTAAACCCTGGTGGGAATGATGCCCACAAAATATGCACTAATATTAAATTTCCTTGTGAGAGGATGGACTCTATTAGGAGTCTTATGAAATAAATTCAGTACATATGAATCCCTATTAGGAGTTACGAAAGACAGAAGGATCCACTGCCCAAATAGATTCAAGGTAAGATCATTGAAATCATTGTCCAACTGACCTATGTATTACTCAACAAAATAATACCAAAAGATTACTTATCTTAACAATTCAATACTCCTTCTCTAACTATGCCAAACTACACCAACTACTTCTTCAGATCTCAATACCAAATCTCTGAGCTTCACATATCCTCTTTCCACAAATTCACTTTCACAATTCTTTCATTAAATTTATCATTCACATACACATACATATAAATACATATTACAATAAGGTAAACATTCCTTTCTCTATACCACACTCAAGTAATTACAAATGAGTCGTCATACAAATTAAAAAATAAAAGTTTCCATATGTTAAATCAAAATTACGCAAAAATGTCAGTTTCCAATTAAGATAATTCTTCACTCATGTGACCTTAGATCTTGCACTCATGTCCACATCACTAACATAATGTCTTCAACTTCCTCATAACTGCACATGATCAGATTCTATCCCGATTAGGAGATATCATCTGATTTCCACAAACTACTATTCAAGAACACTGCCTGAATACTACTTCCACTGATTTCCTCATAACTATCATGAATAAATGAATTTCCATCTACGCTCTTAACCAAGATCTCATACAACATCATACATTAATTCATCAACTTTTCATAGCTTCATCTTCAATATCCCAAGTGCGCTAACCCAAACATTGTCTGCTTCACTGGTAATCTTCAGTAGATCACTGTGTTGACATCAATGGCAATCACAATCATGAATGCAAGAAAAAATACTATAGAATGGATGTGAATACTCCCCCATATCATATATTCAAAATTCATTCCTAACAATCTCCCCCATTGGCATTGATGGCAACATAGATGAAAAAACATCCAAGTTCCATAAATCCAAAACTGCAACATTGCTGCTCTAAAAATGCTTTCAAGTCTTCTTTATCAATCAAATATTGCTTCATTTTCCTATTTAGTTCTCTCCAACATATTTTTTTTCATGTATACTTCTCCCCCATTAACATCAATGACAGATGTTTCATCATTATGTCAACAACTTCAATGTTAAAAGACACTGTTCAGAAAATACATTCACTAGAGTCCTCATGACTTAGCTCAGATACACATACTCCCCCATAGAGGAAGTACCAACATCCTATCTAGAAGAAAGATAAGTCTCATATACCACTAGATGGATGCAAAATCCTACATCACTTCTCAAAAGTAGGCTTGCACATAACCCCAAGCATACCTCTCAGATACTCAAATGTATCCTTAGGCAAAGGTTTTGTAAATATATCTGTAATTTTCTCCTTTGTTCTTATATACTCAAGTATGACTTCTTTCTCTACAACTTTCTCTCTTACTACATGATAATTTATGTCTATATGTTTTGTCTTATAATGTAACACATGATTCTTAGACATACTAACTATGCTGGTGTTATCACAATCTATAACAACATGCTCAACAAATTTTATTCCAGTATCCTTCAATATTTGCTTCATCCAAATTATCTGATTACAATTATTTTTTTCTGCCACATACTTTTCTTCTGTTGTGCTCTATGAAATACAATTCTTCTTCTTACTTAGCCAAGAAACTAATCTTCCTCCAAGGAAAAATGCTCCACCACTAGTGCTCTTTTTATCATCAACACTACCTCCCTAATCAGCATCTATATATGCACATAGGTAAAATCATCAGATTTTTCATACCACAATCCATACTCAATTGTGCCTCTTAAGTATCTCAGTATCCTCTTTACTGCTGCATAATGTGATTCTTTGGGTTCATCTTGAAATCTAGCTACAATTCCAACTGAATGTACTATGTCAGATCTTGTATGAGTCAAATATTGCAATAATCCAATCATAATATTTACTTCTTTTGTTCCACTACATGAGTCTCATTTGTGCTAGATAACTTGTGTCCAGTTACCATAGGTGTTCCAACTGGTTTATAGTTATCCATTCCAAATCTCTTCAACAAATCATTCAAGTACTTTGTCTAACTTACAAAGATACCATTGATGTTATGTTTTATCTACAATCCTAAAAAGTATTTCATTTCACAAATCATACTCATTTCCAACGTAGTCTTCATTTCATCTACAAATTTATCACTGGCTTCATCTTCTCCTCCAAAGATAATATCATAAAAAAAAATAACAACAACCAAAAAACCATTTTCAATTTCCTTAGTTTATAGGTTTCTATCAGTTGTGCCTTTTGTAAATCCTAATTTTAACACATACTTATCCAATCTCACATACCAAGGTCTAGGTACTTGCTTTAGTCCATATAAATATTTATTTAGTTTACATACCATGTCTCCTTCTTGAGTTAAAGGAAAACCTTTAGGCTGCTTAATGTAGACTTCTTCCAATTCTCCATTCAGAAATGTTGACTTCACATCCATCTGATACACTTTGAATTTCTTGTAAGCTACATAGGCCAAAAAAATTCTTACTGCATCAATTCTTGCTACTAGTGAAAATTTTTCCTCATACTCAATTGCTTCTTGCTGTGAGAATCCTTTACATACCAATCTTTCTTTTTTCCTTACTACTTCTCCTTGTTCATTCATCTTGTTTCTAAATACCCATTTTTTTCCTATAACATTCTTATCTTTAGGTCTAGGGACCAATTCCCATGTCCTGTTCTTTTCAATCTGATCCAATTCTTATTTCATGGCTTTAATCCAATATTCATCTTCACAAGCTTCACTAGTAGATTTAGGTTCAATTTGAGAAATCAAACACAACTGTTCTTGTACCTTATTTCATGTCAAAATTCCTTTGTCTATGCTTCCAATAATCTACTCAGTAAGATGATTCCTTAATAGATTCCTATTAGGTGTCACCATCTCAGTACTTATTTTTGTTGTAGGTTCTTCAATGGTTTCTTCACTATGGCTTTCATTCAAAAAATCACTGTCAATTTCATAGAATAATTTAGTAGTCTCTAGATTAGGTCTAGGCCAAGTTCCTTCATCTAATTCATAATCAAGCATTCTTTCTAGAATTTTGAACTTTTCATCCACTTTAACATTTGTGCTCTCAACAATAGTCTTAGTTCTCTTATTGTAACATCTATAAGCTTTTCTCTTCAATGCATATCCAAGAAATATACCTTCATCACTTCTAGGATCAAACTTTCCAATGTCATCATCTCTCATAATATAACATTTGCTTCCAAAAATTCTAAAATACTTAACTGATGGTGCATGTCCAAACCATAGTTCATAGGGTGTCTTGTCTATGTCTACTCTGATTTGTACTTTGTTCATTGTATACATTGATCTATTCATTGCTTCTCTCCATAATATATTCTCCAAGTCATTCTCAAATAACATAGCTCTTGCTACTTCAGTTACTTATTTTTTCCTCCTTTCTACAATACCATTTTGTTCAGGTGTCCTAGGGGCTGAAAACTGTCTCTTAAGACCATTCACTTCACAAAAAATGTTAAATTCATTTGAAATAAATTCTCCACCTCTATTTGATCTCGAACATTTAATCTTTGTTCCAGATTCATTCTCAACTTTGTTCTTAATGATCTTAAACTTATCAAATGCTTCAGATTTTTCTTTAAGAAATGAAATCTACATCATTCTTGTAAAATGTAATGTCCCTGCCAGGGAACCCTAATGAATCAGGTCTTATGACAAAAATTGTAACTAACAATTTTTTTTCTAACATTACATCACTACTACCTCACATTTAAATTCCTTAAGGTTCCCTTAATGAATTCATTCACTAACATCTTTACATTACTTATCCAAATTGAATTTCATTTCCTTTCTTTACTTTCACATTTTAGAACTAAGAGTTAGGGTAAGAAAATAACACTTCATTGACAATTATATTTCTTACTTTATATACTAATTTCATTTCTCCTTCCCTCACATGAATACTATTCCTTACAAATTACATCTTAACCTTAGCATAATAAACATTTTCTTTTATTACAACATAGGAGAGATAGAAAAGATAATTTCAACATGACATAATATATTTCCAACTTTGATCTTTCAAATAACAACCCTTGGAACAAAGCCTAGAACTATCCCTCCCAATTACATTGCTTTTCTTTTCAATTACATCTTTCTGATAATAGATCTCATAATAATAGGTAAGTGAATAGCCCAAAGGCATTACAACATATCTTTTTATCTTTCCTTTCAAAAATACATAATACAAAATACAAATATCTGCATCAATACATAAATTTGAATGCATCCAAGTCACGAACCACGAACAGGACCTCGAAACATTTTTTGCCACCCAACCATGTGAAACTGGTGAGTTCCACCCCCTATGCTAGGAGATAGAACCAAGATACTCACAAGACCCTAAGAAATCTAAGGCTCGAAAGATAAAGAAATCCAAGATTCAAAAAGTACATAAAATATCATCACACTATAACATAGAGGTCAAGGTTCTAGGATACCACCTAAGTGAGTGTCATCACACAACCTATGTATTGGGATCCACCCTGGCATGTACCATGTTCAAAAGATCCATCTCATAGGTCTAGGGAGACCTTTGGTGCACTCAGGCCACCCAAACAAATCCTGACCTTACATAATGGACTCTACCAAAAAACCAAGTATGAACAAAGGCTCAAAATTAAAACCATGTATAGAAATTCATTAAACACAACATAAAACTCCCCACAAACATATAGAAAAAATTGCATAGCTTATTTCAAAAATCTAGGGAAATCTCATGTGCCTTAAATTTGGCTAAGTTTGAATTTTTAAGAAATCTCAAAATTAGAAGTTGCCTCTTAACTCCTATGAAACTGAAACCTATTCAAATCATCCTAGAAGGTACCTAATACCTTTATACAAGTATAACTTAAAGTATAAGAAATACTTAAATGTTATACTTGTATAAAGCCTATTTTTCCTATTTTGCTCGGTTCACACTAGCATTCCTCTCTTGCTCGGTTAACACTAACATTCATGTATTGCTTGGTTAACACTACACTAACCTTTCTCAGCCAATACTACACTAACCCTACTTGGCTAATACTAAGCCGGTCTGCTCGGCTAATACTAAACCAAGAGAAACTACAAAATACGACTATCAACTATGTCTTGCGGGTAAAACTGGGCATTATGGGGACTATGGTTGCCTAATCTGAGCACGACCCATTTGAGATCTCCTAGTTTCCCTTTAGAAAATACTCATAAATCCATCCTATCTATCTAACAAATCTGTTCTATATCTGGACAAGAAAAGTGGTGCACAAATTGACATGGACTAGTAAGGTTGAAATAATAGTTCTAAGTTCTGGAAGCACTCATGGATATTTTGGAAAGAAGGGAGATAAAAAGGAGAATACTAAGGATTCTATAGACTAAATTAATCCAAATAAAAGCATCAATTTCATTTAGAAGTCTGCAAGAGGAAAATAGTAAGAAAATGACTGCATTTCAATCCTACACCTTCATGACCCTTCCTTTTTCTTAGTAGACTTCCCTATTTCATTCAACTTTAGATAAACTCATCCTTCCACATGACCATAAAAAAAAACTATATAATCATACATAATTTAATATCATATCATATGAAAACACCTTCATACACAAAGAGAAAGAACGAAGATTCTTCCCAGTTTACACCCTACCGTGGGTCCTGCAGAGAATCCTCTTCCCTTGGCTAGAGAATCTCTATGAAACTTCAATCCTTGAGCAAATAGCCTTCTAGAAATATTCCTCTAGCAATCAACTCCCAGCAATCCAAAAACTCTCAAACTCACCTAAAATTTCACCAAAAATTTTCGGAGAAGTCAATCACAGACAATGCAAAAAAAAACAATCTTCCAAAAATTATCATCCTCCCCGCACACAAAAATCTTCAAATATTTATCCTCCAACTATATGGTTGAAGGAATTGCTTTACGGGAAGCAACTTCTCCAACTTCCATAGTTGGTTGGAGGAATAACCAAATAATTTCCCGTAAAGACTTAATCAATGTTTTTAATAAATTTAATTAGAATATCTTTTAAATGAAAGCATAACAAGAATAATAGATAGATACCTTTCAAGAAAAACACATAGCACAATAGGAAAACAAGTAGCCTAACTTCTAGGATGTCTCGAGTTCAACTCCCTCCTAGATAGCCAATTTTATTACAAAGGCCATTTTCCTTTTATTATTATTATTTTTACTTTTTGTTTAATACATTTATTAAATATACTTTATTTAACTCACTTTATTTACTTATTATAAATAACATACCAATTACACAATTAATGAAAACATACAATTATTATTATTTATATAAGCATGGATATATGCGTGTGCACCCACATATACACATACCTATATAAAATACAAACAATTATAACATAATTATTTATTATACATATAAATAGATTAGTTCTAACTCATAACATAACTCAGTCCAACATCAAATCAAGTCCATAACATAGAGTGTATTCTACTTCCCAACTAGGATCACTTCCTAAATAGAATTCTAGGTCCATGGGTAACCTCAGGAGTAACTTGGTTAAATCTCCACACATCAACAGTTTAGGGATTTTGAAGGCATGATCAGACCTATGTAGCCAAGTGGAGATGATGCCTGGTACCTACATCCTGCATCACCAACTGATATGCATATACAAATATATAAATATAAATAGACGGTGGCAAATGAGGAGGGAGAGTGCGACATCATGTGGATCTCCCATAAGAGTAACTACGACTGCCCGTCCTCATCTTACACTCACATCAACTAGTGAACATTGAACCATAATAGGGTAAATAGGGTTAGATCATAATATAAACATCATAACACAAATCAATGTAAGACATTTTACTGATAGTTCATTTCTAGCCATTCATCATTAAATTATAACTCATTTAATATTTCCAAATAACTGCAGTAACCAAATATATATACTCAAATGTCTCATAAAATGCTAACTAAATAATAATCATAGTCCATCATAAAATCCAAAGTGTCAAAGAAATAGTCCTATCAGTCTAACATAGGAAGATGCTAGGGTGGGCATTACATAAAATCATTAACAAGAATCATAAAGTACCTTTATCCATAGAATCCTCTAGTCCTCGTAGGATTGCTCAAATCTGTATGAACAATCTCCAACTTCTCTTATGTTGTAAACTTCTTGCTGGGAAATGAGCTTCTCTTCTATTTAGCCATCACACATTCCTTGTGAATCATGTTAGTAGGCTTCATAATTTTAGGTAAATCTCTTACTGCAAGTGTAGTACCAACTTTCACAATGTTATCAAAGTTTATATGAAAAAATCTTCTGTGCCATAACAAACTATCATCAATCTTAGTAGTCAAACATGTCATCTCAGTAGGATTCAACTAAAATACATTTCCTCTGGTTCTAGATCCAGTGCCAATCAAATTTCCATCTTTGTCTTTAATTACACAAGTTTTCTCAATAAACCAAACTTTATATCCCTTATCAACTAGCTATCCAACACTCAATATATTATGTTTCAAACCATCCACAAAGTAAACATCATCAGTATTAGTGTTTCCATCAAGAGTAATAGATCATATACCTTTAATCAGACAAGGTGCATTGTTTCCAACTCTAACAACTCCTCCATCATAATTGTTAAACTTTATGAACTTTTTCATGTCACCAATCATGTGATGTGAACAACCACTGTCTATAATCCAACCAGCTTTCTTTACTAGTTGGGAAACTATATCTTTTTCTTCCTTAATTTCAGTGTCATGATTTTCTTCTTTTATTGCTACAAATCCTATAACATCATGCTCAGTATCACTTTCACTCAAAGATTTCTCCAAACATGCTTCAAGCTCTTCATCATTTGCATAGTAAAATTCTTTAGATCTTCTAGGCTTAAAGTTGTTTCTATACTTCTTAACTCCCTTAGAACATTTAGATGGAAAATGACCATATTCTTGACAAGTCCAACATTTAAAAATTTTCTTACTGTCTGGTTCTCTTTTCACAAGCAAGGAGATACCTTCTTCAATCTTCTAGTCTTCTTCATTTCTAGATCTATTGCTACTAGCATAATCTCCACTCATAGTTATGCTTCTTGACAAAGTAGGGAAAAAACTAAGAGAACTGAATTCTGTCTCCATTCTAGGTAAGTCTCCTGATAGCTTCAGGTTCATCTTTGCTACTTCCAATCTTCCAAGAAGAGTCTCTCTAGTAAAGTTTTTAGTACAAGGAATAACTTGTTCAATCATATGTGTTGTCTACTTAAATGTAGGAGTCAATGTCCTCATAACTTTCCATATCATTTCATTCTCTATCTTGGTTCCTCCATAGGATTTTATACCTGTAACAATCTCTAACATTACACCAATATAGCTTCTAACAGATTCATCTTCCAACATTCTTATATCTTCAAATGCACATATCCAATTATGTAATCTAACTTTCTTAGCATGTTCATCACCTTCAAAAGTAGACTATAAAGCTAACCAAATTTCATAAGATGTCTTTAGATATTTTACCTAATTGTATTCATTTTATGGAAGGGCTAACAAGAGTTCTTATATGGAAATTATGTTACACATATATAGATCTCTCTCCTCATTAGTACAATCGTCAATCTTATCCTCATCAATGATAGTCTTCTGAATCTTTTTAATTTAC
Organism: Chamaecyparis obtusa; assembly: GCA_027943335.1. Taxonomy (NCBI): domain Eukaryota; kingdom Viridiplantae; phylum Streptophyta; class Pinopsida; order Cupressales; family Cupressaceae; genus Chamaecyparis; species Chamaecyparis obtusa. The sequence continues at coordinate 325,361 of BSBK01001846.1, read as the reverse complement.
CAGTAATCTAGTCCTAAAAAAAGTACGTATGTCTTCATATTTTCTTTCAAGTTATCAAAATTTACTCCATCAAACTTAGGGCTTTCTTTCCTGAAATTCTCCATCAATCTCCTTAACTTGTTAAACTTTTCTTTCAAGGACCTACTGCTCTGATACCAATTGTTACAAAGTAAAGTCCACCAAGATAAATGAGAGGGGGGCCATGAATCAGATATCAGATAAATACAATTTTTATCAATCTTAATATATTTTAACCATGCAATCAATTTAACCAACAACCATAGAAACATATTCCTACGCAAGAACATAATGACACAAGATATGTTGACTAGGGAACCTCTTGATCAAAGAGTAAACCCCAGTGGGACTGAGGCCCACAAAAGATGCACTAATATGAAAGTTCCTTGTGAGATGATGGAATCTATTAGGAGTCTTATGAAATACATTCAGTACATATGAATTCATGTTAAGATATTTTGAATCCATGTTAAAAGATTCTAACTCTGTTAGGAGTTATGGAAGATAGAAGAACCCACTGCCCAAATAGCTTCAGGGTAAGATCATTGAACTCACTGTCCAACTAACCTATGTATTACTCAATATAAAAATACCAAAAGATTAATTATCTAAACAATTCAATACTCATTCTCTGACTATGCCAAAATGCACCAACTACTTCTTCAGTTCTTAATACCCGATCTCTGAGCTTTGCATATCCTCTTTCCACAAATTCACTTTCACAATTCCTTCATTCACTTTCTCATTCACATACACATGCATATTACAACAAGGAAAACATTCCTTTCTTTATATGACACTTAAGTAATTATAAATGAGTCGGCATACAAATTACAAAATAAAAGTTTCCATATGTTACATCAAAATTACACAAAATTGTCAGCTTCTAGTTAAGATAATTCTTCACTCGTGTGACCTTGGATCTTTCAATCATTTCCATGTCACTAAAATAATGTCTTCAACTACCTCATAACTACACATGATCAGATTCTATCATGATTAGGAGATATCATCTGATCTCCACAAACCTCTACTTAGGAACACTGCCTAAATACTACTTCCATTGATTTCCTCATAACTATCATGAATAAAGTAAGTCATCAACTTCACATAGCTTCATCTTCAATATCCCAAGTGCGCTAATCCAAACACTGTCTTCTTCACTTCTAATCTTCAGTAGATCATCGTGTTGACATCAATGACAATCACAGTCATGAATGCAACAATAACTACTACAGAATGGTTGTGAATACTCCCCCATTAGATATATTCATTTTTCATTCCTAACACTTTGCTATTGATTCTTCTCTGATGTAATACTACCTATTTCATGACTAATCAGGTTTCCTACATTCTTCATTCTTGTGTCCATATGCATAGCAGTTATAACAATAACTAGTAAAGGGTTTGAAAGGGCCTTTAACTCTACAATCTCTTTTCATGTGTCATTGTTTGTTGCATCCATAGTATCTACCTCTAAAATGTTTGGTCTAATTTCTAGGTCTCTCAAGAGTAGGTCTATCTTCAATTTTCACTTCATGTGATTCTTCATGAGGTTTAGAACAATATCCTTCATTATATCCAACTCCAGTCATATATCCTTTAGGTTTATGTCTCTCTCTTTGTTCATAAATCTTATCACTCCTCATATGTAACTTCTCAATGTGTAATTTGGCTAGAGTGAGTTCACCTTTAATGATCTGATTGTACTTCTCCAATTCTGGGCATTTATCCTTGTAGTGATCAAGTTCAATTGACATTTCTCCTATCTGCATGTTCACTCATTTTAGAGTCTCTTCAACTTTGTATCTTTCATCATTTCATGTCAAATATCTTTAATAATTAGAAGATTAATTTTTTCTTTTTCTTTCTCTAGCTTCTTTAATTAGTCTCATGTATCATTGTCTAAATCCTCCTTGATCTTTTCCATAAGGTCTTGTCTTTGATTTCTTAAAAGTTCAAGCTTTTCCTTTAGTTTCTTGATAAAACCTTCTTCTCTTCTTAAATTTAAATTTTGAGTCTCCATTCTCAACCTTTTCTTTGTCCAGGTCATCAAGTGTTGCTTCAAAGTTCTCTTGAAAACTTTTTGAATCCATTTGGATCTCCCTTAAGCTATTAGGATTTCTCTCCAAGGGCCAATATCTCTGATACTAATAGATAGGATTGATTAATACTGAGAGAGGGGTGAATCAATATTATAGAACTTTAAATAAAACTTAAACCAATTCTGAATAAACCATATGAATGCTGAAATGAAAAGAACATAAACACATAACACATAACTCATAATAGCATTATTTGTTTTCGAGGAAACCATGGCCAATGGAAAACCCCAATGGGGATGGTACCCACAACTATGCACTAAAATATAGAATCCTTGTTAGGAGATCTATCTCTATTAGGAGATGATTATTACATAGTACATTTCCTTGTTAGAGGAATATCAACCCTATTAAAGTTACACAAAACCCTGTTAAAGGTATAGTGAGCTTACAACTCTTATAATCAACAATTCAGTTACAAAAGTGTTCTTGAACGTTGAAAAATACAAGCATCTGCTATGCTTGAATAGTTCTAGTTATGGATTTCAATAGTCTCTGTTAATCTCTGATCTCACATCTACTATAAAAAATTATTGATATCTCAAACTTGCATCCATATCCCATAGATAACTTCTTACTTCTATTGCTTTCACAAAACACTCTATTTATATCTATTCTGCCATCCAATCAGCTCTCAAATACAATAAAAAACATAATAATTACTCATGAAAATAAAAAATACTAAGTCAATGATCTTGTATTACCAAAGCATTATAAATATACAATCTTTATCTGACTTAGCACATTACCATTCCATCTATCATTCCCTTAATCATCGCTATTGTTCATACGCCTTGTTGCACTATCCCTCTGTCTTCACACACCTTCATATCATTGTAACTTACTAATATCAATAATAAAACATATGCAACCTTAACAGAAGATCTTACATATCCCAAAATTTATTCCTCTAAGTTTGGAAACCATCATATAGTGTATATTGTCTTCTTTGACCAAAATAATACTGCAGAACTCTTTAAATCTGATTATGTACTTAGTCAGTTTCATGACTGAGTTTCCAAAACTCATACTTACTACATGTGATCACTATAACATAAGTGTTACCATAAATGATAATGCTCAAGTGATCCATAGTGCTCCTAAAACATCACTTGTGAACAATATGTTCTCTCCTTCTTTCATTTTCATGTCATCAAACTTTCCTGTAAGACTTTCACCTTTAGCTCTTAGCACATTCATATCTCCTTTGTGAACTACTACAAGCTTGTCCCACATATTTTTAGCAAAAGTACATGTCTTAACATCTTAAAATTCAACATTTGATAAGGAAGAAACAAGCTCTATCATTGAAGCATTGCATTCATCTCTATCTCTCATCTGATCAACAGTCAAAGGTGCAATAGGAAAAATGAATTCATTATCCAAGTAGTATATTGTAGATTCTCCAATTCCTGGTAGATGTAATATCATTCTTCTTTACCATGTTGAGGAGTTTTCTTTGTTCAACTTTGGCACCTTTCTCTTCTACATCTTGTCATCTTTATCTTAAGTCCTTTAAACTTTTCTTACAAGCACTCTATGCTCTGATACCAATTGTTAGATAACTGAGAGGGGGGTGATTCAGTTAAGTCTAGTTCTCCTATAGTTCCAAATCCTCCCAAATGTATATAAAAGAAATTTTAAATCAAATAATCAATGTGGTAAAATCTCAATGGTGTCTTTCTCTTCATATACCAATTACTAGTAAAATAAGTATTTTTCCTTACTCTTAAATGCAAGAAACTTGAGGCCATTAATGCTAGTCTTCAGGAGAAACTAGAAACAAGGTTCAATGAGGGTAACTTGAATATGAACCCTAACTATGAGCTATTTATGATGTTCAAAATAAAATGGATAATATGGAGAGCAAGATTATTGATATCCTCTAGCATAGTAAGGACAACATGAAAGCCTCCAGCATAAATCTCAGAGCCCTGGTCAACATGTTGGACAACAGTCTTGATGAGGAAATTGATCGCAAGAATGACACCTTGGAGGCTACCGGTGGGCCTAGTTCTAGAACCTATTTGAGTGGTAAGAACAAATCTTCCTTTGTGAAGAAGAATGTTGAAGAACTAAAGTAGGTCATTGGGATGATGGACAATATCCAATCTAGAATGGAGAAGACTCTAGATGAAAAAGATGGGGTTATGTATTCTGTCAACTAGGCTAGTTCCCATGCTGGATTTTCAGTTGTTGGGATGGTTTTATTATGTTTTCTAGTATTTTGATGCCCGTGTAACCCTTCTATGGGAGAATTTTTAATGTTGTCTCATTTTGGTGTTGTTTCTTTTTTTTTATCTTCTATTTTTGGAGTTGTAAAGAGTTTCAGGGCCCCTTCAATACCTTATTTTTCTTGTAATCAAAACAATTCAACATATGCATACATATATAGCACATAGAATGTTAATTTGGAAACCCTGTTAGGAGAAAAATCACTTGGGACCAGTAACCCAAAATAATTCATTCTTCTAAAGTGAGATCATTTAGGAGCCAACCCTATTAAATGTTACAAAACATAATGTGAAGTGTGACATGGTTCGATGATTTATCACTAATAGTTCTCCTTTGACCATACCCTAACTATGTTGGACTACAACTAATTTGGAATCTGATTGAAGCATCTATGATTACAAGATCACTGAGAAGTTTCTGATTAGATATGTAATATGATTAAATCAGTATTATGTTGTCTTTGATGTAAATTAGTTTGACATCACTTATCTTATAAGTTACTACACCGAGACATCTGAAGAAAAATGAAAAAGAGATGAAGAACAAAGAAATCTACATGAGGAAAGATGTACATGACAGATGAGGATAAGGAACACATTGAGTAACTTGTTGATGAGTCTATGACTTGATGATATTGAATTCATTATGTTGCATTCATCTATAATGAAGTATAGAGCTGAAAGACACAAAGTAGTGTTGTCTGTAAATGAAGCATTTCTAGTATACACTGATGGAGTGTAGTGTATACCAACCGCAATATTAACTCAGCTGTGTTCACCGATGCATTTCTTTGTTAACCAAGGAGAAAAGAATGAATTAAATGTTAAGTTTAGCCGATAAGATTGATGAACTGGCAAGAGTATAACATCAAGGTAATAGATAATGTTTGTTATGTAGATCAACGACTGACAAAATTCAAAGAAGATCTAATGAAGAAAATTGAAATGTGTTATTGACACAAGTACGGAGAAAGTTTAAGTGGAAAAATCTATGAATGTGATTAAGCGGAAAAATCTGATGGTAGAGAAGAAAATGATTTACTCATCTATATAAGAGAATAGAATTTCTTTATGAAGAAGCCAGAGGAAGAAGAAGTTGCAAGATTACCACATGAATAAGATCTCATGCATTTTGATCATACTGGTTAGTGAGAACTGAGCTACAAAGCAATTACCGAGCTACAAAGAGCAGTTACTGATGGATAGTAAGTTGATACAGTATTGAATCTGAAGTGAATTATTGATTAGAAGGATTTGAATGGACTAAATATAGATTTGTAATCTACAATTGAAGTTGTATTAAGGCAAGTCATTTTAGAGTTACATAGTTAACCATTGTATACAGTCAAAATCTCTTAACCGAGTGGACTCTGAAAGTCTTATGATGTATCATTCATAGAATGAACATTGTTATCATGTCAACCCCATAGTGAATGCTAGTTGGATGATAACTTCTAGTCTAAAATCCTCTAACAAGGTCACATCTGACAGTGTGTTTGTAACCTTTAACAGGGTTGGGTCTTAACCGACCTCACTTCAGAAGAGTGAACAATTTTGGGTTGCTGGTCCCAGGTGGTTTTTCCCTTTATAGGGTTTCCACGTTAAATCTCTTGTGTTATGTATTGATTGTGATATTTGTTTGTTATCATACTTTGCATGTTACATATTATATTTGATTGGTAAATAGTTATAAGTATTAGACTGGTAATCAGTAAAAGCATAGACAGTAAGAGTTATTATTGCTTACCAATGAGCAGAAATAAAAGAAATTGTTTTGGGACACTAGATAATTGATTCACGCCCCTCTTAGTTATTATAACAATTGGTATCAGAGCTACATTGCTTGGAACAGTGTTTTAAAGACTTAAGCATAAAGGTCTCAAGATGTATAAGAGGGAACTCTTGAAACTAAATAAAGAGAACTTCGTAGTATGGCAAAGCAGAATGAAGCTACACATATCTCGAATTGGGAACTTAGCACTAGATTTGATGCAAAATGGCTACATACAAGTAGCCACTAGTCCCCTAACTGTTGATCAACTGAAGGATAAGAATGAATACAATGTTACTATGATGGAACTTGCTACTAACTATACTGATGCTGAATTTGAAGATATCAAGACATGCACAACTGCCAAAGGAATGTGGGATAAATTAGCACAAATCTACAGTGGAGATCTGAATGTCAAAAGAGCCCGAGCTGAAAGTCTGAGAGGCAGATTTGATGAAATGAGAATGAAAGAAGGTGAGAACATTTTCAAATATTCAAATAGACTCAAAGAAGTGGTACATGCTATTAGAGCATCTGATGGAGTGATTGATGATGAAACAGTGATAAGCAAGGTTCTCAGAACTTTGCTACCAGTTTATGCAATCAGAATTTTTGCAATTCATGAAACAAGAGCTACATCCAACCTCACTCTTGACACTCTGATTGGTAAACTTACAACCTTTGGATTAAAAAAATTTGATAATAGTGTTGTTTCTTTTGTTGAATCCTCTTTCATGTCTTCTTTGAAGATTGGAAAGTCTAGCAGGTATAGTAAGAATTGTGATAGTGATGACAATACCAATGATGAACTTGATGAGCTTGAAGCACTTATGGCCAGAAGATTTCCCAAAGGAAAAGGAAGGTATAGAGGTAAGATACCTTTGGCATGTTTCAATTGTAAGGAAGTCAGTCACATCACTACTAGATGTCCAAAGAAGAAAGATGATGATAGATCCAAAGACCGATCTGAAGGAAGCTATGGGAGAAGAGTCAACAGAGGTTACCAACACAACAACAGAGACAACCAAGATGAAAAAGGAAAAAAGGTATGTTACATAGCCGAAGATATTGAAACTAAATCTGATTCTGATGATGATATAGAAGTTGTAGTTGTTGCTATGAAAGATGACTCAGAAGAGGAAGAGAAACATGAAGAGACAACGCTGATCTCTAAAGTAAGAAGAAATGATACATGGATCATAGACAGTGGCTGCACACATCATATGACCGATGATGTAGAGAAGTTTGATAATCTTGTTGAATATAATGGAGGATCTGTGAGAATGGGAAATGATGCACCTTGTATGGTAAGAGGTAAAGGCTCACTAATGATCAATGATAGATTACAATGTGAAAGTGCATATTGGGTAGATGGATTGAACTATAATCTGATAAGTGTGGCTTAGCTAAACAATTCAGGCCACCAACTAGCTTTTGAGAGAAAAAAAGGTGAAGATTTATGATGATGGAGGAAGACTTGTCATAATTGGTACACAATCCAGAGGTAATCTATTCTGTCTTGATATAGATCATTCTTCTTGTTTGTTAATAAAGGATGAAGATGCTTGGTTGTGGCACCGAAGGTTATGCCATGTGAACTTTGACAACATGATCAAGATTAGTAGAATGAAAAGAGTTAGAGGATTGCCTAACTTGACAAAACCTAATCATGCCATGTGCCATGAATGTCAAAGAGGTAAGACGACTAAGTCTAGTTTTAAAAGCAAGGACTATTCAACAAAGAAGATACTTGAGTTGGTTCATACCAACTTGTGTGGTCCTATGAGAACTTAGAGCTATTTTAGTGATAGATATTTTATTCTTTTTGTTGATGATTATACTAGATTGATGACTGTTATGTTCTTGAAAGAGAAATCTGAAGCTTTCAAAATGTTTAAGTGGTATAAAGCTAAGGTAGAAAAAGAAACCAGTAAGGAAATAAAGTGCTTAAGATCTGATAGAGGAGGTGAATTTATCTCTGATGAATTTACTAAATTTTGTAATGAGGATGGAATCAAGAGGCCGGTATTTGCACCGAGGACACCTCAGAAAAATGGCATTATTGAAAGAAGGAATAGGTCTATAATTGACTGTGGTAGAACATCGATGATACATAAGAATGTTGGTCAAACATATTGGAGGGAAGCTATCAACACAACTGTATATGTTCTTAACCAAGACAACTGAAGAAGGACTCCAATCGAACACCTTATGAACTATGGTTTGGACACAAACCTACTATGAGTTATTTTAGAATTTTTGGAAGTAAATGCTTTATCTTGAAAGATGAGAGAAATGGAAAATTTGATTCTAAAGAGATGAAGGAATATTTCTTGGATATTCCACTACAAGTAAAGCATACAAATGTTTGAATAAGGCTACAAATAAGATTGTTGAAAGTACTAATGTTTGTGTTGATGAGTTTGATGACAAGTACATAGAGGAAAGTATAAAGGAACTAGAAGACTATGGTAGATTCACTTACATTGAACATCTAGAGTATCTACTGACATCACAAGCTATAACAATTGGTCAGTAGGGAAATAATGTAGTACAATAAGCACCACAAATCAATGAACATGAAGAAGCTACCGAGCAAGGAAATGACCCTAAGCAGGATGAACAAGAAAGGAGAAATCATGTCTTGGCTAGTTTTGTTAGGAGACATCATCCTGAAACACAAATCATTGGAGACAGACATGCTGGAATGCAAACCAGAAGCAAAACAAGACAAGGTACATGTCTAGTTTGTGAATTTGAACCTAAAACTATGAAAGTTGCATTAGAGAATGAAGAATGGGTTAATGCAATGAAGGAGGAAATAGAGAAAATAGAAAAGAAAAAAACCTAGTCCTTAGTACCCCAAACAAAAGATAAGAATGTTATCGGTACTAAGTGGATATACAGGAATAAATTGAATGAAAGTGGTGAAGTTACAAGAAATAAAGCTAGATTAGTATGCAAGGGATATGCACAAGAAGAAGGCATTGACTATGGTGAGACATTTGCACCAGTTGCTAGATTAGAAGGAGTTAGAATGCTACTTGCATATACTATAAGAAATTCAAGGTCTATCAAATGGATGTGAAGTCAGCATTTTTGAATGGTATACTTGAAGAAGAAGTCTACATTGAACAACCTGAAGGATTTGTTGATCCTGACAATAAAGACATGGTATTTAGATTACATAAAGCTTTATATGGACTAAAGCAAGCACTGAGAGCATGGTATGAAAGATTGCACACTAACTTGTTAAGTATTGGATTTGTTAGAACAAGTGAAAACAACAATCTATATGTGAAAGGTGATACTGATGATACTATTATCATTGCTGAAATTTTTGTTGATGATATTATCTTTGGTGGCTCAGATCTTTTTTGCAAGGCATTTTCTGATGAAATGCAAAAGGAATTTTAAATGTCTATGTTCAGAGAGATTAAGTTCTTTCTTGGACTACAAGTGATTCAGCAGAGTGATGGCATATTCATCACACAATCTAAATACATAAAGGAAGTACTAAAGACATTTGGCATGGAAGATTATAAACCTGTGGGAACACCGATGGCTACTAGATGCAAATTGACAAAGGAGGATAAAACTACTGAGGTAAATCAGACACTTTACTGATCTATGATTGGCAAGTTAATGTACGTAGTTCACAGTAGGGAAAATATAGCACATGCTGTGGGAATTATTGCAATATTTTCTACTAACCCTAGAGAATCACACATGATAGCTACAAAAAGGATCTTAAGATACTTGAAGAAAACATAAAAATATGGATTATGGTATTCTAAGGAAGGGAAGTTTGAACTGAAAGTTTACACTGATGCTGATTGGGCTGGAAATGTGGATGATAGAAAAAGCACCACTAGAGGAGCATTTTTCTTTGGTGAAAGACTTGTAACCTAGACAAGTAAAAAGTAGGCTTGTATTTCTCAGTCTACAGCTGAAGTAGAGTATGTTTCTGCTGCTACTAACTGTTCAAACATTGCATATATCAAACAAGTGTTGGAAGGAATGAATGAGGTAATCACTAACTCGGTGATTATATACTATGAGAACACTAGTGCTATTAATATTTCAAAGAATCCTATGATGCACTCTAAGACAAAGCATATATCTATTAAGTATCATTACTTAAGAGAACAAGTGCAAGAGAAGCAAGTAAAGTTAGAATTTTTACATCTAAAGAACAACTTGTAGATATTTTTACAAAGCCCCTACCGAAGGAAACATTTGAATACTTGAGGACTAGACTTGGGGTCCGTCCCCTGTCTTTTGGTCACTAAGGTGATCTGGATGTTGCATCAGCCAATTTTTTTCAGAAGATCATTCATGTTGATGCAACATAGTTCACACTTTGAATCATGTTCAAGGTTGTGATTAAGTTTGAGAACTTGAACCAATGAGATATCAGTATACAGAGATACAGAGGAAGTACTGAACACCATAGAGAGTTACTTGGCTACTATAGAGCTGATTGTTTATTTGTTTCTTTTGCATTTCTATCAAAGGGAGAGACAAACCATATGAAATAAAAAGGAGAGAGATAAACCAAAATATGAAAAGGAACAAGCACCCATGACAATTATCTAAGGGAGAGACAATTTAAATGAGACAGAGTATTGAAGATCAGTTGCAAAGAATAGAAGCAGGAACATGAGAACTAAAAAGATCACAACTACAGAAAGGTAAAGCTGTATTACTTAATGCTGGTTAAGTAACATAGTGATTAAACATATTAAGTCTATTCAACTTACAACATTTATTCACAAAGTTTTAGAATGATTGTTTGGTATGTGTATGGTACATTTCATATTACTTGAGTTGCCATCAATGCCAAAGGGAGAGATTGTTGGACTAAAACTGATTTGGAATCTAATTAAAGGATCTGTGATTACAAGATCACTGAGAAGTTACTGATTAGATATATAATATGATTAAATTAGTATTATGTTGTCTTTGATGTCAACTAGTTTGAAAACACTTATCTTGTAAGTTACTACACCGAGACATCTGAAGAAAAATGAAAAAGAGATGAAGAATAGAGAAATCTACATGAGGAAAGATGTACATGACAGATGAGGATAAGGAATACATTGAGTAACTTGTTGATGAGTCTATGACTTGATGATATTGACTTCATTATGTTGCATTCATCTATAATGAAGTATAGAGCTGAAAGACACAAAGTAGTGTTGTTGGTAAATGAAGCATTTCTAGTATACACCGATGGAGTGTAGTGTATACTGACTGCAGTATTAACCGAGTAGTGTTCATTGACACATTTCTTTGTTAATTGAGGAGAAAAGAATGAATTAAATGTTGAGTTTAGCCGATAAAATTGATGAGCTGGCAAGAGTATAACATCGAGGTAATAGATAACGTTTGTTACATAGATCAACGGCTAACAAAATTCAAAGAAGATCTAATGAAGAAAATTGAAACATGTTATTGACACAAGTACCAAGAAAGTTTAAGCGAAAAAATCTATGAATGTGATTAAGCGAAAAAATATGATGGTGGAGAAGAAAATGATTTACTCATCTATATAAGAGAACATAATTTCTTTATGAAGAAGTCGGAGGAAGAAGAAGAAGCTACAGGATTATTGTGTGAATAAGGTCTCATGCATTCTGATCATACTAGTTAGTGAGAACCGAGCTGCAAAGCAATTACCAAGCTATAGAGAGTAGTTACCGACGGATAGTAAGTTGATATAGTATTGAATTTGAAGTGAATTATTGATTAGAAGGATTTGAGTGGACTAAATATAGATCTGTAATCTACAATTGAGGTTTTATTAAGGCAGGTCATTTTACTGTTACATATTTAACCATTCTATAGAGTCTAAATCTCTTAACCGAGTGGACTCTAAAAGTCTTATGATGTATCATTCATAGAATGAACATTGTTATCCTATCAACCCCATAGTGAATGCTGGTTGGATGATAAATTCTAGTCTAAAATCCTCTAACAAGGTCACACCCGATAGTGTGTTTGTAACCTTTAATAGGGTTGGGTCTTAACCGACCTCACTTCAGACGAGTGAACAATTTTGGGTTGCTGGTCCTAGGTGGTTTTTCCCTTTACAGGGTTTCCATATTAAATCTCTTGTTTTATGTGTTGATTGTGATATTTATTTGATCAGTAAATAGTTATAAGTATTAGACTGGTAATCGGTAAAAGCACAGATAGTAAGAGTTATTATTGCTTACCGATGAGCAGAAATAAAAGAAATTGTTTTTGATTATACATTTTGTTTTGGGACATTGGATAACTAATTCACCCCCCTCTCAATTATTCTAACAAACTATGCGGTCAAAAAGAAAACAATAAACATTCATTCAATGGCATATTGAAATAAAAAGACTGTTAAGTCCCATTCAGTTAAGAAATTTATCTATAAAAATAGTTAAACTGATATAGTAATTATCTAATTCAAATACAACTTGATTTCTAGATTTTTCAGATCTATGCTAAGATCAAAAAATACCTTTGATCAATAATCAATTCCACATGTTTGTTTCCTCCAACTCTATTTTTCTCAGTAATTACTTTCTCTAATGCTCGGTGTTGTCTGCAGCTTTTCTCGCTTCTATCTTCAACTAGTTTTATTAATGTTGCATGAAATCAATCTTTTTCATGCAAATTCTCCTGCAGCATCTAGAATCAAGACTCAAAAATGAATCTTATGTCCTCTTAGATAGACATCATAAACCATTTTCTTTCCATCCATAGATTTTGCCTCTTAATATTCACCATTGATTTTTCCCCTTTAACCTTTCTTGGCAGTTTTGTTAATAACACATTGCATTCTCCTTCATCCAATCATCTTTAAATTTTGTCATCCATTTGATCATCATAAAAAAAATTATCTTTTACCTTGAAATCATAAACAATTGTCCAACTCATCACCTTTAGTTGGTTGTTACAAACTCCATTTATTTATTTCACTTGATCAATACAAGAATGTGTCATTGATAACTAGCTCGATTAATACTATACTTGGTATACACTACACTAGGTCGGTGTATACAAAAATCTTCATTTATCGATTAAGTCCTAATCTTTAATACATAATGGAATCATGTAATACAATAAAGTCATTAACATAATGTCATAGAATCATCAATAAGCTACCCAATGTATACCATGTATCTATATCTTTTTCATCCATCTCATCTTCATGTAGATATCTCATTCCTTTACCATTTTCCTTATTAAGATGTTTGTAACCATCATGGTAAGTACAATAAAAACTAGTTGACATCAATGAAAATAAATTAATTGATTTAATTTCTTACATATACTTTATTAGCTTGGTGATCATCAATCACTATCTTTCAACTATCCATTCCATTGTCAAGCTTTCCTTTAATATATTCAATCAGTTGTAGTTTATCAACCATAATCTAAGGATGAAGCAACCATGGAGATAGAATATTAACCACAAATCCACCAAAAGGGAATAAATCTTGTGGGGATCCCAAAATAGGGAAAACCTCTAGAGTTCCCTTGAGAACCAATGCACTGACATTGACCAAATTCCACATACAAGATAACTTCAAATGTACAAAAAATAGAAAACTATAGTTACTATGGAAAATTTGGAGATTATGCTTATGAATAAAGGAAAAAGAAGTTTAATGAGTCAAAAAACAACAATATGAAAGTGTTGGACTAACCACCAACATCTCCCTTGGCATTCGTGACATGGTTTAACAACCTCATGTATCTTCTATAAGTCTAGTAGTTGTATCAGGCATTAACAAGTCGATCTTTTGGTGCAATGACAACTACTACTTGTAACAAGTGGTATTAGAGCTTGGTCAAATGTTTGAATCCCCTTAGGTGACGCTAAGGGGGGGATTGTTGGACTAACCACCAACATCTCCCTTAGTATTTGTGACATGGTTTAACAGCCTCCTGTGTCTTCTATAAGTCTAGTGGTTGTATCGAGCATTAACAGGTCAATATTTTGGTGCAAAAACAACTACTACTTGTAACAAAAAGTGGCTAAGTTTATTGTGAGGATGACCTAAGTAACCTTCATTTTAAAAAATCATTATTTTCTTACGTTTCTCTTACAATAAAACAATTATTAATCATAATAGCTGGTTCATATATATAGGGACAAAAATTAAAAAATAATAATCATAATAATTTGTTCACATATTTAGGGACATCAATCCATATTTGTTGTCATATAAATTAGTTAAAAAAATTTCAATAGAAAAATGATGGTACAGTAATATCTATTTACGAAATGATAGGTCTCATGACATGAAAGGATATGGTGATATGAGTGTATAACTATGCAATAGAAATATAAAATAACCTTCTATTGTAATGCTTGTCACATGAATTAAAAACAAATTGCTATTAGCTTGAGCTATTATTGATATAGTTTTAAAAGTTGGGTTCTTAAAGATAGGGTGCCAAGTAAAGAACATGAAAGATCACTCTAGTGTTGTTTTTAGGATTTGGAATGTGATATTTGTATAAACTTTATGTCAAAGTGTAAATTCATTATAAATTTCTTCCATATATGTGTGTATCAACTAAAGAGTTATTAGACAAGAACTATGGTAATTTAAATCTTAAAAATCTCATTTCTTCACCAAGAAAAGAGATATTGAAAGGTATTCTAGTATTCAACGAAGAACACATTAGTCTTGATGGTTGTGCATTGGGTAAATAAAATATAAATGAATTTATAATAAGGAAAAGTGAAAGGAAAATAATTTTTTTTGAGATAGTAGATAGAGATGTGTGAGGTCTCATCTAAACTCAATTACATAGGGGGGTTGTGTGTTGAAAACAAGCAAGACTAGGAGGGGGTTATAATATTCTTTGATCATATACTTATAAGATTTTCAATCAAAAATTCATATCAATTAACTTCAACAAAATTATTAGCAACATAAACAAAGAAATTAAAATCATACACAAGAGAATAGTAGATTTATATGCAAAACACAAGAAGGGAAAAACCACAATGAGATCCAACTCACACCTTATAAAAATATTTAAATAATAATTGTTTTAGGATTACTACCAAGGAATCTCACTACTCTATACATGGATGCTAATGTACATTACCTTAGGTAAAGATGCAAAGGACTTGCAAATGGAGATGCATTTCCTTGGGGAAAGATACAAAACTATTATTGAATCATTGTCTTCTGACATGATACATGAATATTTTAAATCAAGTTGATCAAGACTTCAACTTACTACCTCCAAGAATTCAATTCTTCATACATATTCTCATGTATCATGTATTGAGATAGCGAGTCTCTTTAGAAGTCCCTTCTTTGTATCTTCCTCGAAGATAGTGAGTCTTGGTAGCAAGTTATTGTATCTCACCTCAAGATAGTGAATCATTTCTACAATACTACATGCCTCAGAAATTTTTTTAATATTTTTTCATATATTGTGAGATAACTCTCATTGTAGTATTTTCCTCATTGATTTTTCTATATAAATTTGGTTTTCTCTAATGCATTGGTGTTAATTTATTTATCCTTTAGAGTTTCGAATTAATCTTATGTCTTTTTGGAATTCAAGTAAAGAGAATTAATTTTGAGAGATTGAATTTAACCCCTCTTTTAGTCTCCATGTGTGATAAACAGTAACATGAGAACATTACTTGAATTTATGTATAACACTAATATTTTTCTTATATTTGTAAATTTGACAGCCTTTCTATGCATCATCTTGGTGCATATGCTCACATGTCAATGTAGGGGCATCCTAGAGTAGTTGGAAAATATGCATGGTGGTATTTTGAATTGGTTCTATGTTACTCAGTTGCACTTTGACCGAGGATCTCGGTCACTGGAGGAGCTCAGTCACTGAAGGAACTTGGTAAACTTCTGGCACTCGGTGGAACTTGTACTCGATGATGCTTGGTCGATGTTCTTTCTCTATGATGCCTAACTACCTCAGTTGTTTTATTGGTGCTCGGTAGTCCTGGCTTATTGACTAGAGCTCTTGGAGATTTGGTTGGCCAACTTGGTATATTTAATGTTTGTAGCTTGTTTTGTCTTCTCCTATCTGGATGTTCAGGCTGACATGGAGAATTAATTGTTTGTAAGGCTATTTGAGAGATGACTATTGTTGCATTTAATATTTGTTTTTATTAGAAGCCGACTTGGCTTAGGATTTATTTGTTTCTTCCAGCCAACTTTTGGTTGAAGAAATATATTTAATGAGTGTTTGGGTAGTTTTTTAGAGAGTCGGTGAGTGAGGAAGTCAAGGAAGTAAGTCTAGGGATTTGAACAAGGATAATAATTGGATCTTGCATGATCTTGAAGATCAGATTGTTTGTCTGATATTTTGTAATAGTAGAGCTAGTGGTTTGCATGCTTGAGAATAAGGATATTGCTTGGTGGCTTGTGAGCTCAAGTTTAGATCTGCCTTAGTGTTTCCACTAGTTGTTGATGTGCTACAGAGCTAGACTAGCTAGGAGATTTTAGAATTACTATTGTAATTTATTAGATTTGGCCCTAACCCAGAAGGCTTTATAGCTGGGCATGTTGAATGAAATTCTATTTGAACATTATATTGTTGCATGTTCTACTGCATTGTTGTTGTTGGTATAGACTTGGACTATTCATCTTCTGATTATCTAGGCCCCCCTACATCAAGTGGTATCAGAGCTTGAAGTTCTTGAGTGTGTAAACCAATCCCCAAGTTGAGGTAGTTTGCACCAGGACCTTGGGTTGGTTATTTGTTGCCTTGCATTTTCAAAGATCTTGAAGGATGCCTCCAAGAAGATTGGACCCTAGGGAGATTGTAGATCTCCGTGATGCTATAAAATTGAAGATTACAGAGAAGGTTAAAGTATATTTTAGATTTGAGATGAAATTCAAGAAGAATGACATGATCACTAAGATCATGAGGGCTATTGCTAGTATGCCAAGGAATCTTGGTATTGAGGATGACTATAAGGAAGCTGCTAAAGAGTTTGAAGCTACTAGATCTAGTGGAGATGAACGGAGGGAAAAATACAATGAAGACAAAACTAGTCGGTTGCATTGATCTGGAGCTCATTTGAGTACTAATTACTAAATGGAATTTTCTACTTTCTTTGGTACTTTGAGACCTGAGAATTTGATTGATTGGATTGGTGATTTAGAATCTTTCTTTGAGCTTGAAGAAATTTAAGATCCTTTTAGATTAAGATTGGCACATACTAAGTTGAAAGGACATGTTTCTCTTTGGTGGAAATAATTGCAAGGGATAGAGAAGATGAAGGTGGAATGAAGATTAATCTTTGGAGGTTGATGGTGACTAAATTGAAAGATAAGTTCATACTTGTCAACTATGAACTTGACTTGTTTAAGAAATTGCACAATCTAAAGTAAAAAGATTTGAATTTGGAAGACTATACCAAGGAGTTCTATAAGTTGAATATTCATTCTAGGAATAGAGAACTTGGTAAAGAAAAGGTAGCTTGGTATGTGAATGGTTTGAGATTCAATATTCAACATGAGATTGTTATGGTGAAGATTGATTTGGTTGAAGATTCTTATTAGTATGCTCTGAAGGAAGAAGATAAGTTGAAGAGAAGACAAGATGGTAATTCCTAAGGAAGGAGAAGCTTGATCACTCAGTGAAGGATAAAGAGACTGTTGAAGATGAAATGATGCCTATAGAGCCAAAAAAGATGACAAGTAGGGTTATCTTTAAGGGTACTTGTTATAATTGTGGTGAATAAGGACACCGATCTTTTGAATGTTCACACAAGAAGCTTGGTAATAGTAGGAATGTTGTGGTGAATGAGAACATTTTGATTGAACCTGAAGTAGAATTAGAAAACTTGTTGGTTCAAAGAACATTGCTTGGTACTAAGGTGGAAACTTGCTAGAGGAGTAATCTATTTAGAACTCAGTGCAAGTCAGGAGCTAAACTTTGTAATTTTATTATGGATAGTGGTAGTACTGATAACCTTGTAGCTTAGGAGATGGTTCAAAAACTTGGTTTGAAGCTTGAGGGAGACATCCTTTTCCTTATAGGATTGCCTGGTTACAAGATGTAA
This sequence comes from Chamaecyparis obtusa, assembly GCA_027943335.1. Taxonomy (NCBI): domain Eukaryota; kingdom Viridiplantae; phylum Streptophyta; class Pinopsida; order Cupressales; family Cupressaceae; genus Chamaecyparis; species Chamaecyparis obtusa. The sequence continues at coordinate 307,184 of BSBK01001846.1, read as the reverse complement.
ATGCTCTTGAAGTGAGGGAGAAATGTCTTGTTGATTTTTAGATTGGCCAGTATAAGGATCAAGTGTTGTGTGATATTGTGGACATGAGTAGTTGTCACATATTACTCGGTAGACCTTGGTAGTATGATTGCAGGGTTGTGCATGATTTTTTCAAGAATGTGTTTACTATGGTGAAGAATGACAGGAAAGTTTCCCTGATGCCTTTGTTGGATACAACACTTAGTAGGAGGAACCTGAGCTTTGGGAGCTGAGATGAGTTGAAGGATTCTAAAAGGATTGATAAATATGGAGAATAGACCTATGGACTATCAAGGAAATACTTGAAAAGGCATAGAAAGTAGAAGTGGGAGAGTATGCAAGGTGAAGACTCAAAGGACTTGTATGTGAGGAACCAGTTTGGGGTTTATGTGTTGAATCTTGGAAGATGTTCTTCTAGCCTTTGAGAACATCTTTTTGAACCTGGGGTGTCTAATGTAGGGGCATCATAGGGTAGTTAGAAAATATACATGATGGTGTTTTGAAGTGGTTCTATGTTACTCAGTTGTAGCTTTGACTGAGGATCTTGGTCATCAAAGGGGCTCAGTCACTGAAGGAACTCAGTAAACTTTTGGCACTCCATGAAATTTGTTCTTGACAATGCTTGTGGTGCTCAGTTGACATTCTTTCTTGCTGATGCCTTACTAGCTCAATTGTTTACGGGCGCTCGGTAGTTCTTGATTACCGACTAGAGATCTTAGAGATTTGGTTGGCTGACTTGGTATATTTAATATTGGTATAATGTGTTGTATTCTCCTATCTGGATCTTGAGGCTGACATGGAGAATTATTTGTTTGTAAGGCTATTTGAGAGCCGACTATTATTGCATTTAATATTTATTTGTATTAGAAGATGAATTGGATTAGGAGTTATTTTTTTCTTCCGACCAACTTGTGTTTGAAGAAATGTAATTAAGGAGTGTTTGGGTAGTTTTTTAGAGATTTAGTGAGTGAGGAAGTCAAGGAAGTAAGTCCAGGGATTTGAAAAAGGATAATAATTGGATCCTGTGTGATCTTGAAGATCAGATTGTTTGTTTGATATTTGTAATAGTAGAGCTAGTGGTTTGCATGCTTCAGAACAAGGAGATTTCTTGGTGGTTTGTGAGATCAAGTTTAGATTTGCCTTAGTGTCTCCACTAGTTGCTAATGTGCTATAGAGTTGTACTAGCTAGGAGATTGTAAAATTATTGTTGTAACTGATTGTATTTGGCCCTAATTTAGAAGGCCTTACAACCGGGCATGTTGAATGAAATTCTATTTGAGCATTATATTGTTCTTTTCTGATGCATTGTTGTTGCTGGTGTAGACTTGGACTATCCATCTTGGGATTATCCAGGCCCACCTTGCATCACATGTATGACCAAAACATTAATAGAAAATTTGTTAATGATTTTATTAAAATAAAAAGTTAATCCAAAATATGTTATTGGATCCAAAATAAACACAAAATTAAAATATATCTATGCTCAAATCTCCTTTACTATTAATAAAATTGAGGTAAAATTAAAATTATTTTAATAGAACTAATAAATAACCTTCATTACAAACCTTTGACTAATGAGAAAGAGAGAACTAATGAGATGAATTTTTTTTTCTCAAACCACCTTGGTACTAATAACTACTACTTTGCATAAAATTAATAAACGTAAGAAGATGTTTTCCGCAAATTACCACTATGATAAGTGAGCCCACTATAGTGGGTTACACTTTTTTCCCTAAATAGACATTGAAATGTACATTCTGCAAAAAAAAATTCACTTTTGGACACATATTTTCACTAAATAGTTACAAATTAAAAGATGAAGTAAGTTAGAGTCTTTCAAGGTTTTCTGTCTAGATTGTAAATATATTTTTTTCAAATTTTTTTTATTGATTTGAATAATTTTTTTAATCTCCCACATAAACTAGTATGTTGCTAAAATAACATTTTAAAAGAGTGACACTTACTTCATAGAGCATAACATTTCCTCTAAAGTAGATATCAAGTGGATTCTTTTGAATTTAGTTTTCTAACATCCATATCTAGTGTATGCAATTTGTTTCATGATGATATCCTTAGTATTCCATATTTTATTAATGTTTGAAGTTGAGTTAACTTTAAATGTGACATATGTTCACTTCATAGCTTCTAACTTGTTGTGTCTTTGTCCAATTTTAATTTAATCTTTTTGATAGAAAGAAGACTTCAATACCTAGTGCATAGATATTTTCATTAAAAAAATTTCTCTTATTTAATATTTTTCCATAAGTGTCGAACATAAAGGTTGATATACGGTGAAATAAATATGTTTAGTAAAACTAAAAATATGAAGTCATAATCAAATTAATATATATTAAAATTATATTCATTGGAAATATTTTTTGAGTAGCACTATACTGCATAGATAGTTTTTTCAAATGGATACATTTGAACTGTCAAAAGATAAAGTCAAAGTGATTTTTTTAGATTTTAATAAGTGCAAAGGAGACTCCTTTTTAGGTATGAATGATGAATAGAGAGGTTATATCAAAGATATTGTGATCTAAGAGGCTTTGATGCAATCATTTTTAATTAATTCCTTCAAATGGGACCTATCATGGCTTAAATAATCATATTTTCTTAAAAATATATTATTTCAAAAAAAATCAACATGTCTGAAAAAGTGTAACCCACTATTGTGACAATATAGTATGTGATGCACCAAATTACTCTTTGAAATAAAAAAACCCAAGCATGATTTGTACATATGAATCCAACATTAAATATTTTCTATAATATTAAAAATACTACATAGTAGATCAATTACAGAAAAAGATCCAACTCACGTATCCATATTGGAGCTTTTAAAAATTTCATCCACACACAAATAAATTTTACAAAAAGTGCTATTGGACACCACAATACCTAACAATATGGATTTCAGGAAATTCCAAGCCATGGTTGTACATTTGACAACACCCCACTAACTATCTTTTATAGAAGATGATGACATGTCTTAGAGTTATCCACAAAACCTTCCTTTATGCATTGAAGTCTTAATCCATTAAAAAAAAAGTAAAATTTGTCCTGATAGACAAAGGAGTTGGTTTAAACACTTGTACTTTTATTCTTCAACATGTATTAGGATATTCTAAAAGTGCAGGGGATCCAAAGAGTGAGATCACAATAAAATGTTATGATGATGAATAAAGGTCTTCTAAAAGACTAATTTTGTTGTCAATCAGAGTGGGACCAGTTCAAAAAGATACAATGTGCAAAGTTCTAGACTTGAACTCATTAAATACCATACTCTTAGGTAGACCCTTGATCCATGACATAAAACAAGTAGCATGTACATATCACAAATATTTTAAATTTCCCTACAATGAAGTAGAAATAATAATTGTACGAGACTCAAATAAATTTTAGCATTACAACACAATTAACCCTATAAGTGATCTCATTGCGCTCATAACAAATAGGCTTACATCTAGTTCTTCCAATAGAGAAACAGGCAAAGAGGCTTGTACCTCTAGCTCTTCTACTATAGAAAGTGTTAGGAATAGTCCCAAGAGATAACTGAGGGGGGGGGAGGGGGTGAATTAGTTATCTACAAGATTCAATTCTTTATCCAATTAAGTATACTTGAACATAAAGCATAAAAACAAAGAAAGAACACAAGAACACAAATAGGTAAAAACCCCAGTGGGAATTGGCACCCACTAATATTCTGTACTAGTGTATAATGATCATTGTTAGAAGATCCTTTACCCTGTTAGGAGTAGCTTTACAATATATTAAGTACAGTATATTTGGTTAAGGGTCAGACCCTATTAGGAGTCTTTTACAATTGTCCCTATTAGGGGAGAGGACACACTATCCGAGAGCTCACTACTCAAATGGGCGAAGGCTACAACCTTCTGAATAATAGATACACACTATATCTGGATCTTGGTGAATTGCGCTTTGACCTACTATTTGAATTAGTTCTAATGAATAGCACAAGTACTTTACTTGGTCACATAGACCTTCTTCTGATGGCTCAACACTTCACATACTGTACTCTGCTCCACTTCATCAACTATGAACCACACTCCAGCAATCACAAATGACTGCCTATAAATATCTTTCCTCTAAATGATATAATAAAGTCTATCTAAATAACAACAAACTCCAAAAAACATTTTGTCTGCTCTACTATGCATGAAACACAATCTGGGACCTATCTAATAAGATAATTATAGACGCATGTTACACACTGTCGGCTCTACCAAAACAACTGGATCTTTCTCCTCAAGATGAATTAACTCATGCACTCTTAACTAAACATCAATAACACTTCTCTAAGCTTAACTCCAAGGGTGCATACCCATAGGATAGGCACAACTACATAACTAATAAAATCTCTACCGGCTCTTCTACATAAACATAGGAAATTACTACTGGTGAATAGCGACTCAATAACTTCACTTCTACTCATCAAAAGACTATGCATGCATAACTAAAACAACACTAATATGTCTTCAACATAAATCCAAGTATGCAAGGCTCCATGATAACTGTACGGACAACCATACATAGAACACTGTCTATAACTCTATCAAGAACACTGCTGACACAAGCTGCTATATAACTGTCTATACTAATAGTTAACCTTAGTGCCCATGATATCATGTTGATATCATGTCCATGCTACATATACATAAATCTTACTGCATAAGACTTCCATGTATGCTACTTTCCATATGTTGTCATCAATGACAAACATACAATTAGTACTGGCTTGTTGGCAAATCTCCAACAATCTCCCCCTTTGGCATTAATGGCAACATGTGGAATGAAAAACCACCACCAACCCAAATGAACATTTCTTTTATAAGATTCTCCATTTCCTCTTCAATACTCCCCCAAAGATGAATCCTCCATCTGCTGCAATATTTTCTAATAGTCTCCATTTCCTCAACTGAACTGCTGTAGAAAATGAATGATGCTCCCCCTTAATCTATTACTCCTCTTTTTACTTCTTTTTTTCATGAATCTATACATAATCCCCCTTTGACATCAATGGAAAAGGGTGCCATTCATTTTAAGCACTAGTACTACTCCTAAGGTAGAGTAGTCAACCTTCCCCCAGTCCCAGATGACTGATGCCTTTCCTTCTTTCTTCTAAGAAAAAATAGGGAAGGGAATTACTCCCAACTTCTCCTTGAGATACTCAAAACTATCCTTAAGCAAGGGCTTTCTGAATATATCTGCCAACTGATCTTTAGTACTCACATAGTCCAACCTGACTTCTTTCTCTGCCACTTTCTCCCTTTGGAAGTGATACTTGATCTCAATGTGCTTTTTCTTTTCATGCATCATAGGGTTCTTTGACATATTGATAGTGCTAGTGTTATCAAAGTGAATAACAATAGGATAATCAATCTGAACTCCAAAATATTTTATCATTTGCTTGATCCAAACAATTGTAAAATAATTCAAGGTTGTTGCAACATACTCCACTTCTGCTGTTGACTAAGAAATACAATTTTGTTTCTTGCTTGTCCAAGTGACAAGTCTATCACCAAGAAACATTGATCCTCCTAAAGTACTCTTTATGTCATTAACACATCCTACCCAATCTGCATCAGTGTACACATGAAGCTCAACATTTTCTAAATTAGGATACCATAGACCATAATTTATAGTGCCTTGTAAGTATCTAAATATTCTTTTTACTGTCATTTGGTGACTTTGTTTAGGTTCTACTACAAATTTTCTAACTATGCCAACTGCATTGGAAATATCAGGTCTAGTCTGAGTAAGATATATGAGTTTACCAATCATAGACTTATACAATGTTATATCTACTACTAGTGAGTCATCTTCTTTTGTAAGCTTGAAACCAGTGAACATAGGGGTTCCTACTAGCTTCCAATCATCCGTCTTGAATTTCTTCAGTATCTCCTTCACATATTTTGACTGATTATTAAAAATTCCTTTTTTTGTCTTCTGCACATTTAGTCCCAAAAAGTATTTGATAGGACCAATCATACTCATCTCAAACTCATTCTTCATTTCTTTGGAAAATTCAGCACTTAGTTTGTCATTACCTCAAAAGATAATGTCATCAACAAATATAGCTACAAGTAGTAAACCTTCAGATGTATCTCTAATGAATAGATTACAATTTGCTGCTCCTTTCTTGAATCCAATCTTTGTTAAGTATCCATCTAGTCTCTCATACCATGCTCTAGGGGCTTGCTTAAGTCCATATAGGGCCTTCTTCAATCTGCATACCATATCAAGTTTGTCTGATAAGGTGAATCCTTCTGGCTACTCAATGTATACTTCTTTCAAATCTCCATTTAGGAATGCTGACTTGACATCCATCTAATAAACTTTGAATTTTTTGACTATGGCATAGGCTAGAAACAACATTATAGCTTCTAATCTACTCACATGTGAAAATGTGTCTAAATAATCAATGCCTTCTTTTTGTGCATATCCTTTACATACTAATATTTCTTTATTTCTTACTATTGTACCATCTTCGTTCATCTTGTTTTTGAATATCCATTTTGTTCCAATCACATTCTTATGACTAGGTCTTGGAACCAGTTCCCAAGTGCCATTCTTAATAATCTGATCAAGTTCTTCTTTCATAGCATCATGCCAATCTGAATCATTACAAGAATCTTCAACACTTAAAGGTTCAATTGGAGATAGTAAACATATCACTTTACTATTAGCTAAGTTCTTTGCTTGGGACCTTGTTAGGACTTTGGTGCTCTAATCTCCAATGATGTCTATCTTGGAATGATTTCTTGGTGTAAACTTTGGAACTTTAGGTGATGTTGACTTATCAGCCTTAGGAGTTTCTTCTTCACTTGTCTCAGGGTCATTGAATAACATATCAATACTGTCAAACATTTCTTTAATAACTGTCTCACTAGTAGAGGGTCTAGGTTCTTCCTCAATCATGGGTGAGTAATCATGATATCTTTCTTGAATCATAAAATTTTCATCAATCTTTACATGAGCACTCTCAATGATCTTTTTCAATCTTAAATTGAAACATCTATAAGCTTTACTTTTAGTAGAGTAACCAAGAAAAATACCTTCATCACTTCTTGCATCAAACTTGCCTACTGCTTCATCCCTCTTGATGTAACACTTGCTTCAAAAGATTCTAAAGTATTTTACCATGGGAACATTACCAAACCATAGCTCATATGGTGTTTTGTCAGTGCCTAGCCTCAATTGAATTCTATTGATGGTATAGACTACTATGTTGACTGCATCTCTCCAATAAGTGTGTGCAACTTTTCCTTCTATCATGATCATGTGCATTATATCAAGGATGATCCTATTCCTTCTCTCTACAATTCCATTCTGCTGAGGGGTTCTAGATGCACTTAACTGTCTCTTTATGCCATGTTCTTTATAGTATTCATAGAATCTATCAGAGGTGAATTCTCATCCTCTATCAGATCTCAAACATTTTATCTTTAGTCCAGATTCATTCTCAACCTCAGCTTTGAATATTTTGAACTTCTCAAAAGCTTCTGACTTATCTTTTAAGAACACAACCCACATCATTCTAGTATAATCATCAACAAACAAAATGAAATACCTTTCACCATAGTATGATCTTGTTTGAGTTGGACCACATAGGTCTATATGAATCAAATCCATCTTGTTCTCTACTAAATTCCACTTGCTCTTGAATGAATTTCTCACAAGCTTTCCCATCACACATTCCCTGCATATAGTATCAACTAGCTTTTCTATGGTAGGTAGTGTTAGAAAGTAAAGTCCACCAAGATAACTAAGAGGGGGGGGTGCATCAGTTATCAGATAATTATAACCTTTATCAACTTCAACAACATTTAACCATGTAAGCAATGTAATTACCAACCATAGAAAGATATTCATACACAATGACACAATAACACAAGATGTGTTGACTAGGAAACCTCTTGATCAAAGAGTAAACCTCGGTGGGAATGATGCCCATAAAAGATGCACTAATATAAATATTCCTTGTGAAGGGATGGACTTTGTTAGGATTCTTACAAAATACATTCAGTACATATGAATCCCTATTAGGATATTTTGAATCCCTATTAAAAGATTCTAACCTTGTTAGGAGTTATGGAAGCTAGAAGGACCCACTAACCAAACAGCTTCAGGGTAAGATCATTGGACTCACTATCCAAATAATATTTTCATTATTCAACAAAATAATATGTTACCTCTTCTCTGACTATGCCAAACCGCACTCACTACTACATCGGATCTCACTTCAGATCTCTGTACTTCACATGTCTTCCATCACAATTTCGCTATCATACTTATCTCTTTTCTTCACTTCATTCATACCGCATCACACATCCATATCAAAAAGGAAAAACATTCCTTCTTTTATACGACACTCAAATAATTACAAATGAGTCAGCACACAAATACAAAATAAAAGTTTCCACACGCTACTTTAGAATTACACAAAACTATCAGCTTCCAGATGTAATAAATCTTCACTCATGTGACCTCAAAGTTTGTGCTACAAACCACATCACTATCAATGTGTCTTAACCTTCCATTTAACTGCACAAAACCATATTCCATCCTGATTAGGAGATATCATCCAATTTCCACAAACCGCTACTCAGGAACACTACCTGAATACTACTTCCACCAAAATGCTCATAACTTCTATGAATAAAAGAATTTATGTTTGTGCTCTTAACCATAGAGAAATAAAATATCAAGGAATATAACCTCAACATCAGATAGCTCTATCCACAATATCCCATGTGCACTAATCAAAACACTGTCTGCTTCTCTGCTAGTCTCCAGAAGATCACCGTGTTGACATCAATGACAATGATAGTCATGAATGCAACAACTGCTACAGAATGACTACCAACATCCAACATTCATTTATAGCAATCTCACCCATTGGCATTGATGGCAACATAGATGAAAAACATCCAATGTTCCAAAAATCCAATACGTTTGCTCTAACAAACATTTCAAATCATGCTTCGTTATCCTATTCAGTTCTCTCCAATAAATGGTACAAGTGGTTTTTCATGTACACTTCTCCCCCATTGACATCAATGATAGAAATTTCATCACTATGTCAACAACAACTCAATGTCAATAGACACTATTTAGAAAATACATTCACAAGAGTCCTCATGACTCAGCTCACATACTCCCTCATAGAGGAAGTACCAACATCCAATCCAGAAGAAAGATAGGGCTCATATACCACTGGACGGATGCAACCAACTGTATCATTACTCAAAAGTAGGTTGGGGCATAACCCCAAGCATACCTCTCAAATAATCAAATGTATCCTTAGGAAAAGGCTTTGTAAATATGTCTGCTATCTGCTCCTTTGTGCTTATGTACTCCAGTCTGACTTCTTTTTCAGAAACTTTCTCTCTTACAACATGATACTTGATCTCTATATGCTTAGTCTTAGAATGTAAAATAGGATTCTTAGACATACTAACTGTACTAGTGTTGTCACAATGTATGAAAATAGGCTAAACAATCCTAATTCCAATATCCTTCATCATTTGCTTCATCCAAATTATCTGGTTACAATTGTTTGTTGCTGCTACATACTTTGCTTCTACTGCGCTCTGTGAAATACAATTCTACTTCTTGCTTAGCCAAGAAACTAATTTTCCTCCAAGAAAAAAGGCTCCACCACTGGTGCTTTTCTTGTCATCAACACTAGCTCCCCAATCAGCATCTGTATATGCACATAGGGTAAAATCATCAGATTTTTCATACCACAATCCATAGTCCATTGTACCTCTTAAATATCTCAGTATCCTCTTTACTGCTACATAATGTGACTCTCTAGGTTCAGCTTGAAATCTTGCTACCATTCCAACTGAATGTTGTATATTCAGTCTAGTATGTGTTAAGTATTGTAATCCTCCAATCATGGATCTGTATTTCTTATGCTCAACTGCCAGTGTTTCATTTTTGCTACATAGTTTATGTCTTATAACTATAGGTGTTCCAACTGGTTTACAGTTCTCCATTCCAAATATTTTTAGCAAATAATTCAAGTACTTTGTCTGACATACAAAGATACCATCACTGTTCTGTGTTATCTATAATCCCAAAAAGTATTTCATCTCACCAATCATACTCATTTCAAATTCAGTCTTCATTTCATCAGTAAATTTGTCACTAGCTTCATCTTCTCCTCCAAAGATAATGTCATCAACAAAAATAACTATAATCAACAAACCATTTTCAATTTCTTTTGTATATAGATTTCTATCAGTTGTTCCTTTGGTAAATCCCAATTTCAACTAATACTTATCCCATCTAGCATACCAAGTTCTAGATGCTTGCTTTAGTCCATATAATGTTTTTTTCAGTTTACATACCATGTCTCCTTCTTGAGTCAAAGGAAAACCTTCAGGCTGCTCAATGTAGACTTCTTCTTCCAATCCTCCATTCAGAAATGCTGACTTCACATCCATTTGATACACTTTGAATTTCTTAAAAGATGCATAGGCCAAGAACATTCTTACTACTTAAATTCTTGCCATAGGTGCAAAGGTTTCTTCATAGTCAATTCCTTCTTGCTGCGAATATCCTTTACAAACTAATCTTGCTTTGTTTCTTACTACTTCTCCTTGTTCATTCATCTTGTTTTTGAATACCCATTTAGTTCCAATCACATTCTTGTCTTTAGGTCTAGGGACCAATTCCCATGTCTTGTTATTTTCAATTCGATCTAGTTATTCTTTCATAGCATTAATCCAATGTTCATCTTCACAAGCTTCACTAGTAGATTTAGGTTCAATTTGAGAAATCAAACATAAATGTACCTTAGTCTGAGTCATAACTCCTTTGTCCAAACTTCCAATAACTTGTTCAATAGGATGATGTCTTGATATATACCTATTCAGTGTCATAGTTACAGATCTTGCTTCAACTATAGATTCTTCTCTAAATTCCTCTCTAGTTTCTTCTACAGGACTCTCATTCAATAATTCACTTTCAGTCTCATAGAATAATTTAGTAGTTTCAATGTTAGGCTGAGGATGAGCTTCTTCATCAGATTCATAGTCAAGCATTCTTTCTTGAATTTTAAACTTCTCATCAACTTTAACATTTGTACTTTCAACAATACTTTTAGTTCTCTTATTGTAACATCTATATGCTTTTCTCTTCAAAGAATATCCAAGAAAAATGCCTTCATCACTTCTAGGATCAAACTTTCCAATATCATCATCTCTCTTTATATAACATTTTCTTCAAAAATTTCTAAAATACTTAATTGAGGGTGCATGTCCAAACCATAATTCATAAGGTGTCTTGTCTGTGTCTGCTCTGATTTGTACTTTGTTCATTGTATATACTATTGTATTCACTGCTTCTCTCTAAAATGTCTTCGCCAAATGATTCTCAAATAACATAGCTCTTGCTGCGTCAGTCACTGACATGTTTCTTCTTTCTGCAATATCAACTTTTTCAGGTGTTCTAGGGGCTGAAAACTATCTCTTCATACCATTCACTTCACAAAAAGTGTTAAACTCTCTAGAAGTAAATTCTCCACCTCTATCAGATCTCAAACATTTAATCTTCATTCCAAATTCATTCTCAACTTTATTCTTAATGATCTTAAACTTATCAAATGCTTTAGATTTTTCTTTCAAAAATGCAATCCACATCATTCTTGTAAAATCATCAACAAGAATCATAAAATACCTTTCTCCATAGAATCCTCTAGTCCTGGTAGGACCGCTTAAGTTTGTATGAACAATCTCCAACTACTCTGCTGATGTGAACTTCTTACTAGGAAATGAACTTCTCTTTTGCTTAGCCATCACACATTCTTTGCAAATCATGTTAGGAGGCTTCATAATTTTAGGTAAATCCCTTACTGCAAGTGTAGTACTTACTTTTACAATGTTATCAAAGTTTATATGACAAAACCTTCTATGCCATGACCAACTGTCATCAATTTTAGTAATCAAGAATGTCATCTCAGTAGGATTTAACTGAAATACATTACCTCTGGTTCTAGATCTAGTTCCAATCATATTTCCATCTTTATCCTTTATCACACAAGTTTTCTCAGTAAACCAAACTTGATATCCCTTATCCACTAACTATCCAACACTCAAAAGATTATGTTTCAATCCATCAACAAAGTAAACATCATTAGTATTAGTCTTTCCATCAAGAGTAATAGATCCTATATCTTTAATCAAACAAGGTGCATTGTTACCAACTCTAACAATTCCACCATCATAGTTGTTAAACTTTATGAACTTCTTCATGTCACCAGTCATATGATGTGAACAACCACTATCTATAATCCAATCAACTTTCTTTTCAACTTGGGAAACTAATGCTTTTTCCTCCTTAACATTAGATTTAGAATTCTCTTCTTTAATTGCTACAAATCCTATTTCATCATTAATCTCATTATCACTTTCACTCAAAGTTCTATCTATACTAGCTACAAGATCTTCATCATTAGCATAATAACATTTCTTAGATCTTCTAGGCTTAAAATTATTTATGTACTTCTTAACTCTCTTAGGACACTTAGATACAAAATGACCATATTCTTGACAAGTCCAACATTTAAAATTTTTCTTACCATCTGGTTCTCTTTTCACAAGCAAGGCAATACCTTCTTGAATCTTCTTATCTTCTTCATTTCTAGATTTGTTATTGCTGGCATAATCTCCACTCACACTAGTACTTCTTGACAAAGTAGGATGAATATTAAGAGCATTGAATGCTGTCTCCATTCTAGGTAAGTCTCTGGATACCCTCAGGTTCATTTCTATTGCTTCCAATCTTCCAAGAAGTCTCTCTTGTAAAGTTTGTAGTACAAGGTATAACTTGTTCAATCATCTATGTTGTTCACTTAAATATAGGAGTCAATGTCCTCAAAATTTTCCATATCACTTCATTCTCTATCTTTGTTCCTCCACAAGCTTTTATTCCTGCAACAATTTATGACATTCTACCAATATAGCTTCTAACAAATTCATCTTCCATCATTCTTATATCTTCAAATGCACATATCCAATTATGTAATCTAGCTCTCTTTGCATGTTCATCACCTTCAAAAGTAGAGTGTAAATCTTTCCAAATTTCATGGGCTTTTGTTAAAAATTTTACCTGACCATATTCATTCTCTAGAAGTGTTGTCAAAAGTGCTTCTCTTGCAAGTATGTTACACATGAATAGATCTAGCTCTTCTATAGATCCTATCTCAAGATTATCTTCTCCAATGATAGTCTTCTCATTCTTTGTAATCAACCAATAACCTAGTCCTAAACATAGTAGATGTGTCTTCATCTTCTCTTTCTAGCTATCAAAATTTACTCCATCAAACTTAGGGCTTTCTTTCCTAAAATTCGCCATGGATCTCCTCAAGCTGTTAAACTTTTCTTTCAAGGACCTGCTACTCTGATACCAATTGTTAGAAAGTAAAGTCCACCAAGATAACTGAGAGGGGGGGGGGTGTGAATCAATTATCAGATAATTATAACCTTTATCAACTTCAACAACATTTAACCATGTAAGCAATGTAATTACCAACCATAGAAAGATATTCATACACAATGACACAATAACACAAGATATGTTGACTAGGGAACCTCTTGATCAAAGAGAAAACCCCAGTGGGAATGATGCCAACAAAAGATGCACTAATATAAATATTCCTTGTGAAAGGATGGACTCTGTTAGGAGTCTTATGAAATACATTCAGTACATATGAATCCCTGTTAGGAGATTTTGAATCCCTGTTAAAAGATTCTAACCCTGTTAGGAGTTATGGAAGTTAGAAGGACCCACTACCCAAATAGCTTCAGGGTAAGATCATTGAACTCACTGTCCAAATAATCTTTTCATTATTTAATAGAATAATATTTTACCTCTTCTTTGACAGTGCCAAACCGCACTCACTGTTACATCAGATCTCACTTTTAGATCTCTGTACTTCGCATGTCTTCCTTCACAATTACGCTCTCATACTTAGCTCTTTTCTTCACTTCATGCATACCACATCACACATCCATATCAATAAGGAAAAACATTCCTTCTTTTATACCACACTCAAATAATTACAAATGAGTCAGCACACAAATACAAAATAAAAGTTTCCACACGCTACATCAAAATTACACAAAACTATTGGCTTCCAGATGTAATAACTCTTCACTCATGTGACCTCAAAGTTTTCACTATGAACCACATCACTATCAATGTTTCCCAGCCTTCCCTTTAACTGTGCAAAAGTAGATTCCATCCCAAATAGGAGATATCATCCAATTTCCACAAATCGCTACTTAGGAACACTACCTGAATACTGCTTCCACCAAAATGCTCATAACTTCTATGAATAAAATAATTTTTGTCTATGCTCTTAACCATAGAAAAATAACATATCAAGGAATATAACCTCAACATTACATAACTCTATCTACAATATCCCACGTGTGCTAATCAAAACATTGTTTTCTTCTCTGCTAGTCTCCAGAAGATCACTGTGTTGACATCAATGACAATCATAGTCATGAATGCAACAACAACTGCTATAGAATGACTACCAACATCTAGCAGTCATTCCTAATAGGTATATCTCTTACTTCCTTTACATTACTTATCTTAACTATGTTATCAAAATTGATATGACATAGTCTCTTATGCCACAACCAACTGTGATCAATTTTAGTAACAAAACAACTTTCTTCTAAATTGAGTTGAAAAAAATTACCTCTAGTCTTTGAGCCTAATGTAATAATAACACCATCTTTTTTGTTAATGATTAATTTTTCATCTTTGAACTCCAACTGATATCCTTTTCCAAGTAACTATCTAACAATGAGAAGGTTATGTTTCAAACCATCAACATAAAGAACGTCATCAATACTATTCTTTCCATCCAAAGTGATGGCTCCTCTACCAACTATTGGTTTAGGAGTTTTGTCTCCAAATCTAACCATACCTCCATTGTATTTGTCTGAATGAACAAACCTACCTTTATCACTTGTCATGTGATGTGAACAACCACTGTCTATAATCTAGTCTGTCCTTATGTTAGCTTGTGAAATTAATGCAAGCTCTTGATTTCCTTTGTTATCATCATGAGCTATCTTTTTGTTCATCTTGTCCATAATAGAAATGAATCCAATTTCTTCTTCACCAGATTCATCATCTGATACTCTATCTCTAGCACAGTAGCATTCCTTAGAATACTTAGGCTTGTAATCATTTTTGAACTTTCTAGCTCTAGTGGGACACTTAGATGCAAAGTGACCGATCTTATTACATGAAAAGAAATTAAATGGTAATTGACCTTCATATTTTCCTTTTCCTTTCTTTTTTCTTTTGGAAATCATAGAAATAAAATCATCTAATGTTTTCTATTCATCATCATCATCAAAATTACCAGAAGTGTTTGCAAATTTCTTACCATGAACTATTGCTTTGAAGGTTGTCTCACTCTTTGGTTCTGTCTTTAATCTTGAAATCTCAAAAGCTGATATTTTTCTGATCAAGGTCTCTCTCTTGAAATTAGATGTAAGTTGCATGGTGTCATCAAGGATGTTGATCTTTCTTCCATATTTAGGAGTGAGAGTAGTTATCAACTTGTCCATGATGTCCTCCTCTGAAATCTCTCTACCATTGTTTCTGATTCCAACAACTGCTTCATGTATCCTCAAATTATAAGCTCTGATGTTTTCTTTAGGAATCTTCTCTAATGCATTGTATCTTTTCTTCCATGTCTTTATGCATGCATCCTCTTCTTTTTTGTCTCCTTCAAATATGTATTCTAGGTGCTTCCATATTTTGTGGGCTGTATCCACCTTTTTTATTTCTGAAAACTCATCATCAAATAGGGCACTGATAAGGGCTTCTTTAGAAATAACATTATGATGAAACAATTCCTTTTGCCTATTAGTAGCATCTTCTTATGCAAGGTCTTAAAGGGTAGGTATCTTAGCTGCTTTGATAGTCACATCAAAAACTTCAAAAGAAATGCACCCCAAATGAGTCACCATCATGCTCTTCCAATCAAGATAATTCTCTCCATCGAACTTAGGACTTTCTTTCCTAAAGTACACCATTTGATCAACCTCAAGCTGTTAAACTTTCTCTCTGAGGAACTTGGCTCTAATAATAATTGTTAGGAATAGTCCCAAGAGATAACTGAGAGGAGGGCTGGTGAATCAATTATTTACAAGATTCAATTCTTTATCCAATTAAGTATACTTGAACATAAAGCATAAAGACAAAGAAAGAACATAAGAACACAACTCCAATCTTTTGGCTATGGGGAAACCCAAATAGGTAAAAACCCCAGTGGGAATTGATACCCACTAATATTCTATACTAGTGTATAATGGTCCTTGTTGAAAGATCCTTTACCCTTTTAGGAGTAGCTTTACAATATATTAAGTACAGTAGACTTGGTTAAGGGTCAGACCCTATTAGGAGTCTTTTAGAATTGTCCCTAATTAGGGGATAGGATGCACTATTTGAGAGCTCACTGCTCAAATGGGTGAAGGCTACAACCTTCTGAATAAAAGATACACACTATATCTGGATCTTGGTGAGTTGTACTTTAACCTGCTATCTAAATTAGTTCCAATGAATAGCACAAGTACTTTACTTAGTCACATAGACCTTCTTTTGATGGCTCAACACTTCACACACTCTGCTCTGGTCCACTTCATCAACTATGAACCACACTCCAGCAATCACAAATGACTTCCTATAAATATCTTTCCTCTAAATGATATAATCAAGTCAGCCTATTAGAACCAGCATGAAATCATATTAGAGAAATCAAAACAAACTCCAACAAAAATTATGTCGGCTCTACTATGCACACACCACAATCTAGGACTTGTCTAATAAGATAATTGTAGACGCACGCTACACACTATCGACTCTACCAAAACAACTAGATCTTTCTCCTCAAGCTGAATTAACTCATGTGCTCTTAATGAAACATCAATAACACTTCTCCAAGATTAACTCCAAGGGCACATACCCACAGGATAGGTGCAACTATATAACTAATAAAAACTCTTTTGGCTCTTTTGGATAAACATAGGAAACTACTGCTGGCGAATAGTGACTAAATAACTTCACTTCTACTCATCAACAGACTATGTGTCCATAACTCAAACATCACTAACATGTCTTCAACATAAATCCAAGCATGCAAGGCTCCATGATAACTATACAGACAACCATATAGAGAACATTGTATGTAACTCTGTCAGGAACACTACTGACACAAGATGCTATATAACTATTTGGACTAACAATTAACCTCAACGCCCATGATATCATGCTGATATCATGTCCATGCTACATATACAAAAATCTTACTACATAAGACTTCCATGCATGATACTTTCCATATGTTCTCATCAATGACAAACATACAGTCAGTACTAGCCTACTGGCAAATCTTCAACATAAAGTTCCTTGTCTACTACATTGGGAGATTTTGAGAAAAAAGGTGAAACTAAAACATAAAGGAGTAGGTGAATATTCCTTTCAACATTCATTATCCTATTTATACTTACTAATATATCCAAAGTCTTATGGAAAACCATCAACATCCAAACTACACATGTCAAAACTACTTAAGATTTTTATGGTGCATTTGTTAGAGAAGGAACACTATGTAAAGAAAATGATGAAAAGGATGTCTTACAATAGCTATACAAAGATGAAGAAGAGTCCCAAAAAGGAGCAAAGAATATTGAGTTTCCAACAAATCAATATGGTAAATGATTTCTTATCATGCAAAATATGGGATATTATATAAAATATCTTATAGGAAAGAGAAAATAAGGTATTGTTGAACCCATATAACCTATTGTGTAATACAACAAAGAGAAGAGAGGAATAGGTTACAAAGAAGAAGAATCTACTCACAATATAAATAAAAAATCATTAGATTAAAAGCTTGTTGTGAATTGAACTCTAGGTAATGGGAATGAGATTCCATATCAGAAGAATCCTCTACGGAGAAAAAAATTGATGTAATCAAGTCATACATACCCACATTCCATGAGGGACAAATCTTAGAGTCTAGACCATTTGAATTTGGATCACAACATATTGATGATGAGTCTAGAGAGGATGATTAGATATTACACACAATGGATAACCTTGAGGAGAGGATACATCATAGACCTTGAAAATATTGTTCATGACCTTGAACATGTTTCTATCAAAACCCTTACCACATTTAAACCAAACCAATAAAATGATTCATTATCCTTAGTACATCCAAATCTCATTGACTCAGAACAAAATGAACTTTTTATGATTGATATATTTCATAATGATAATTATATTTCCTTATATCTCAATGTTTTTGATCTTAAGACATCTTCAACTAGTAATTTCATAACAAAACTTCTACTCGATGGAATGCCATGTCTCTTCCTCGCAAACTGAATAAAAAAAATCAATGATCTAATGGTGAAAACCATGCAATGGAAGTATTAGATCAAGAAAAAATCAAAAAGAAAGGATATATTTAATGGGGAAAAACCCCTAAAGGTGCCAACAAATGAGATACTTGACACTTTTCTTGAACATGATCAGTAAAGATCTTTAGTATTGATAGAGCCCACAAATCTAGTTAATACTAGTATAAAAGAAGCTCTAAATATTATACACCTAGATACATCATTGTTGAAGCAAGAGAAATAATATTTTATCAATTTATTCAAGGAAAGACAAATTAATTTTTTTTGGTCACATGCTAATATGCTAGGATTATCTCTAGGCTTGATAATGCATCATCTAAACATAACTTCTAGAGATAAACCGGTATAAAAAAAGATGAGAAATATGCATCCACATATATCTTTTCTATTGAAAGTAGAATTGAAAATTTTGTTAGATGTACGCTTTATATGATCAATTGACTATGTAGTTTAGATATCCAACATTGTATGTGTTTCTTAAAAGCTAGATAAAAGCATCATAATATGCTTAGATTTTAGATATCTTAATAAGCCATACCCAAAGGATTATTTTCCTTCAAGCCAAATATAGATTCTATTGTGGATTTGATGAGTGGTCACACCATGTTGTCTATAATGAAAGGTTTTTTAGGCTACAATCAAATGAGGACGTTACAAGATGATTAGGATAAAACATGTTTTACATGTCCTTAGAGTACATTTTGTTGGAATGTCTTGGATTTTAGGTTAACTAATCTAGGAGAAATATATTAGTGACCAATGACTACAATTTTTCATAATACGATTCATTCATTCTTGGAGGATTATGTTGATGATTTTCTAGGAAAGACATTCATTAGAGAGAAAAATATTAATATCCTAGATAATACCTTCCAGGGACTGGGAAATTTCACAATGCATCTCAATTTGGAGAAGTGTTCTTTCGATGTTACATATAGAAAAATTTTGGGTTATATAGTTTCAGCTCGAGGCATAGAGGTAGATCTCACAAAGGTTTAATAAATAATGAAAATTTCATCACCTAAGAATATTATTCAACTAAGATCTTTATAGGGAAGACTGAAATCTATTCAAAGATTTATCTCACAATTGGTAGACATATGTCATTCTTTTGCTTAGTTCTTGCATAAGAATTTCCAATTCAAGTGGGAGGAAAAATGTGAAGGTTTGGATATATTGAAGAAACACCTAATGAATACACTTATTATGAAATCACCTATAGAAGGAAATCTAATGTTTCTTTACATATCAACTACAAAGAATTCATTAGTATGTATTTTAGTACAACATGACTTTGATGAGGGGAATTATTTGGAAAGTCAATTTTGGTGGATGAGATCCTCATTGCGGAGGTTACTAGCCTTTCTATAGAGGGAATTAAGTTTTATATAGATAGGAATATCTCTGAGGGGGTTGTGAATAAGTTCCCCAAGATGGCTAAGGAGAAGGAAAAATTTTTGAAGGTTGAAAATTCTAGGTTTGCATGAAGTAGATCAAGATCATTTATAGGGACCTTCTCAAAGTGATTATGAAATTATTCACGCAGGATGGTAGGTTTATGAGGGTTTATGGGTGCCACTTTGTTATGCTCAACCATTTTAGACATAAGGTAAAAATTTATTTTCATCTTTAATGTATCTTATATTTAAATGCTAATATTATTGATCATAGAGAGAGTCCCCACAACAACAATATTGTGCATCATGGGTTAATGTTTCTCATCTATGAACAGTTCAAGGCTAGGGTCTTTGACAACTCTACTAGGGATCTCTAAAGCTCTAATAATTACTGGGAAGAAATTTTTAGGTATGAGGGTGAGGCTTGGGACACTAAGGAAGAGGAGGATGAGGCCTCTCACCCCCAAAGAAAAAAACTTAAAATAGTGCTGAAGATTTTTCCTAATGGGACTAGAAAGGATAAGTGTTCTACATAAGTTGGAAAAGCTAAATTTGTGAATAAGTAGGGGAAATGTTAAGGAATGGCCTATGAGAACTCTGAGAGATCTTAGGAAAAGGATCTTCCTATTTCTTCTACTAACTCTAAGGATTCTCTTCCCATCATGATAAGGAAAAGAACATTAAATCATCTATATATTTGAGCCTCCAAGAGTTTTAGACCAATCATGAGATTTCTTTTGGGGTTTTGCAGACCACCAAATATAACTTGGTGTATTTCTTTGGACTGATTAGATGGAAATTTTCATGAGATGAAAAGTCTTAAGCTTAAACAATGGTCCCTTTCTTGTAAGTTTGAAAATTAAGTTCCTAGGAGGATAGATGGGATGAAATTTAGGTTATGTATGATCTCTTGCCTTCTGATGATGTTAAGGAGAAGCCTTAAGGGACCTCTATTTTTTCCCTTTGGTATGATGAGCAAAATAAAGTGATGGTGGATCTCTTAATCAAGAATGTGGAAGAAATTGAAAATATGAAGGACATGTATGATAATAAGCTTGGGAAAGTGAATCATAGGATCATTAAATGTGAGACCACCATGGGTGAAATGATGGAGCATAGTCATTAGCTGCTAATATGAGTACCTTCATGGAAAAGCCAGAAAATCCTTATCAGGAGTGGGTCATGGTTGATCTAGATTAGGATAAAGAGGGTAATGAGGACACTTCAGGTCCCAACAAGAGGATGAGGGCTAGTACAAAGAAGAAGACTCCCAATTTTCCTTAGGACATCTTGGAATTGAAGGTTACGACCTATATGATGAATCAAATTGAAGATAAATTCATGGAGAATTCGAAGAACCTAGGTTAGTGTTATTTTATACTACTGGTTTTGTAGTGTTCTCTTATTGTCTTTTGGTTGGCTTTTTCTTGGTGTTGGATGAGGTTTTTTCTGTGTTGATTTTTGTTAGTGATGTTGTCTTTCTGGACTATTCTCTACAGTTTGTATTTAATGATAAATCATATGTAATCCTATTGTAAAGGGTTTTGGGTCCATTCAAAACCTATTTTTTCCTTAATCAGAAACAATACTTTGTAGTAAAGAGAGAGAGATATCAATTACATCAACAAGATAATAGCCAATTATGAGCTTAATTACATATTTATTGAAAGAGAATGCTTAGCCAGGGTGCCTATATCTCATAAATTATGACATTACATGTTTAAACATCCTATTAAGCTAATAGAAAAGCTATATCCACTATAATATCTTCTCACCAAAGTAGCATTAACATGGATATTTTAAAAAAAGGGTGATGGTATCGAGGGAATTTGATATAGAATACATGCATAGGAAATGTATCAAAGGTCAAGTAATTAAAAATAAACTAGATGAAGATACATTACATGATGATAAACCTTTGTGCATTGAGTTTCTAGATGTAGTTATTGTCTTAGTCATTGATCTAACATGGAAGCTATATCTTGATGGACCATATATATACTCAACATGTATTAGGTGTTGGAATCTTGTTCGTCACCCCTTGGGGGAACAAAATACCTAAGAATATAGATTAATGTTCCCTTCTACCAATGACATATTGGAATATGAGGAATTAGTAACTATATTAAAATATCTCTAGAATGGAGCATAAAATAACTTCATGTTTACGAAGCTTCCCAAGTAGTGATAAACCATATAAATAATGACTATCAAACAAAATAAAACAAGATGATACCATATACAATAATTGTTGATTATTTAAATAAATAATTTGTTGAGATTATATTTGAATAGATCTTGAGATAAGATAACAAAGTTTCAAATCCCATGGCTACCATCGCTTCACTTCTATAACTCCTTGAACAACAAGCTCATAATGAATTCCAAGTTGAATAATTTTTTAATCCTACACATGATAGTCCCGATTCCTAAACTATCTTCCTATTAAATAGTCATGATGATTCTCATTATGGACACATTTATACCAATATAAATCAAAACACCCTCCCACCTAATTTATCTAGAAATCAAAGGAAAACATTTATCCATTATCAGATTGTCATACTGTAATAGGCAATACATTACACTAATAGGGTCTCAATGATAGTCTCCTAAGTAGTCTTTAATGTGAATAATCTAAATATTACTTAAAGGAAGTTCATGAGGGTATTTATTGATCTCAATCAAGTGTTCTTACCCTATCCAATAAACTCATGTGAATAGAGTATTGTTGGAAAAATATGGAAAAAGATTATTTTCAATTTGTCAAATAGTGCAAGAAATGTTAGATTCATGGAAACCTTATACATGCACTAACTTACGAGATTTAGTATATTATGATTTCATAGCCCTTTTATCAATGGGTAATCAACCTAGTAGGTAAGATTCATCTGTCGTCTTCTAATGGCCACAAATTCATCACCACAAAAAATGAATACTTTACCAAATGGGTTGATGCCATAACATTAGGCACCACTACTAGAAAATATATTTCCATATTTATCCTAAACTAAATCATATGTATATATGGGATCCCCTATTATATTGTAATGGATAATAAGAAATAGTTCAAAAACAAGGATTTTGATAATTTATGTGAGAAATTTCATATCTAACAACATTTCTCCTCCATATACCATCCTTGGGGAAATATTCAAGTGGAAGGTACAAACAAAACCATATTGAAAATATTGAAGAAGATAATTAATGATACTATCCGAGATTGTCATGTCCAACTCAATCCTTCCTTGAGGGCATATTGCACTAGCATATGTACACCCACTAGAGCTACACCATACGCTCTTTTGTTAGATGAGTATCATCAATTCACTATGGATCACCTAAAGATTTATCAATAATGGATGTCAATAAGCTATAATCATAAGGTAAATCCTAGGGATATTCAAGTTGGTGATTTGGTATTGAAGGATAATCAACAAAATCAATAGGATAGAGAAAATAAAGGAAAATTTATACCAAATTGGTAAGGTCCTTTTATCATTGTATTTATGTATGGGTCTAGTGTCTATCAACTATCAATATATGAAGGTTATTTTCTTCAACAACATATAAACAAAATGCACCTAAAAATTTTATAGACCAGACACTCCAAATTCAAGCTTGTACATAATTTGACAATTAGAAAATACCAAAAAAATTAGAAAAAGATCCTGAGAAAATATAAAAATACCGAAAAAAATCCTGATGAAAAAAATGGTTACCTTGATGAAAACTTGGAAAATAGGTGCCTTAGTCGCAACAGAGAAAAAAAAAGGATTTAAAAAATATATATAATAAAAAATTACAATAAAAATAGGTGTTGAAAACTAGGCAAATACACACTACTTGTGGTATTTCATATATTCTATTTATCAGTACACGTTCTCCCAAATCTGTTATTAGTATAAATATCCATAATAAATCCCCCTTGTTATAGATATCAGAACCTTGCAAATAAAATATCATCGTGTCTTGGGTCATTCATTATCACAATAGTCATGTCTAATTGGGGCAAAAATCATGAACCTAGTTAAAACTTTAGTCAAAATTGAGCTTAAAAAAATAGACAAAAAAATTTAGACAACATATCAAAAGAAAGATCAAGAATCCTGATAATGAACATCAAACCACAATCTATAAAATGCTTTAAAAAAATCAAAATCAAACAATACTTGGATTTTTTTTTTGTATAATGATTTGTTTACATTATCATGAATGTTCATTGGTTGTATCTTGATGTTTTGTTATCATGTCTCCTATGCGGCTCAAGGACATCTGGAATTGGAGAAGCGATGATGGAGCATGATATTTTATTTTAATGATGTTTGTGATGTAATTCCTAATATTTTAAAAATCCATCTAAAGACATGATCAACAAAGAATCATCAAGGAAATAACAAGTTTGCACACAAAGGGGATTAACTCTTGTTTGTTTAATACAAGTGGTATTTAGGCCATATCGGTTCAATTATACCTAGATGCTTGTATTAACTTTCTAAAAAAATTTAATAGAAGCATTACTTGGGTCATCATGGTTTAATTATACCATTGATGTTTTTACTAACTCACTAATTTTTTTTTTAAAAAGGCTCAGTGATGAAAATGCATGATAGAATAATAAAAATAAAATGACATTGTTTCATTTAGGTGTTGCATTCATATTACGTTTAGACTCTTCATTCATGTCATTTAATTGTTTTTCAAGGCTCAAAATATTATCACTATTTATATTTTTTGTGATTGAGTACATTGCATATTTTTATAAAAAATTGCATTATCATTTTGTTATCATGAAATATAGCATTATTATTTCATTAATCATTTCATTTAATTTTGCAATTCATTCATTTCATTTCATTTTCTAAATCATTTTGCTTTATCATTTCATTAATCATTTTATTTCATTTTGCACTTCATTTATTACATATCATTTCATTAATCACTAAGTTTGCAGTTCATTAGATATTCCATTATTATTTCCTATCATATCATATAATTTACATTGCATTGCATTTAAAATTTTGTATATCACTTGAATTTCATTGCACTATATTTTACATTTCATTTAATATTTTACATATCACTTGCACTTCATTCAATTCATTAATCATCATTATATTACATATTGCATTCATCTCATTAATCATTAATCATTTAACATTGCATCAACCATTATGTTTCATGGCATATCAATTTCATCTTAGTTCATTGCACATCATATCATTACATTCTAGATCATATCATTTTAAATGCATCCATTATATATCCTAATCATGGTACAAAATGCATATCATAATAATTCATGCTACATAAAAATAAAGGATCCACAACTCATATCATTTCATTTTGAGCATAAATCTATATAAATATGTATTAGGAAGTAGATCATTTTTATTACATCATCATAACAACATGAAACATCACCAAAAAGTATATCATCGTCATCGTCATCGTTGTCGTCATTATCGTCATCGTCATCATTGTCATCATTATCATCATCGTCATCGTCATCATCGTCGTCGTCGTCGTCATCATCGTCATCATCATCGTCATCATCATCGTCATCATCATTGTCATCATCGTCATCGTCATCATCGTCATCATCATCATCATCATTGTCATCCTCATCATCATCATCATCATCATCATCATCGTCATTGTCATCGTCACTGTCATTGTCATCGTCACTGTCATCGTCACTGTCACCGTCACCATCACTGTCACCGTCACCATCACCGTCACCATCACCGTCACCATCACCATCACCATCACCATCACCATCACCATCACCATCACCATCACCATCACCATCACCATCACCATCACCATCACCATCACCATCACCATCACCATCACCATCATAAGCATCATCATCATCATCATCATCATCATCATCATCATCAAATCATCATAGGCATAATCATGAAGGAAACATAAAATCATAAGCGCATGCATGGGTATCCACACACACACAACACCATCCAACATGTAAATATTTCATAAACAAAATCATAAAATATATAGGGTGCATCCATATAATCTCCATTGCATAGCATATACTCAAAAAATAATCAATTCCCATGTGTACATTATTATAAAAAATGAAAGATATATCAAATGTAGTAGGAATCATCAAATTTATAGTAAAAACTATTTACATCAAAGGCATGAGTCAAACAGAGCTAAGATCTACTCCATCTAGAATTTGTAGACCTAGAATCTCAACTAACACTAGAAAAAACTATACCTACATCATCACCACCTAGACCTCTATAAGGTGGGTTTTTGACACTCCTACTCTCTTTGTTCCCTTGGTGTGATGTATTTCTACAAATCATTAAATATGAAGGAGCTCAATGCTCTAGAGGAATAACCTTAAAAATAGACCCCTATAATACTCAACCCTTTCTGAATGGATAGTAAAATATTGAATGTTATCATGAGTTACCCCCTCTTCTATGGTCTTCTCTAAGGTCTCTACAAATTCCTTAGCCTACCCATACCTATAAATAGCAGTATCCCTCTCTTTGGTGATAGTGGCAACCTAGGCTTGTAGCTGTCTAATTTTACCTTGCATCTGTGTAACCTATTGATGCAGGGCACTTAACCTAAATTAGGAAATCTGGTAAAGTGTTGAGTTTTTTAAGTTTTGAGTCATTTTGGATGTAATAAGTTCTTATTATACCATTTCTTGATGGTAGGTACCTAGGTTGCTTCACTTAGTCTTTAGGATGTAATAATGCTAAATATTTGACAATGTTCCTCGTATCGTCAAACTGATTATAATTGGAGTCTAGAGTGAGGAATTTGAAATTGGATATTAATGTGGGACTGAGTAACATCAACAAAGACCATTTATCATGATTGAGTTCCTAAAGGGTCAATTGTGCAAGTTTTGAAACAAATTGTCAAAGTTGTAGGAAAAGTTGTCAAGAAAAATTTCTATAACAAGAAAAATTATTTTGGGTGATAGTTAGATTTCAAGTGTTGGCTAGAAATACTTATAAAAGGTTTCTAAAATATGAAAATCCTTTGTAGCATCAACCAAGAGGTACATAATGTATTTTTGGTGATGTTGAGGAAATAATAACTAATAGTTCCTATATTTTCTTAGTTTTTGTGACTGTACCAGTTAATTATACAAAATTATGTGGTGATAAAATGATCTAAAATTGATTTTGAAAGTTGGAGCATTGAATTATCTTTCATTTGAATCTAGTTTCATTAACTTTTATACAGAATTAAGTGAGATGTTGCATTTTTTCTAAAAGCTATCTGGCGATCTAGGGTTTCAAGGGTTTGTGGAGAAAATCATGCATTTTAACCCATTCCATTCATGGAAAATATCCAAACCTAATGGAATGGAATTTCACTACATGGCTTTAATAATTCTAAACTTTCAATAGAAAAGGATGGTTTTTGTTTCCCTTTTCTGGATTCACTAGCCTAGTAATTCCTTTGCATTTGGCTTAATTGGAAACATAAGAGTGAGGGTTTTGTTTAACGAAGGGAGAATGGTCATTCCATGTCATGAAACTTATTGATTTGGTCCATATCAAACCTCTTCAATCCTTTTGAGCACAATTTGGTGGTTTAGAGTCAAGGGTTTCAATGGTTTCTTCATAAAAGTTTCCTCATTAGGCCTTAGAGAAGCATTACAAGTCATTTATAGAGGATCACATTCCAAAGTTACCCCTCCCCAGCTTCTGATATATTTAAGTATGCCCAAATGCGTATTAGAATTTGTGTTTACTTTGTGGACAACTAGTGTCAATGAAAATTTATGTCAAGAAATGATATTTGGAAGTACTACTAGAAGATAATCTTGATTGTGGGTATGTCAAAGGCTTTGCGATTTATATGTTCTTGTGGGTCAATTGTAGGATGGATATGTTCTTTCAACAAGGTCTATATTTTATCATGAGGGAGTTCTAGAAGCACTGAAGTACCATTGGTGTTTTGTATATATCCTTGTAGAAGGATTGACCCATTTTGGAAAAGTTTTGAGCTATAAAAGGAAGTAGTGGAGTTTTGTTTGGGAGCACCAAACTAAGATGAGTATCTATTAAATAAAAGCCATGAAACTATTAGGTATAGTCCCAGGACATAACTAAGAGGGGGGGCTGAATCAATTACCTAGAAGTTTCAATTCTTTATCCAATTACGTATACATAAACATTAAGCATAAACACAATGAAAGAACACTTGAAAAAAACACCAATATTTTGGTTACGGGGAAACCCAAGTAGGTAAAAACCCCAGTGGGAATTGACACCCACTAATAAACTATACTAGTATATAATGATCCTTGTTAGAAGTTCTTACAACCCTGTTAAGAGTTGATCTTTACAATGCAATAAGTACACTGACCTAGTCAAAGGTCAGACCTTGTTAGGAGTCTTTTATGATTGACCCTATTAGGGGTGAGGACACACTGTTCGAGAGCTCATTGCTCAAAGGGGTGAAGGTTGCAACCTTTTGAATAATAGATACACACTATATCTAGATCTTGGTGAACTGTGAGGTAGACCTATTGTCTTGATCAGTTCCAATAAATAGCACATTCAATCTAATCTATCACATAGACCTCTTCTTGATGATACAACACTTTACACTCTCTTCTCTACTCTTCTCTATTATCTCTATGCCATACTTTAGTGATCACAAATCACCGGCTATAAGTATCTTATCTCTAAATCATATAATCAAGTCGGCCTATTAGACCCACCTTGAAATCATATTAGAGAAACAATAACACTCTCCAATAATATCTCTATCAGCTCTACTAAGCATGCAACACAAATTGGAACCTGTCTAAAGTAATAAGTGTAGACGTACTCTACACTATCAGCTCTACCAAATTAACTGATACTTTCTCCTCAAGATTAATTACATCACACACTCTTAACCAAACATTCTTAACTCTTCTCTAATCATTAATCCAAGAAAACATATCAAAATGATAGGCAAAACACCTGTACCAATACAGTCTCTGTTGGCTCTACTAGATAAACACAGGAAACTACAACTGGTGAATAGCAAATGCATAACTTCACTTCTATTACACATCACACTCTGTCCATGAATGGAGAAACACTAATGTGTCTCCATCACATATCCAAAGGCACAAGGCTCCATGATAACTCTATGGACAATCACTCATAGAACACTGCCTGCAACTCTGTCAGAAACATTGCTGACACAAGCTGCTACGTAACTATCTGTACTAACAATTAACCTTTGTGTCCATGATATCATGCTGATAATATGTCTGTGCTACATATACTCAAAGCTTACTATATAAGTCTTCCATGCATGTTAATTACCATATGATTTCATTAATGACAAACATACAGTCAACATTGGCTTGCTGGCAAATCTCCAACAATATCCCCCTTTGGCATTGATGACAACATATGAAAAACACCACCAATCCAAATGAACAATTGTTTTATAACATTCTCCATTTCCTCATCAAAAATCCCCCAAGGATGAATCCTCCATCTGCTGCAGTATACTTTAATATTATCCATTTTCTCAACTAATGTGCTTCCATGACCGAATACTCCTCCCCCTTGCTGCTATATATTACTCCTCCTTTATTCTATATGAAATCCCCCTTTAATATTATTTTTCATGACTATAGACTACTCCCCTTTGACATCAATGGAAAAGGGTGCCAAACATTTAAGCTCCAGTACTACTCCTGAACTAGAGTAGTCAACCATCCATCAATCACTGTGGACTGATGCTTTCATCACTTATTCTAATCAGAATCAGGGAAGGGAATTACTCCTAGCTTCTCCCTGAGATACACAAAAAGTATCCTTTGGTAAAGGCTTTGTGAATATATCTTCTAGCTAATCCTTTGTACTCACATAGTCCAACTTGACTTCTTTCTCTTCCACTTTCTCTCTTAGGAAGTGATACTTAATCTCTATGTGTTTCATCTTTGCATGCATCACAAGATTCTTTGACATGTTGATATTTCTAATGTTATCACAATGAATAACAATAGGATAATCAATCTAAATTCCAAAATCATTTATCATATGTTTGATCCAAATGATTGTATAACAATTCAAGGCTACTACAACATACTCTACTTTTGATGTTGATTGATAAATATAATTCTACTTCTTGCTTGTCCAAGTGAGTAGTCTATCACCAAGAAATATTGCTCCTCCTAATGTACTCTTTCTATCATCTACGCATCCTACCCAATTTGCATCTATATATACATGAAGCTCAACATTCACTAAATTTGGATACCATAGACCATAATCTATAGTGCCCTAAAAATATCTAAATATTCTCTTTATTTCCATGAGGTGATTTTGTTAAGGCTCTGCTACAAATATTCCAACTATGCCAACTACATTAGAAATATCAGGTCTAGTTTGAGTAAGGTATATGATTTTACCAATCATATAATTGTACAATGTTATATCTACTACTAGAGAATCATCTTCTTTGTTAAGTTTGCATCATGTTATCATAGGTCTACCCATTGGCTTTCAATCATCCATCTTGAACTTCTTCAATATCTCTTTCACATATTTAGACTGATTAATGAAAATATCTTTCTTTCTCTACTGCATAGTTAATCCCAAAAAGTAATTGATAGGTCTAATCATGCTCATCTCAAACTCACTTTGCATCCCCTTAGCAAATTCAGCACTAAGTTTGTCATTACCCCCAAAGATAATGTCATCAACAAATATAGCTACAAGAAGTAAACCTTTAGATGTTTCTTTTATAAATAGATTACAATTTGCTGCTCCTTTCTTGAATCCAATTTTTGTTAGATATCCATCAAGTCTCTCATACCAAGTTCTAGGGGCTTGCTTAAGTCCATAGAGGGATTTCTTCAATTTGCATACCATATTAGGCTTTTCTGGTAAGGTGAATCCTTTTGGCTTCTCAATGTATACTTCTTCCTTTAACTATCCATTCAAGAATGCTGACTTAACATCCATCTCATAAACTTTGAATTTTTTGAATGTCGCATAAGCTAGAAACAACTTAATGGCTTCTAATCTTCTCACAGGTGTAAAAGTGTCTGAATAATCAATACCTTCTCTTTGTGCATATCCCTTACATACTAACCTTGCTTTATTCCTTACTACTATACCATCTTCATTCATCTTGTTTCTAAATATCCACTTTGTTCCAATCAAATTCTTATCACTAGGTCTTGGGACCAGTTCCCAAGTATCATTCTTAATAATCCGATCTAGTTCTTCTTTCATAGCATCATGCCAATCTGAATCATTACATGCATCTTCAACACTTAAAGGTTAAATTTGGGACAGTAAAAATATCGCTTCATTTCCTATTGAACTCTTTGATTTTGATCTTGTAGTGAATTTTTCGGTCTGATCTCCAATGATGTTATCCTTAGAGTGATATCTACATGTAAACTTTGGAACTTTAGGTGATATTGTCTCATCTACCTTCTGAGTTTCTTCTTCACTTATTTTAGGGTCATTGAATAATACATCAATACTATCAAACATCTCTTCAACAACTATCTCACTAGTGGAAGGACTGGTTTCTTCTTCAATCATAGGTGCATAATGATGATATCTTTCTTGAACCATAAACTTTTCATCAATCTGAACATGACCACTTTAAATGATCTTCTTCAATCTCAAATTAAAACATCTATAAGATTTTCTTTTAGTAGAGTAACCAAGGAATATACCTTCATTTCTTCTTGCATCAAACTTACATATTGCTTCATCCCTTTTGATGTAGCACTTTCTTCCAAAGATTCTGAAGTATTTTACTATGGGAACATTACCAAACCATAGCTCATAAGGTGTCTTCTTCGTGCTAGGCCTCAGTTGTATTCTATTGATGGTGTAGACTACTATATTGACTACATCTCTCCAATAGGTGTGTGCAAATTTTCCTTCAATCATGATGGTGCGCGCTATATCAAGGATGATCCTATTCCTTCTCTCTACAATCCCATTTAGATGAGGGGTTCTAGGTGCACTCAACTATCTCTTTATTCCATGTTCTTTGCAGCATTCATAAAACCTATTGGAGGTGAGTTCTCCTCCTCTATCTGATCTTAGACACTTTATCTTTAGTGTAGGTTCATTCTCAACCTTAGCTTTGAATATTTTGAACTTCTCAAATGCTTCTGACTTATCTTTCATGAATGTAACCCACATTAGTCTAGAATAATCATCAACAAACAAAATGAAATACCTTTCACCATAGTATGATCTTGTTTGAGTTGGTCCCCACAGGTCTATATGAATCAAATCCAACTTGTTCTCTGTGAATTATGCTTGCTTCTAAATGAATTCCTCACATGATTTCCCATCACACATTCCTTGCAAATATTATCAACTAGCTTTTCTATGCCAGGTAGATCTCTTACTACCTTTACATTACTTATCTTTACTATAATATCAAAATTGATATGACATAGTCTTTTTTGCCATAGCCAACTATCATCTACTTTAGAAACAAGATAAATCGCTTCTGAATTAAGCTAAAAAGCATTACCTTTAGTCTTTGAACTTGATGCAATCATTACAGAATCCTTGTTGTTAATGATGCACTTGTTGTCTTTGAGCTCCAATCTATAACCTTTTTCAAGCAACTACCCAACACTCAGAAGGTTATGCTACAAACCATCTACATAAAGAACATCATCAGTGTTGTTCTTTCCATCCAATGTGATAGCTCCTCTACCAATGATAGGTGTAGGAGTGTTATCTCCAAATATAACCATGTGGCCTTTGTATTTGTCCAAATGAAGAAATCTATCTTTATCACTTGTCATGTGATGTGAACAACCTCTATCTATAATCCATTTTGTCCTTATGTCTTCTTCTGAAATCAATTGTTGCTCTTGTAACTTTTTCTCATGTTCATGATCCATCTCATCATACATCTTTTCCATAATAGCAATGAATCCAATTTCATCTTTGACTGAATCATCATAAAAAACTCCATCACCAGCATAGTAACATTCTTTTGTATACTTAGGCTTGTAGTTAGTTCTGAATTTCTTAACTCTTGTAGGACACTTAGATGCAAAGTGACAAATATTATTGCATGAGAAACATTTGAAAGGTAACTGACCTTCATACTTTCCTTTTCCTTTTCTTTCTTTATTAGAAATCATAGAAATAATATCATCTATCTCTTTATCTTCATCTTCATGATCAAAATTACCAAAAGTATTTAAGGATTTCTTACCATGGACTGATGCTTTGAAGGCTCTCTCACTTTTAGGCTTTGTCTTCAATCTTGAAATCTCGAAAGCTAAAATTTTGCTAATCAAGGTCTCTCTTTTGAAATTTTTTGTAAGCTACATGGTCTCATCAAGGATGTTGATCTTGTTTTCATACTCTTTTGTAAGAGTAGTCATCAACTTATCCATAATGTCTTCCTCCGAGATCTCTCCACCTTTGTTCCTGATTCCACCAATTGCTTCAATGATCCTTTGATTGTAAGCTCTGATGTCTTCTTCAGGTAGCATTTCGAATGTATTTTATTTTTCTTCCATGTCTTTCTATGCGCATTATTTTCTTGTGTATCTCCTTCAAACATGTCTTCTAGGTGCTTCCATATCTTGAATGTTGTGTCTACTTTCTTTATCTCTAAAAAATCACTCTTAGATAAGGTGTTGATAAGGGCTTCTTTGGCTATTTCATTCTGATGGAACAAATCCTTTTTCTTTCTAGTAGCATCTTCCTTTGCAAGATATTCTAGAGAGGGGATCTTAACTTCTTTGATAGCCACTTCAAAAACTTCAAAAGAAATGCACTACAAATGTGTCACCATTTTGTTCTTCCAATCGAGATAGTTCTCTCCATCAAACTTAGGGATGTATTTTCTAAAGAATTCCATCTGATCAACCTCAAGCTATTAAAATTTATCTCAAAGGCACTTGGCTCTGATACGAATTGTTAGGAATAGTCCCAAGAGATAACTGAGAGGGGGGGAGGGGGGGGGGGGGGGTGAATTAGTTATCTACAAGTTTCAATTCTTTATCCAATTAAGTATACTTAAACATTAAGCATAAACACAATGAAAGAACACTTGAACACAACACCAATATTTTGGTTATAGGGAAACCCAAATAGGTAAAAACCCCAGTGGGAATTGACACCCACTAATAAACTATACTAGTATATAATGATCCTTGTTAGAAGATCTTACAACCCTATTAGGAGTTGATATTTACAATGCAATAAGTGCAGTGACCTAGTCAATGGTTAGACCCTATTAGGAGTCTTTTATGATTGACCCTATTAGGGGTGAGGATGCACTGTCTGAGAGCTCACTGCTCAAAGGGGTGAAGGTTTCAACCTTTTGAATAACAGATACACACTATATCTAGATCTTGGTGAACTGTGAGGTAGACCTATTGTCTTGATCAATTATAATGAATAGCACATTCAATATTATCTATCACATAGACCTCTTCTTGATGAAACAACACTTTGGACTCTTTGCTCTGCTCTTCTCTTTTATCTCTATGCAATACTTCTAGCAATCACAAATGACCGACTATAACTATCTTCTCTCTAACTGATATAATCAAGTCAACCTATTATAACCACCTTGAAATCATATTAGAGAAACAATAACACTCTCCAATAATATCTATGTCGGCTCTACTAAGCACGCAACACAAACTGGGACCTGTCTAAAATAATAAGTGTAGATGTATGCTACACACTATCAACTCTACCAAATTAACTGATACTTTCTCCTCAAGCTGAATTAAATCATGCGCTCTTAACCAAAAATTCATAACTCTTCTCTAATCATTAATCCAAGCATGCATATTGAAATGATAGGCACAACTCATGTACCAATATAATCTCTGTTAGCTCTACTGGATAAACACAGGAAACTGCAACTGGTGAATAGAGACTGCATAACTTCACTTCTACTACACATCAAACTCTGCATCCATGAATGGAGCAACACTAACATGTCTCAATCACATATCCAAAGGTGCAAGGCTCCATGATAATTGTACATACAATCACTCACATAACACTGCCTGTAACTCTGTCAGAAACACTACTGACACAAGCTTGTATATAACTGTCTGTACTAACAATTAACCTCTACGTCCATGATATCATCTTGATAATATGTCCATGCTACATATACTCAAAGATTATCATATAAGTCTTCCATGCATGTTACTTACCATATGATGTCATCAATGATAAACATATAGTTAGCATTGGTTTGCTGGAAAATCTCCAATAGAAACATCAATGATTTTTCCTTGTGAATAATTTTCTCTAGTATGTTTTTTTTTTGTCTTGAAGAAATATTAAGTCTCTTAGTTTTGAAATATGGTCTCAATAGTTTGATTTTCATGCCCTTCTATGCATTACCCAGGTCCCTATAACTACTAGATGAGTCTTCTTAAAATATAAATTTTTCTTACTACTAATGTGAAGGTGATGCAATCAGGATTGCACTCTAAATTGGCTACTAAATTGGGAAAACCTATGTAGCTTTACCCTTCTTCAGATCTTAAGATGGAGATCTATCCAATGTCATCTATTGTGATACTCTCATCCATGCATTATAATCCTATGGGTTTCATCCATGTGTTGTAACATGTGCTCCAATACCATCATCTCTATTACCATATATCTTCCATCTCCTCCACCTTTTCCATCACCACCATCTCTTCCATCTCCTCCCCATCATCACCCCCATCGTGCAACCATCTCTCATTTCACACACGCTATCATTTCATATATTCTACCTCCAACATGGTTGATCCCCATCATCATCAAAAGATGGCATAGACTCATCTAGCATAGTTAGACTAGGGAAAAGATGTGCAAAAAAATATTGGTAGTATTGAGTAGTCATCACACCATGTGTACAAGTGATCTTCAAGTCTCAGGCCTGACTATCAAGTAAGAGGTACTTTGTACATGCAGTCCCATAGGATATAGATGAACCCTAGTCTACTATATTCTTGTATATATAATAATATAAGGCTATACCATGTGCACATCCATACTATCCATAGACCTATGAAATAATAAATCTCTCAATAATAAATATAGTGCAGACAATAAAAAATTGAGACATAAAAACATAGGGAAAATATCTAACATCCTCTACCCAAGGCTCACAACCTAAATAAGCTCTCCATGTAATAGTATCTGAATCATCAAGATCTCACCACCAGTACTCAATCTTGTCTAACTTTTGTTTTACAACAACACCTACATATGCATACACATACAAACTCCCTACTAGTCATTATCAATTAGCTAAGGGGAAAGTCATAACTATGTGCTTCCAAGACCATATATGTAGTGAAGTGATGCTTGTGGAAAACTTGACTACTACATCATACACCACCTGATGCAAATTATGATATTAGTGTGAAAGCATGCATGACCCCCAAACATAAACAATACCTTGAGTAAGCTTGATCTCCCGGATACAACCCCAACCAATATATAATCTACGAGACCTTCGATCAAGATAGATGAAGCCTCCAATGAATCTAACAAGTATAGATAGTATTGGTTCATATAAATCTAGGATTTCTTTCCAAGGTATGTCATATCCATTGATTTCAACATCATCATAAATATTCTAGAGTGCTTTTGTGCCTCCCTTCTTTGTGTAATCACCTAAACATGGTCACCTAGACTATTAGCCCCTTTTGCTAAAATTATCAATTGCTTATTCTTGATCAAATCCTGGTTCTATCATTTATTCAATTATTTTCTATGTGCTAACCATCTTATCCTAAAGTCTTTATTTAATCAAAAGGAATTCCCTCCCCTTTTATTAAATAAAAAAGCCACCACTTTTCCCTCTTATCCTAAGTTCCACAAATAAAGCATTATCCTTATTTTATAAAAAGGAAAAAGCACTTTTTGTCTCATATGGGCACAAAAGTCAACTGTTATTTTCTCATTGGAGGATACTTGTGCACATGGATTGCTCCTCTTTGATGCTCCACCATTGATTAAACATTTTTCCTCTTAATCTCCATGGTCCATTCTTTCTCATTTCTTATAAAAGGAGAGCTCTCTTCTCAATCTTAGATCCATCTTTTGAATACTAATGTTATGCTACAGGTTTTCTAGGTGACTTTGGAGCTTTGGAGATTTGAAGCATTCTTAGCTTTTGCATTCACATTCTATCTTAGTTCCATTCTTGCATTTTAGTTTCATTATCATGTCATGCATAGCTTAGTTTCCTTTATGCTTTAGATTGATTCACATAGTAATACTTGCATCTTTCCTTTCCATAGCTTAACTTGCATATTCATCTTAATATAGCTTGCATCTTCATTTTTAGCATTGCATTTCATTCACATTTTGATTCGTGAGGATATTGGCATTCTTGCCCTTGTCTCCATTGAATCTCCCATTGCATGGTTTACTAGCAAGGTCATAGGCTTAAATAGCTCTAGTTGAGAGAACACTTAATTTCCTTGCACTCCATGCCTAGGGAGTTCTAGGTCATTTTTCAAGGTCTCCCATTCATTGATTCCTTTGGAAGCAAAGACTTAGAGAAGTACACTATTTAGTGTGTACATTTTTGGTACCCATCGTGGCTATGGTCAACCACATTGCATCTCCCCACTACCTATCCTTTTCTACAGAAGATGACACATCTCTTAGTCACCTTCATAATCTAGCTGTACATATTGAAGTTCTTGTCTACCATACTAGAGTCTGCCGAGTCCTGATAGATAATGGTGCTGGGTTAAATATTGTTTCTTTCCATGTGGTGCAACAGTTGTGATTGTCTGAATTGGTCATCGATCCTAGGTGAAAGATTACCATAAAAGCAAATGATGAAGTGGAAAGATCTTCCAAAGGTCTTGTTGTGCTACCTATCAGAGTGGGCCCTATCATGAAAGATATTGTTTTCCAAGTGTTGGACATCCCACTTGAATATAACATTCTTTTGGGTCAACCTTGGATCCATGAAATGCAAGCTATCGCTTCCACTTATCATTAGTGTGTCAAGTTTCCACATAATGGAGCTAAGATTGTGATTCCTAGGTACAATGCCATCGCTATCAATGCTCTAACTGCTGCTGAGATGTTTGTTCCTCACAACAAACCATCTCACGATCATAATGCATCCCTCATTGCTGCTGAACAAATATTAATGATGATGAGTATTGGTATGGGGGAATACACATTGGACTCTATTGCTTCTATGCCTACTACTTCCCCTAAGTCCTATGGTAGACCTTCAGAGAAGACAAAGCCTTCCGCTTCTACCATTACAGTTTTTGGTACATTTGTCCAATCATCTGTACCCTTAGAGGCCAAAAAAGAAGAACAAGTTGTTAGGGAGTGGATTTATACAGAAGAAGAAGACACTATAATAGTTGCTACTCCCATTTCTCCTAAGCACTATGGTAAAGGCTATGTATTTCTATAGCAAATGGGCTATCAAGGTCACAAACCTTTAAATAACAATGGGCTTGCTCTCATTGAACCTTTGAGTCATACTGATGGCCGATCTTCTAAAGATACCACAGGTCTAGGATATGGTGTTTCCAATGACATCCTTGAATATTCTAGAAATACTCTTGTGCTTAGTGACTTAGATACAGATGACAAGGAATCACCACTATGCACTATGGACCAAATGGAAGACTATCTCCCTTATACCTCACTTCTTTGGGGAGGAGAATGCATGCCTACTGATGATATAGCTGATGCCTCTACATCCAAAAATTTTGTGCCTAATGAGTCATTGAGCTTTGATAGACAGCGTAGAAATATTGCATGATTGATAGAAAGAGATCTCACACATAATGACATGAATATCTCTACTTCTAGGCGTCCTAAGCCTTTTTGGTGCAAACATGCCAGAAGAAGTGCCATGACCGATTCAAATGAATACAAATGGGACACTCTCTCAGATGGATCTTCTACAATAGATATGGACATTGATGTGATTCATACCTATAGTGACCAACCCAATGTAGTTGATGAGTCACATGTAGGGTCTGACAAGTTCAATCCACATATTGCTTTAATAGATCACGTTGGTCCTTCCATGACAAATTTAGATCTTGACACTTTTGGAGCCTACTCTATAGGCTCGACTTCTCTTGTCACCAGAGATGATATTCGCTGCATCAATTACCTTGAACCAGTCATTTTGCTTTCCCTCATACACTCAGATCTCATAGATTGGCCTGCCCAAGATCAAAGACCTATATTGCCATCTTTTCAAAATGATTATGAGATTGCCTGCTACCTCAATGCCATTGAGCCTGTTACTTCTTCCACCAACACACCAGCAACAAACATGACTAAATAAGATATCAAGTACCTCAGTCATAAAATTAAAAGAAAAAAAAAATGGTCGGATGGTGAAAACCACATTGTGGCAGTGTTCAAACCTCAAAATAGTAAAAATAAAGACGTATCTAAGGGTGAAAATGTTGCTGAGGTGCCCGAGGATGAGGTACTTGGTAGTCTGCAAAGCTATTTTCAAGAAATGTCTTCAGTTCTCATAGAACCTACATAGCCCATCAACTTGGGGATAAAGGAATCTCCTAAAATCATACATGTGGCTCAATCTCTCTCAATAGAAGAAAAAGAACAATTTGCTACATTCTTTCAAGAGAAAAAGATCAATTTTTCCTGGACATACTCAGACATGCCAGGTTTGGATACTGAGCTCATTATGCATCATCTCTCTATTGCTCCAGAGGTAAAACCTGTCAAACAAAAATTGAGGAAGATGCATCCCCATGTAGCATTACTGGTTAAGGTTGAACTTGAGAAGCTCCTAAAAGCCAACTTCATCACAACAATTGACTATGCTGAGTGGATTTCTAACATTGTCCTTGTTTCCAAACATGACAAGTCCATTTGTGTATGCACTAATTTCTGAGATTTGAAAAAAGCATGCCCTATGGATTATTTTCCACTTCCAAATATCAACATGATAGTGGACATGATGGTTGGATATGAAATGTACTCCCTTATGGATGGCTTCTCTGGATATAACCAGATTAAGATCACCCCTGAGGATCAAGAGAAGAAAACTTTCACATGTACATGGGGTACCTTTTGCTGGAATGTCATGTTGTTTGGGCTTAAAAATGCTGGTGCAACCTATCAAAGAGCCATGACTACCATTTTTCATGATATGATGCACAAAAACATGGAGGACTATGTTGATGACATGCTTGCCAAATCACAACAATGAAGCACTCATTTGTCTGATTTGAGTTTGTTATTAGACCGCATGGAATGATTTCAACTTAGATTAAATCCAAAAAAATGCACTTTTGGTGTCACTTCTGGGAAACTGCTAGGATACATAATATCAGCAAAAGGAATAGAAGTAGACCCAGAAAAGGTGCAAGCTATCATAGAGATGCCACCTCCTCATAACATTAAACAATTAAGGAGTCTTCAAGACCATCTCCAATCTATTTGGTGGTTCATTTCTTAGCTAGCTGACAGAGCTCAACCATTCAATCAGAATTTGCATAAGGGAGCCACTTGTATATGGAATGAGGAGTGTCAGAAGAATCTGGACCAGTTCAAGAATTACCTAGCACAACCTCCTATCCTTATGCCACCTATCCAAGGGAAGCCCTTGATATTGTACATTTTTTCTATGGAAAATTCTTTAGGGGCTCTCCTTGCACAACATGATGATAAGGGAAAAGAACGAGCTATATATTATATCAATCACACTCTGGTTTCTTATGAACTCAACTACACCAGTACTCAAAATGCTTGTTTAGCTGCGGTGTTTGCATCTCAAAAACTCAGACATTATATGCTTGCACATACTACACAACTGGTTTCTAAAATTGTTCCTTTAAAATATCTCCTAAGTAAAGCTGCGCTTACTAGGTGCCTTGCCAAGTGGATGTTGATTCTTTCAAAATTTTACATTCAGTATATTGAGACAAAAGCTATTAAATGGAAAGCAATTGCAGATCAATTGGCTAAGTTTCCTATGACTGATAACACTCCTCTTCAGATAGATTTCCTAGATGCCTCGATCATGAATATCATAGGGCATACATGGAAAATGTTTTTTGATGGTTCTCACACACAAAATGGTGCTGGTGCTGGAATCCTATTTGTTACCCCTCACAGATACACCATTCCTAAATCATACAAGCTTCTTTTTCCATGCAGCAATAACATAGCTGAATATGAAGCCTTGTTGAATGGTGTTAAGCTTTCCCTTGAATGGAGGATTTCTGAGTTGCATATTTTTGGAGATTCTCAACTTGTCATAAACCAAGTAAATGATGAGTACCAAACCAAAGATGACAAGTTGATCCCCTACAAGAGGATGATAGACTCACTCAGGAATTATTTTTCATCTGTCACATTCCAACAAATTCCTAGGGCTGAGAACAAGGCTACCGATGTCATGGCTACTTTGGCATCCATTCTACAACTGGAAGAGCATGAACCATGC
Organism: Chamaecyparis obtusa; assembly: GCA_027943335.1. Classification (NCBI taxonomy): domain Eukaryota; kingdom Viridiplantae; phylum Streptophyta; class Pinopsida; order Cupressales; family Cupressaceae; genus Chamaecyparis; species Chamaecyparis obtusa. The sequence continues at coordinate 265,816 of BSBK01001846.1, read as the reverse complement.
TTTGATTTCCTAGTGGAAGAATTGCGCTACCCTTCCTACAATTCCCTTGATGACCATGTCATTTACACTGTGATCAGTCATGACTCCTCCTGCTACACTACCATCTTTTCCTATCTTCAACATCAAACTATCCCTAAAAATCTAACACGCAATGAGAAGCGCCAACTTATCTGTAATGCCTCACACTTTACCCTCGTCTTTGGTGACTTGTATAGGAAGGGTCTAGATGGAACTCTCCTTAGGTGTCTAGAAATAGAGGAGTTAGAAAAGGTGCTAGCTGAAGTTCATGATGGCATATGTGGGTCACACTCTAACGGTCTTGCACTTGCTTGAAATTTTCTTAGGGTTGGCTTCTACTGGCCTACTATGCAAGCCGATGCTATTCAATATGCCAAGTCCTGCAAAAAATGTCAACTACATGGGAATGTCATTCATGCTCCTGGACGTGAGCTCATTCCCTCTATTACTTACTGGCCATTTCAACAATGGGCCTTTACTTGGTAGGCAAGATTTGTCCTAGTTCATCAAGTGGGCATAAGTTCATCATTACAGCTATTGAATATTTCACCAAATGGGTTGAAGTTGTCCCACTATCTGTAGCTATAGACAAACATGTTTCCTTATTTATTTTGAATCACATCATTTGTCGCTATGGTATTCCTTCTTCCATAGTCATGGATAATGGCGGCCAATTTAAGAACAAAGACCTAAAACAATTGTGCAAAAAGTTTAAAATCAAACAACATTGGTCTTCTGTTTACTACCCTCAAGGGAATGGCCAAGCTGAGGCCTCAAACAAAACATTGCTAATAATTCTCCATAGAATAATGCACAAATCAGGTGAGGATTGGCATGTGTAGATCAATCCTACCCTATGGGCTTATAAAATGTCTATCTGCACTCCTCCTGGTGCAACACCTTTTTTCTGGGTCTATGGTTTTGAGGCTGTCTTACCATTAGAGGTTGAAATACCTTCATTAAGAGTCTCTCTCCATGGTTTGATTACTGATGAAGACCAAAGGGCCATGAGAGTGCATGAGCTTACCACATTGGAAGAATTTTGTAAGGCCACTTTTGATCACATCCACACCTATCAGAAGAGAATGTCTACTGCTTACAATAAGAAAGTTCATCCTAGAGAGTTTCAAGCGGGTGAACTAGTTCTAAGATAAAATCCCAAAAATTAGCAGAATAGGGAGCAGAAAGGCAAGTTTGAGCCAAATTGGTTAGGGCCTTACATCATCACAACAATATTTGGGTCTGGAGCCTATCAGCTATCTACACCTAAGGGAGAAGAGCTTATTGATCCTATCAATGTTCTACATCTGAAAAAGTTTTATGCCTAAGGTTCTTGAGCTCTTTTGTACATATTCTTTATTGATCCTGAAAAAATCTCAAAAAAATTCATATATGATGCTAAAAAAGTCATAAAAAGCATAAAATGTCATGAAAAAATGAGCATTCTAGTGAAAACCTAGCAATAGGTGCTTTGATGTCTCACCAAAAAATTAAAAAAATTTTTAAAAAAATAAAATAATTTTTTTTTAAAAAAAAGTCCTGAAAAAATCTATCAAGTGGTGAAAATCTAGAAACAGGCACTGCTTGAGACCCTTGCACCTATGTCTATTAGTCTTGCGTGGTGCTCCTTTCCTCCACTTCTTGCTTTGCCTCTCCTAGCCTGGAATTGACTCTTATCTTAGTCTAGGGGGCATCTGTTGTTTTAAGCCTATCTCGGGTCTCTTTGTACATTTAGGTTTCTTGGGCCACTTGGTTCCAATGGTGTTTTTCAACACCACCCCAACTGTGTTTTTCAACACTAACCTAGCATCAAGTGTTTTTCAACACTTATCATATGTTTACCCATAGTCTAGAATGATGCGAAATTTCCATTGGTAGAGGTGATACTCAAAGATTGACTCTATGACCTACACACACGCACTTAAACCACTTGACTTGCTAAAACTTGTTGAAATTTCTTTCTTTGTGTGTTGTCTATGATGATTTCTTTGCTGAGTATTCTCTTCCTAATAGTTTTCAATGATGCATAGCTAGAAGACTAGGGGCATGAGGATATGTTTTATTTCTTTCTCTACTTGTGGATATATTTTGTGGGTCTTAATTATCATTAGCATTTTTTGCTAGTTCTACTTGACAATAGGCCTTACAAGGTATTGTCCTTGATTGTATTTGCAAGTGCATACTTATAGTCATCTTGAATTTCCTTGTGTCTTGATGCGATTATAATCTTGCCAAATTAAACTTAGGCAATCTCACTGCACTAGCCATCTTGACCTACATGTCTTTGATGCCTAGGTGGGATTCCCACATACCCATCTAATATAGATCATATTTAGATTCACATAGTTATACTAGTGTGCATTGTATGATCTTACGATGCTACCAATAATGCTCGATGATGAATATTAGAGTCTAAAAGCTTTGTGACCTTGCAAGTAAACCACTTTTCATAGTAGCTTGCATTCTTAGGTTCATGTTAGTTTTGCATTTTGCATATGGAGAGAGCTCTCCTTTTCATCTTTTGTGGACCTGTCGGTCAACTACGCTCACCTTTTCTTTTCTCGATCATGTCTTTCACTCCTTGTCTTTCACATCACGATCTATTCCTATCATCACAAGGGGTTAATCTCATCATCATATCTATATTCTAAAAGAGATCATTTTTAGAAACATGACGCTATATCACAAACATGAGAATTAAACATACATCTATGAGAGGAATATACATGAGCATTTATAACATACATTTTGAGAAATATGACAAGACAATATCAAAATTGATACATCCATCACAAGTGAGATGCATACACAAGATATATCAAACATCTAGTAAATCTCATATATATAAGAATGTCATGATACAATATATACAATATGAGATCCCAAAATTTGGATCAAAGTCTCATGATATGTAAAATGTCTAAACACCCTAAACCTAGCACTCGGTACCACCATCATGTGGTGCTAGTGGTGGAGGAGGTGGTGCCATGTCTAGTACCATATCAGATCTCCCAGCAATAGCGGAGTAGGGCGATGCTCTCTGACTCTGTGGCACAGCTTGAATATAGAGCCCATGGTAGTATGTTGCTCGCGTGGCCTCTCTTCATGACTTTGTTGTAGCAACCTCTATGGCCCTATCCCACCACTCAAGATTGGCTCTTAGATCCATTAGCTACTGCTCCCTAACCACTATGGTGATGCATAACTACTGCATCTCCATCTCTAGAGCCTAGATCCTAGCTCTCAGGTCCTCTTCTCCTGCAAGCTGATCCTACCTAATATGGCAAGCTGGTCTCCCCCCATCATCACCCTCATCAGTCAAACCCTGTCCCCATGGCCATTTCTAGCCACTTGATTGAGAGCTCTGACTAGTCTCTCTCCCTCCTCCATCTCCTCCATCCCCATCATCTCCCTCATCTCCCTGAGCTATTGGCTATGCATCAGGTACCGTGAACCTAGGAAATGGAGCTCACCGCTACTCTGCTCTATAGGCTACATCAGCCCCTACATCTGCAATGTTTGGGAGATCATCCCATCACTCTCTCCATATGGTTTTTGTATCCTATACTCCCTACTGGTAATCTAGCATCTGCAGCTAGCCCTGACCCTCCTCATCCCAAACCTGGGTGTATGTAGTCATCTTTGTAGACACTCTCTACTACCACCTGAACTGCCTCCATACCTGAGTAATAACAAACCACTCCATGATATCTAGGTGTTAGCCTACTAGTGGTCAGCTACATAGCATATAACTCAACTCATCCTTTGCATCACCCCATACCTCCATTGCCTTGTATGGCCTCCACTGGAATGAGGTCAACTCATCTAGTATCCTCCTATAGTATGTCACATCCCCACTGTGAGGATATGACAAGAATCCTACGTATCTCTAGATGAAGGGATGTCTCCTCTCCCTAGGCTGTACCCGTGGGTGCACCACAAAAATGTTCTCCCATGCCCACACCTATGCTAGAATAGCACCGCACGCCCATGTCCTGCTCTCATGGTACACGATCTCATGGAGCTCATGGTACATATCAGCCAGTATGGTCATGCCCCATGCCATCTGTCATGGATGTGCTACCAGATCTACTAACAATCTACCACATCCTAGTGGAAAACCCTTCTGACTCCTGTCAGTGATAAGGGCCTGTGCAATAATGGAAGCAACAATACACAACACTGGGAAGTCCCAGCCAAAATCATCCATCAATCAATCCCAGGTGATGTGTTTGTCTATAATTGTAACATCTTAAAACATGCCTTGGATGGCCTGCCGCCCCTCAGTATGATCCTGATCGTAGTATACCTATGCCAGCAAACAATCATGTTAGTTTCTATTATATGGAAACTTTACATCTATGACTATCTATAAACATGATTATACTTACAGGATCACCATGGCTAGGCACTCGGAGAATCTGATAGACATCCTCCAAAGTGATCGATGCCTCTCCAGTAGGCAGATGGAAGGTGTTATTCTCTCTATGCCATCTCTTAGCTAGCATAGTCAACAACCCATGATAAGCTCTAATATGGGGCAACTTCAGCAAGTAGCCAAAGCCCATTGCCCTCAAGTCTACCCGACCTGGATCATCCAAATCTTAGACATATCATAGCCCAGTAACCTTCGGTGCTCTAATCAACAGTGCCGAAAAGAACTCCTACAAACCACCAATCCAAAACCTAATGTCAGAACATATCATGATGGATGTATAAAATCAGTACAACACATCTTAAAAAGAAAACCTTGTCTAGACCCATGTCATTTTGCTCAAAAACACTAGAACATGTCAAATTTTTCAACTGGGTGATACTATTTTTTTCATAAAGTATCGTATGATACTTCTTCCTATAGCAGTGTGATAGTATTTTGAAGTGTGATACTTCATCTGGTATCACGTGATACTAGACTTAATGCTGGTGCGATACTATTTTGACCCACAAAGTATCACACGACATTTTCCCTCAAAGGGTGTGATACTTGCAAAAGATCATATGATCTTTTGCCCAAGTTCAAAAATTTGAAATTTCAAAATTATTAAAAACATGTTTTAAAATGCATTAAATTCTCATAATGACTCAAAAAGGGCAGGTTTTTCTGAAAACATACCAGGGCAGCATACTGTGGAGGCCGGTTGTGCAACCGGGTGCACTCAAATCAATGCTTATGAATCGAGATTGCTGCTTGCTGGGCCATTTTCTCTCTCTAAGCTCTTAAGATTCTCAAATCGCTAAAAGACAAATGATTTTGAAAATGACCCTTTTACCCCTTTTATAGCATTTTGACTTTTTGACCTAATTTTCAAAACACCTCAGAATTGTGCAAAAATTGCACCCCTAGCTAATTTTGATGTCCTGGATCCATTTTCGAGATCAAAATCAAAATCCAAGTTCATTTGATAGTCAAATTTGCATTTCAAATTTTTCCCTTCTTCTACGCAGTTGGCTAACCTTTTGACGCCTGATCCTTCGATCTTCACTAGAGCATTCTTTCCTTCTTCATTCCCATCTCTCTCACCCTTCTAGTCTTTCATTCACATTTCATTTCATCTCTTTGAGGTCTTCATTGGGGCATATCTTCTTGATGGTTATTCTATTGTTCTTTATCTCTTCGATTATGATTTCTAGTGATTTGATCATGTTGCTCTTGCTTCTACCTTCCCTCTACCTAATTTTGATTTTGATCTCAAGGGGTTAGACACATCATATCCTATTGGCTATTCTCTAAGAGCATATGCTTGACCATTCCATTTTCTCTGATCAATCTATCTTTGCGCTTGACATGTTAGGTCTCATCTCGAGTCCTGATATTGTCCATCTCTTTCCTAAGTGTTCATTACTATCGCTACCAGGCTGACCATAAAGGATTTTCTCTCTCTCTTTGCGCTTCATTCTTTGGAGTCAAATCTCTATCTATTGCCTTCTCGACTGATCTATTCTTTGACATAATGTGTTCCCAGATTGATCATACATTAATCAAAGAGGGGCAAATGTAATCACCTAAAATTGGTCACCTAGACTATTAGCCCCTTTTGCTAAAATTATCAATTGCTTATTCTTGATCAAATCCTGGTTCTATCATTTATTTGATTATTTTCTATGGGCTAACCATCTTATCATAAATTATTTATTTAATTAAAAGGAATTCCCTCCCCTTTTATTATATAAAAAAGCCACGACTTTTCCCTCTTATCCTAAGTTTCACAAATAAAGCATTATCCTTATTTTATAAAAAGGAAGAAACACTTTTTGTCTCATATGGGCACAAAAGTCAACTCTTATTTTCTCATTGGAGGATACTTGTGCACATGGATTGCTCCTCTTTGATGCTCCACCATTGATTATATCTTTTTCCTCTTAATCTCCATGCTCCATTCTTTCTCATTTCTTATAAAAGGAGAGCTCTCTTCTCATTCTTAGATCCAGCTTTTGAATACTAATGTTATGCTGTAGGTTTTCTAGGTGACTTTGGAGCTTTGGAGATTTGAAGCATTCTTAGCTTTTGCATTCACATTCTATCTTAGTTCCATTCTTGCATTTTAGTTTCATTATCATGTCATGCATAGCTTAGTTTCCTTTATGCTTTAGATTGATTCACATAGTCTAATTAGGAGGGTTTTGTAATACTTGCATCTTTCCTTTCCATAGCTTAGCTTGCATATTCATCTTAATATAGCTTGCATCTTCATTTCTAGCATTGCATTTCATTCACATTTTGATTCTTGAGGATATTGGCATTCTTTCCCTTGTCTCCATTGAATCTCCCATTGCATGGTTTACTAGCAAGGTCATAGGCTTAAATAGCTCTAGGTGAGAGAACACTTAATTTCCTTGCACTCCATGCCTAGGGAGTTCTAGGTCATTTTTCAAGGTCTCCCATTCATGGATTCCTTTGGAAGCAAAGACTTAGAGAAGTACACTATTTAGTGTGTACACTTTGCACTATCATATACAATCAACTCTCTTACCATTGGGATTAACAAAACCCTATATACAATCTCTATAGTCATAGTCATCTCGCCTATCAGTTGGTAAAAGGTTTTATGCTCACTATGCCACCTCTCAAGTAGAGAAGCCAATAGGCCCCTACTAATCCTATATTGGGACATATCTAACAAATACGGTGATCCATAAGTGGCTATGATGATGTAGTATTCCTAGACTAATCTAGGTATCATACAGTAGGTCTTGGAGAAGTGCTCTCGAGACATCAAAACCTCTCCATGCTCCTATAATTAGGACATATAAAAAATTTCAACAATCAATCAAGAAATTTATCAATCAAACTACTTAGCTCATCTAAATTTTCAGTCAATCTCAGTGAGTGTCTATTACTGATTCTCATCTATCATGAGTTCAAAAATCAAATCATCAACCTAAAGAAATAGTTTGATCATTGAAATATGTTGACAATTATAAAAAAAGAGAGATATAATTCAACTCTATAGTGTAAATGCACTAATCTACGTATCTACTATGTGTTAAATAAACAAATGTAAGTACTCTACATAACTTATGGACTACTAAAACTTAGGCATGGGCTAAATCAATAGATGCACTACTCTATAGAATGCATGCGCTATACTACATAATCTATGTGTTAGAATGTCACATGCACTAAAATATCTTATACATGCACACTAATTGACCTAATCTATGTGCTAAAAACACAAATGAACTACTCTATCCTATGGTTGTGCTAAAACATACAATAAGAACGACATAACAAATGTGCTATTCTATAACATGAATATGCTAGAATAGACAATTCATGCACTAAATCATAGTTTAAATGAGTGAAACCACTAGAATAAAATCTAAAAATATAATAAAATATACAAAAATTAAAATTTTGAAATTAAATGAGGTACACAAGGTACATATCAAAGGGTTGTAGTCAACAAAATGCTCGAACTGACGTACATGGTCAAATTTGTATTGGAAATGTGGAATCACTATCTTGCTAATAATGGCTTTCTCTCTCCACCAATCAATTTTTACCAAATGAGTGAGTTAAAATGAGCTAAAAATGACCTTTTTACCCCATCTAAGCCCTATTTTAACTTGGGAATTAAATGGCATTAAATTTTTTTGCCTCAAGATTTTAATTAATTATGTCCTTTATTTTTCAATCAAATTATTAGATTATAAATATTTTGGATTCATCTCTCCAGAGGGCATGCATCTATCATCATATTTTCAAGGTTTGGGGCAAAAATTGGTGAACACATTACTTTAAGAGTGTCAAAATACATATACTTAAAAATTGGATTGAAAGATTTAACTAAATACAAGTTATTTAATTAATATTTCTCTATACTTCTACTTTAAAAATAAATTCATTGATTTCTTTATGTAGTTCATCTTCTTAATAATTCTTCTTATCCTAAGTTAATGAAAATTGAATTTCAACCCCATTCCACATCACCTTATTCCTCCACATCAACATATGGATAAAATAATTAAATAGTTTCAATTATTAATTGTTGATTTATCATCAACAACCATCTTAGCCACTTGTGTCAAATATTCTCATATTGTAACTAACTTGGATATATGTCCATGAGATTTCTCATGAATTTTCCAATTGGCCTCTGTTGACCTACGAGAGAATATTTTCATCATTTCTCCTCATCTTAGCCTCCATTTCTGCAAGTTGAATCCAAACAATTGGTTCCTCCGACATAGGCTCTTGCCTTCAAAATATCTATAGATAAAGAGCATTTTCGGCATTTGATTTTGTTTGCCTTAATTAGCTTCATTCTCACATAGATCTTAGATAGTATGTTAATCCATAGCTTAACAATTTAACTTCATTATAGCCTAATTTGTTGCATCATAGCTCTCATATGATCATGTTAAACCATGCATTTTAGCTTTTTATAATTGTATATTTCCATCATGGAATCAATGCATTTCATAGCATCATAGTCTTGTTCTCTAGGTTGTCATTTTCATGGTCACAAGTGTATCTGAGAGAAAACAATATGACCATAAAGATCCTTGAGGATAGAGGACAATGACACACCAATTAAGAGCAATTACTTTTATTTTTATAATTTACTTATTTAGATTAAATTAGCTCTTAATATAGTTTCGTTTGTATATCTGTTATTCATTAATTTATTAGCGCTAATTTCCTACTATACGTATTTATGTATAAATATACATATATATAAATAGATATATAATACATATACCCATACATATTGTGACATTTGAAATATACAATCTTTTTATCAATAAATGTTTAAATTGTCCAATAAAATACCATCCTCGATTTCAACTCCCTGTCCTTCATTCACGGACTCTGCGAAGTTTGCATTGTGTTATATATACAATTTATTACAATTTATGAAGGTTCCCAGAATCTCTAAAAAGTGCTGTTGTCGGTCTCGGATTCCCATGATCTCTTATTTCGAAAACAGTTATTTCCCAATTGCAATAATACACACATATCTAAACTCATCCATGTGACGGGCATGGCCTTTGAAAGCTAATATTTATCAATGGATGGACGTTGGTGTTTCTCTTTTTGGTCGCATTTAGTCCATTTCTCTTCTACTCTTTCATTATTTCAATTCCTAACCACATTAATGCTCTATAGATTTCTGATGGACCACCTGAGCCTGCTCTTTTCATCAGAGAGATACAAACACATGAATTTGTTTCGTTGGTATTTATCTTTTTGGTCGCATTTATTCCATTTTTCTTCTACTCTTCATTATTTCAATTCCTAACCGCATTAATGCTCTATATATTTCTGATGGACCACCTGAGCCTGCTCTTTTCATCAGAGAGAGATACAAACACATGAATTTGTCTCCTCTGTCTTGTGCAATAAATTTGTTCAATTGCCCGAGGTGGTCAGTTTATAATTGTCTCATCTCTCAACTCTCAACATCTAACATTGAGAACTACAACTAAAGTCTGCCATCTTCTCTTCGTCTTGTCACTTTTAGGGTTTCCTTTTTCTCTGGACTCTGTCTTTAGAACTTTATACAAAGCATTGAATTTCCTCTTTTCAAAAGGATCTGATTGTCGATAGTTATAAATAAATAATCCAAAGCTATATAACATAGAAACAGATACACTTATCCTCAATAAGTCTGTGGCCTTCCAATGTTTGGACTCTGGCATCTAGGGAAGCGTGGAGCTTTGAATTGTAGCCATTAAGGTTCTTTAAAGTAGGTCGTTATACATTTGTGGCTGACTGGAATTCTGTGCTCAGACTTTAATTAATCCTTATCAGAAACTTCAGGACCTTTCATTTTCTTTAAGGTCCTACAAATGTTCGAAATAGCGTCCATTATTGATTTATGCATCTCTTCTCTTAATATCATGCATGATCTCTCACTCACAATTAATGACTTGTAATGTTATATCATGGTACTTATGATTGGATGATGGGCAGTTTATTACCTTATGACTGCAATATGTTTCAGATAATTTTTGTTTGAGAATCTTGCAACTGAAATTTCGGTGGGGTTATAACTCGTGGTATTTGAGATTGGGTGATGGGCAACATACCAATTTATAATTATTCATATTAATTGTGGTTTGACAATTTTATAAGGATTTATGTAATTTTAGTTTGATAATCTTACAATTGAAAGTTTGAATGGTTTAATTTCCTAAATGATAGTTGGAGAGAACTAGCTGTATTGCTCTTCTTTGTATTTTGGAAATTTCTAATCTTTATGAATTTAACTAGTAACTAATTAAAATGTTTTCAAAAATATGTAGATTGAATATACAAATAAAAAATAGAACTAGAAATAAAAAACCTTAATAACATTTATCAATATGTTATATGAAATATGTGTTAGGGTGTCTCACAAGTGATAGTAAAATATGATAAACAAATATAAATTTGTTTTGATGAATTTCATTTTAAGCATCATTTCTACATAATGTATCATTAGCCTAGGCAAAGCTTACAACTCATGGAAATGATCTAGCTAAATCACCAATTCTTTTTCAAGTAAGAAATGACTATGAGAATTAAAGAAAATGAGTATGAAATAAAGATGTAGCCAGAAGCCAAAAATATAACAAGATTGTGTTACTTGTTGAATTTTTTTATTAAGATATGCATCAAGTTGTTCATGAAACTAAATAAAAATTAACATGGGTGAACTATATTTATGCATCTCTTCTCCTACTATCATGCATGACCACTCATAATGACTTGTAATTTTATAAAAGGTACTTATGATTGGGTTATGGGTACATATTTCTTTATTAATGCATATTTCATATAATTGTGGTTGATAATCTTACAACAAAAACTTTTGTAGGGTTAAAAACTATGGTGCATGTGATGGGTGACATGTAGCATACTACTTTAAAATGTTTTATATAATTGTAGTTTGATAATCTTACAACTAAAATTTTGTTGGTGTCAAAATCTTAATGATAGATGGTATGCACTAGCTTTGTTCCTCCTCCTTATGATTTGATCACTTTTATTGATTGCTATTTGACCTCTACAACTTTAACAAATGATTTAATAAAATACCTTGAAAAATATGCAGATTCAATAGAAAAATCATAGATATGCAACTAGAAATAACAAAATCTTAAGTGTTGTGTCCTCCCTTTGTATGGTCATGAGGTTCCAAAATAAATAATAATAAACAGATGAAGAGATAAATCTCTAAAATTAAATATTGATTTCAATGTAAAAGAATTTAATTGCATTGAGATAAGAAAGTAAGTTTGTGTGGAGAAGGGAAATCATATTTATTAAATTAAGACAAGGCTTTTAATGCAAATGCAAAATACTTAAAACAAAAATAACTCTATTTTACTAAAAGATAAAAATGTTTATTCTAATAGAAATGAAAGAGAAAAAAATGAATTTAGGATGTCAATGCAGTGGATGTGCATCCTATATAGGCAAGGTAAAGATATTGAAACATAAAGTACAAAGTCTTCAAACACATTAACAAAGATAAAAATATGATAAATGCAAACAACAAAAAGTAAATCACCATTTGAGATCAAATTGTTTAAGATCAAAAGAGGGGTAAGAAATATCAACAATACAGAGCTAGAAGCATCCCAAGAAGCTAATACATTCCAATTATCAAACTTGTACACACAATGACAAGAAAAAATTTGGTTGTTTGTTTAAGGGGAATGCTAAAGTTAGACCCTTATTTTAGTGTTTCCAATTCCACATAAACCTAGATAGATAAATAGATTCGATAATTGATAATCCAATAATTAATTAATTATAATGGATCAAGAGAGAAAATAATCAAGAAAATAATAGATGTTAATCAAATAAGATTAAATGGAGTTGAGATAACTCCCCTTTTAAGACAAGAGCTAGTGCTTGGTAGAATTGAAAATGGGGATGAGTTTGTGTGTCATATAAAATGGTGGAGAAACAAGCTACAAGGAAACCATTACAGTTTCTCAAATATTGAATAAGTTGTATAGATAGATCAAGAAATCATATGAATGACAAAGAAGAAATTCAAATGACAGAGAGTGAAAATTAGATAAAACAAAAAAGGTCTTAAAAAGGCAAGATAAATCCCAACGTCGGTAGCCTACCAAAGGAGATTTTACATAGACATAAATAATAGGTGTAAAATATCAATGCCCACCTTGAATCTGTATATTCATAGGATGATTGCATGCTACATGGATGTCTCTATAAATGTGTCTTCAATCAAATAGGTAACATGGTAAATTATTTTGACAAATGGAGATGACAAGTAAAGTACGAAGAGACATATGATTAGGTGGAAACTTGATTTTTGCTAAAGCTTAGGTACTATGAGGTAAGGAATTGGATGGGTTGCAATTTACAATATTACATTTTCCTTGCACTTTAGTGAGCATTTCATTAGTGGAATGTGAGCTAAATTAGAGAAATATATTTTATTGAGATTCAAAGTGAAAGAAAAGTCTTTTATTCACATAGAGATTCCATAAGAAAAAGACTTGAAACTTCATGATATTTTATAAAATCTACATCATAACATGTAAGATATAGATTAAAATGATATTGGAAAAAGATAATGGAAATCAAATCCAAATCTTAAGATACTCGTCATTGATATCATGCCAGTATGGGTAGTAAGATGTGTTATGCTAGATAGACAAACAAGAGGGAAAGATTGCACCAATACGGGTACCAAGTGAAAGAAAAGTCTTATATGTACAAGTAGTTTCATATATGGGTTCTCTTAAATATCCTAGATAACCATTTATGTGAGATAATTTAATAACTTTTTTCTTCATGAGGCATCATTTTATTGATTATTTTCATGTTGCAAGAAAACACAAAAAAATAAATACATCACATAGAAAATTTGTGTCTTTGAAATTAATCATTCTAGAATCAAGTTCTGTCAACTTATGATGTTGAAACTTTTTGCTTAGTACAATTATAGGTGCATCTTGTCAAAAATAAACAATTGGACTTGATCTTAGGATATACAATTTTATATAAAATGAGACTATTCTAATCACACCATTACAATGTATAAGAAAAATATGTCCTATTTAGAAAATTTACACCAAATAAATATTATCATAGAACCAAGAACAAAGTTCCAAAATGTCTTAAAAATAAAAATTGTAACCAACACTAATGAGAATCTACAATTAAATTTCAATTATACTATTACAAAGAACAAAAATATTTTCTCCCAATGAAAAATATTGTTTCCAAAATTGGAGACCAAATGACTATTTTATGCATCTTTAAATAAATTTCATTGGAAAGGGATTGGGTGGTTGAGTGAAGGTGATTAATGTCATTCCTTATACAATTTAATAATGTATGTTGTCAATCTAGAAAAAGTTTGTGACCAAAACTTATTAAAATATTATCTCAAAAAAATGTGTGATAGAAATGTTCTCCTCTAGATATAATCTTCAACAAAATATTTCATTGATCCAAATTTAGGCATAAATCAATCTTAGGAATAGAATATTCCTCACTAACTAGTATCGTTCTCAACATAATATTCATAGATTTTTGTTGAAAAATATTATCTCAAGGATTTGAATATAGTTGATGCTGAATTTGTTCCACTGGGTAGGTCATTGGCCTATGCTTTCCACCATTAGTGGGTGACTTTGATATGCTATAACGTCTTGTTTCTACAATACCCTACATACGCATATGGATTGAAAGAATATTTATTTAAATATTAAAATTAAAATCTTAAAATTAATAAAAGAAGAATTTTTTAATTTTAAATCATACCACACTAACGATCACCTATGTAGGTTATTGTTTTAAGATTTGGAGAACTGTTACGTAGAAAATTTGTATAGTCAAGATTGGCCTTCAAGAGAAAGTGTCAAACTATGAAGCATTCATAATTTTGATCTTATAGTTTTAAGGCTTCTCGAATATAATGACAAAAATCAAATTTGACTCAAAATACTCTAAAATTATGGCTACTCTCAAGATCTATCAAGCATGTCTCCTAATCAAATCCTTCTTGATCTTGCCTCACATGTCCAATTCGCAAAAAAATAATAAAGTAAAATTGATTTTCTTGGAAAACCTAAATTTAGGTGAGCTTATATTTGCACCACCAAACTATAAAATGAAAGTACAATAAAATCCCACAAAAAAACTCCCAAATAAGGAATCTTTTTCAAGTTTTCTGTTGTTTAGATAGTCATTTAATGCAAGGGAAGAGAATATTACATTTATTAAGATGCATCAAGTTTTAAAAGCTATATCTATTAATGATGACTAACAAGAAGTGATCCACAAGCTCTCATATTTTTCTAAGAGTTGGCACATTATTTTTTGTACCTAAGATAACTTGGCTAAAGATTGTAGTAGTCCTTAAAATCTAGAAATTTGTTCAAGCACAATAGATATCAAATATTAAAGAATAATGCTATATTCTCTAATAGTTTCCAATAAATAGTTTGAATGGATTGTGATTACAAGGGTAATCCCTTGGTTATATATATACCAAGGTGAGACATAATATTGCATAATATTATAACATGTATTTTAATCTTATGATGAGACATAAACTGATAACTATCATGTGTAACCTAAGTAAAATTAAGAAACACATGTGATTAGGACCAAGGTGAAAAAATAGATAGGTAAAACACCCTTTCACACCATAAATTCTCATAAAAAAACAAGGTTTTAAGGAAAGTTATATTAAATGTCTTAATGAGTAAACTTTAATAACATAAGGAATAAAACACACAACTAGGATTTCTAGACAAATAGATGATTAAACCACATAATATTATGTTTGAAATTATATTCAAAATAAGATCTACCTAATTGCACTCATCTCATAGAGAAAATTTTACTTGGAATTGGAAAATTCATAGAATAAATATGTAATCTATATAGACTCATTGATGATTAATATACCTCTTCTATTTTATTCCAATTGTAGAGCTCAAATAATCCTCTTCTATACATTATGTGACAATAAGAAAATACAAAAAAATAAATTGCATCTAAAATTTGTAGGGAAAAGAAAGTAGTTGTCCCTTATAATTGTCTAGTTGACCTATATGTAAAATTTATTTATTATTACCGAGGAAGAGAGATGGGGGAAAAAAAAATGAATTTCTCCTCATGTTGGAAACTCTATCTTGGCCCTATGATCTAGGCTACAAGTGGTAAGGATGGTTCATGGTGTGCGGGCATCTCTATTGGTGCTCAAGGAGATGGGGTTGACCCATATGTTGGTGACCCACACGGGGGTGTCGATCTCGATTGTGAGGGTCCTCCATGAGATGGAGATATTCCTTATTCAATCTAGATTCCTATGGAGACCTTGCATCCATGGTGTTCCCTTTTTGGAATTAAACCTAGCAGGAATGATACTCCTAAAAGAGTTATTTTTTTTATTAGTTATGTTAAAGTCATATTGATTATCAAAGTCATTCAATAAAGAAATTAAGTCAATTGCTAAAGGAAAAAAAAATTGGTAAAGGGAACAAGGTACAGGCACTGACTAAGGAAAGGAAAGGCAAGCACCAAATAGTTACTGAGTTATAGTAGTTGCCAAGCTAAGAGTATACATGTTAGAAATTAGAACAAAATGTTTTATCGATTAACACAAGATGACATAATGAATACATTGAATATGGGCACTGAGCATAAAATGTTTTACAAATATCAAGGAGATTGTTTGGTAATGCATTTGAATTTAAACATACAAATTGTGAATGATTACAAGGTAAGATCCACCAATGAAAATTAAGTGTAATATATGCATTGGAGATGTAATCATTGGTAGCACCATTTAAGGAGAATATTCTAGAATATTTCCACCACTTCTAGATCGAGTATAAAAGGATCAGAGTATTAAGACTACAAAGTAAGAGAGAGAGAGAAGGTGATGATCAGTCAAAGATAAGTGTGAAGGTGTTGAGAAGAGAAGCTAATAAGTAATAGATAATTTAGAGAATAATTGTGAGTGTGATTCAGAGTTAAATCTGCCAAGCACAAAAGTTGACTTGTGAGTGGAATACAAAATGAGGTAGATTGATATTGAGAATATTGAGTCTGATAATCATATGTTAATATTGAATTATATACCATTTTTGTTACTGATTATAGTGTAATTAGAGTTGGAAAAGATCTTAACCGAGTAGACCCTAATAGGTCTTAAATTGTAAATCCTTTAATAGGGTACATCTCTTTGATTAGAGTTGTAAAATCCTTTAGCAAAGTAGACTGAATAAGTATTTATATTCTTAGAAGGGAAAATACTCTTAACAGAGTAATCTATCAGAAATAACTAATTTTGTATGTCTAATCAAGAAAAAAATTTACTGCAGTAGTGAAGTATTGTGGCTTCCATCTCCACAATAGCTTTTTTCCTCTCACCAAGGATTTCTGTGAGACCAAAAATCATAGTTTTATGAGTTGTGTTTCATGATTTTGATTTATATGTTTTATGATGATGTATGAAAAATTTTCTATTTGGTGAATGGTTAGAAAAGTAGTTAAAAGTTTTTGAAGTATTGATTCAACCCTCCCCTCTGAGTAAATAATTTCCATAATTAATCTAAGAATTGGTATTAGAGCAGAGTCTCTTATTCATAAGTTTAACCACTTAATAGGAAAGATCTAAAGAGATGGAAAGATCTAGGTATGAAAAGGTGATTGACAACATGAACATGGAAATGAAGTTTGCTAATGAACATAGTGATGAATTGAGAATAAAATTAAAGCATTCACTTAAGAAGAGAAAGGAGTTATCCCATCAATTTAAAGACACACAAGATCAGGCTAGAGAACTTGAAGAACAATCAGAGGGAAGTTTGTCTAATGAATCTAAAGCTTCCATATCAGAAGTGACTGAAAATAATAAAATCCTAATTGATCAAGTAAATTGCATTGAAAAGAGAACAAGAAGGTCAATCAGTAAGGATGTGTGAAGTCTTAGAACAAAAGAGAAGGGTTGAATCTATGATAAAATAGTAATTGAAGATGATAAAAGGAAGATGAGTGCCAGAATGAATGAGAAAGATGTGGAGATACATAGGTTCAAACAAAATCACTTTAATATGATAGATCAATTGATTAGTGTTAAATCATGAGATTGCAAGGAAAGTTGAAGAGATTGTTGGACTGAGATCAGAGTTTATGGATAATTGAAGAATGAACTGAAATCTAAAAAGGATACAAATAGATTTTTGAAAAGGAATAAAGAAACATTAAGAATAATGGAAAAATAACTTAGAGGTCAGAGATAATCGATAGATACTATTGGACTTGGATTTACTGAAAATAACTATACCAAGAAGGGAGAGTCCTCAAATCAAGAATCCAACTGAGATACTGCTGCCCCACCAAAGATCAAGAAACCTATTTTTTACCACCATGGGAAACTAGGTCATACAAGTAAAGTATATAGGAGAAAAAGAGGTAAACCACCAAGCATTCCTAAATTTGATGGTAATTATTACAATTGTAACAGGTATGGTCACAAAGAATTTGAGTGTAGATCAAGGATTGATAATAATACAAGGAAGCCAAAATTTAACAGTTACTACAATAATTACAATAGATATGGTTATAAGTTTCAAGACTATAGGTCACAAAGGAAGAATTTAAAATGGGTACCTAACTGACAGAATTGTGCAAACAACTGACAAGGCTTAGTAATAGCATGGGAATACAATACAATAATTTCATGTACAACATGTGGAAGATTTGGATACATAGCATAAAATTGCATTTTTATGCATGGAAGGAACAATAGAAGGTCATGGAGAAATCATGGAATGGCATGTTTTCACTAAGGTTGGTCACCTAGCCAAAGACTACAAGTACCAAGGCAAATCTCCAACTGAGGATCAACCAAGTGAAACTGTTAAAGTAAATGTTCAAGAAATAAGAGATCAGATGTATAGAACATGGAGAAGAAAGTATCTAGCTGATGAAACTATACTTGGAACAATTGATGGCACCTCATCCTCTAGATCGGGTGAACCTATCTTCATCTAATCGGTCAAAGGTATGCATAGGAACTGTGAGATGAAATTCAATCTTAAATATGTTCTTAATATTTGTGCAAAGATCCATATAAGCATGCTAAGATTCATTTGGATATATGTTACGAAGTTAACATTTCATGTTTTGATTGGTGAGATACCATGTTATTTAGTTTTGAATTCAGTGTAATGAAGTGTAATTGGTAATCAGTGAAAAAGAGAGTCGATGACAACATTACATGCTAAAATTATAGCCATAGGAAACCCTAATCAAGGAAAGGGTATAAATAGACCCTTTGTTACTTCATTTTTAACTTACATTTTCAAGAGCATTTGAGAGCTTTACAAAAACAAGTCCTCTAAGAGCTTTCAAGTGATTAATAAAGAAGATCTAAGAATAATAAAGAAAATTTAAGTGATTTATGTTGTTTTCCTAAGTTGTAAAAGCGCAAACAAGTTAATATTCAAATGTAACCCTCCTTTAATCAAGCATTTATATTTGTAAAGAAATGGCACCTAAAGTTTAAAAACCTATTATCATGGAGAAGATTGACCCATTCAATCTGAAGTACAAGAGACCACCAACTAAAGTCATTGAACATGCTAAGATGGGAGCCATATCTTTGATCTCTCCAAGAGTAATTCTGATTGAAGACATTCACACCTTCATTTTTTGCAAGATCGAGGAAATTTTCCAAGATGACATTGATACATCCTATCAAAATCTATGTATGAATGGGAAGTTGAAGGATGACCACTTCCATTTGGAGATAAAGGGTTTGATGCATGTGCTTCATGTACTACATGCCCTTGATTCACTTGTTAAGATTATAAAGGATGTGTTACATATTGTGACTGGTTATCCATTCAGTGATAGACCAAAAGCACATAAGAAAACTAAGAATAACAATTTTTTTGAGATGATGATGAAGGGTGCTCCCCTTAATACCACAAACACATAACAGAAATAGAAAAACAACAATAATATGCAAGAACAGAAAATGAGCTTCTTATTATCTCCATAAATGTGGAATTACAAACTTTTAGAATTACAATATGCAAAGCCACCTGGGCATTCCCTTACAATATTTTGTAGGACAAAGCCTCGAATCAATACCCAGATCTACTACCCAGAACTATCCCCAACTGCCTATGACAACACTACAGCCTTCCTTATATAGGCAATTATCCACCGCCTGGGGAGGTTCCAGAATTTTAGCCAACAAGGCTGACCAAACTTAGAATTATTTTATTTTACAATGTATTACATCAAAGTCAGCTCAAAATAACTTTTGAAACCCAAAAAATTTTTTTGAAAGGAAAATCATTTTCTGCCACATCAGCTGACCCAACTTCCAAAGACCATAAGTCATCGCCAGTTGACCCGATTGACTATTATGATCCCATTCTGAAAAGGCCACAAAGCACTCTATAGGCTTGACTCATGCAAGTGCCAGTCACCCAAATTTTTGACATCATCTAGGGCCTCTAAAGCCTTCAAAACTAAGTTCAAAGTTTCTGCACCCTATTGCCAATACCGAAAATCTTCAATATCTACAAAGCTAGACTTGATTTGTCAATGAAACTTTACTGACAGGCTGATATGACCAAAATGAGCCTCCAGGGAAGAAATAAGAACATTCCGAGAGAGGATGACCAACTTCCTAAACAAAATAGTAAGTTTCCATAAATAGAAGCTTTGGACAAGATAGCCCTTATTGAAAAAAAAACCAGAAATATTTTTGGGTGATGCAAGATTGCTCTTACACCCAGGATTCTCCTGCATCAGATGACACAAGAAAAATGGGATGGAGGAGGTCTCAAATTGTCTACTTTTGATGATCTTGAACTGATATTTGCATACATAATGTCATTTCCTACCAAATATTTCAATCCTACCAGGTAGATAGTGTACCATGTGGAGTTGTGGACATAGCCTAGAAGATATTCAAGAAGGGATATGAAGATCTGTTGATGATTGTAGCATCGGTCAGATAAATAATACCAATAATATGATCATTATGAGAAATGACATATTATATATATATATATATATACATATATATATATATATATATATATATATATATATATATATATATATATATATATATATATATATATATATATATATATATATATATATATATATATATATATATATATATATATATATATATATATATATATATGTATATATATATATATATAGAGAGAGAGAGAGAGAGAGAGAGAGAGAGAGAGAGAGAGAGATATAATTAGATTATAATTATTCTTATAATAACTATTTAATTAATTGATAAAATAAAATAAATATTAATGAATAGACATGTCCCATGAAGGGACATGTCTCTTAATGTGTTTTCCTCAATATAAATAAGAGATCACTGCTCTTGGAAAATATATACCGAAGAGGCAATGTTAATACATTTGCAGCGATCTTGATAACTCAACATGGTATCAGAGCCAACTGCAAATGTAAGAAATCCCAACCTTTTATCTTAGGAATTATCTGCAAAGGTTGGGGAATAATTTATAAGTGCAGATCACAACTTAATTAAGGCCTGTATTTGGATTATAAGCTGCAACAACACTAAATAGAGGAAGGACAGTCATTAAAGGGCTGCGATTTAATTGAAGGGGTTTGCGTTAGATATTCTTGAGGCACATTTTGGTTGTCTAGCACCTTCATTCATGGTTCACGTGCTTTAGGGACAATTTTTGGACATTATCAAAGGGCTACAATTCAACCTGGATTGTATACACAAGGATGCCATCAGTCACAGGCTGTTGTGCCGCATAAGGCATCACTAAGGAAGGGGAAGATCAATCTATTTGAGATCCTACTAAAGTAGTTTGATGATACTATGAACAAAATCAAGAAATCAAAGACCAACACTTTAAAGTTTGGCTCATTGTTAGTATGTATATATTGTTACTTTAACTAATAGTGATATTGAAGTTTGATTAACTAATGGTGATGATGATGAAGACTGACCAAGATCCAAGAACTACATGATAGTAGAAAGTTGATATCATTTATTTTCTTTTCATTGATGTCAAGCAATTGATTTCTAGTTCATATTATGTTTCCATATCATTCGGTATATGATATAAGATGAATGAGTTAAGAAGAAGAAGAAATAAGATATTGTGAAGTTGAAGAAATTAAATGGGCAACTGATATAGATCAGAAAATGATTATATTCTGTTGATATAATTATTTTCCACTTAACATATTATTATATTATTTTGGTAAAGCATGGTAATGAAGATTTTTCAAGTTGGTAAGAAAAAGAGTTTTGGCTACCGAGCATGAAATATCACTCGTTAAAGGTAAAAGGTAAAAAGGAATTAATTTGGAAAAGGAACTCAATGTAATGAATATAAAAGAAAGGTTTAGGGACCGAGTGAAGTTAACTGAAATATAGATGGAGGACATTGAGAAAGGAACAATAATTAAATACAAGGATTGGAATGACATTTGATGATTACCTATGATGAGTTGGATGGTCATGATGATAAGAAATATAAGTTAAAGAGATCTATGGATAGGAAAATTCAAAGTGAAGATATATTCCTTAGATCTAAATGGTTAAAGCAGAAGGAACAAATTTTAAGAAAGTTCAAATTCCTAGGTTAAAAGAAAACATATTTCTGAGATCCAGATTCAAGGTATAATGAATTGGATGGTTGAGATTGATCAAAGGAAAACATAATTAGAAGAGATTAAGAGGAAAAAATCATCTATATAACAGATGGATTCATATGAGAAAATGGTTGGAAAATTGAATAGCTAAAGAGTCATTGACTAATGTAGTGAAGAATGAACAAAGAGATTTTGAGTGGGAAAAGTGGGATTTGATGAAGTGTTGAAGCCAGTGGAGAGTCAAGAACTAAAGTGAAGATAGAAGAGTGCATAAAGGAACTATTTATGCAAAGATAGTTGCAAGTTTACAAGTCAAATCATTTACTATTTCTTATTAGCATTTGTAATTGAGAAGTCTCATAACAAAGTGGACTTAACAGTCTTATTGTAAAATCCTTTAAAAAGGTAACATTCTAAAGAGTGTTTGAATCCCTCTAACCACTACAGTCCTAATAGGGTAAATATCTTAACAGATCTGATGTAAATCCCTTGTTCAAGTCACACCTAACAGTGTGCATTGTAATCTTTAACATGATTGGCTCTTAATTAGGTGTACTTTAGACTTGAGTATTTTCTTAGCACGGGTGAAAATTCCCATAGTGGTTTGTCCCAAAGCTAGATTTCCACATTAAAGAATGGTGTTAAATGTGATGCATGAATTGTGTGAATGATTTATTGATTATTAAAGTTTATTTACTATTGTCTGTAAATAGTAAAGTATGTTTCACTAAGTTGTCACTGAGTTAATCAGAGAAAATATTTTTAGGTATTTAGAATCAAGGATACTGATTCACACCCCCTCTCTGTAATCCAACAATCAAAGAATCTATTGATGCATTCAAAGACCAAGAATATATCTATTAAGTATCACTACTTGAGAGAGAAAGTACAAGATAAGCATGTCACATTGGAGTATTTAAATTCTAAAAAACATATAGGTGATATATTTACAAAACCACTACCAAAGGATATCTCTGAGGTAAGTTAGGGTTTCTTCCTCTATGAAATGTTCACTAAGGAATGATGCAAGTTTCATAAATTCAAGTACCCAATAAAATATCTATCTTGTGAGTTGATTCTAGTGTTCAATCATTAAGTGAAGCCTGAAGTTGTGAAAAAGGATTTTATGACTGCAATGAGAGATCAATACATTTGAGGTATGATTTGAGTTTGTATGTCCTTGGTATTTTTGTCAAAGAGGGAGAAGTTTAGCAAGAGATAAGAATAATTTAATTGGTGTATGGAGATGAATGAGATTAATGTTGAAAGATCCAAGAGGGAGAATGTTGTTGATGCACTGATGTTGCACTAAGAGAAATGATGATCCAGTTAAGGGATAATAAAGAAGATGGAATTAGAAAAAGGAAATTGTCAAAGAGGGACAAAAAAGAAGACTACTATTATTAGAGGGAGAAATACTACAAAAGAAGATCAAGTACAACAAAGGAAAACATAAATCTCAGAGGGAGAATATTAATGATAGTGAAGTGTACCATCATCAATTGAACACTGAATATTGTTAGTGTTTCCATCAATGCCAAAGAGGGGGATTGTTAATATAACTAATAATAATGTTGAAGATTGATTATCTGATGGTGATGATGATGAAGACCAAACAAGATCAGAGGAATACATGATAGTAGAAATGTTAGATTAGTTATTGTCTTGTCATTGATGTCAAACAATTGATTTTTGGTTTATATTATGTTTCCATATCATTCGATATATGATATAAGTTGAATGAACTAAGAAGAAGAAGAAGAAGAAGAAGAAGAAGAAATGAGATGTTGTGAAGTTGAAGAACTTAAATGGGAAACTGATATAGGTTGGACAATGATTAGATTATGTTAATATAATTTTTTTCTACCTAACATATGATTATATTAAGTCGATAAAGCATGGTAATGAATATTTTTCAAGTCGTTAAGCAGAAGAGTTTTAGCTACCAAGCAAGAAACATCACTCTGTAAAGGTAGAAGTTAAAAATGAAGTAATTTGGTAAAGACAAAGGAACTCAAGGCACCAAACAAAAAGGAAAGGTTTAGTTGCTGAGAGAAGTTAACCAAAATACAGATGGAGGACATCGAGCAAGGAATGGTAATTAAATACAAGGATTGGAACAAGATTTAATAATTAGCTATGATGAGATGTATAGTCATGATGATAAGGAAAGTTAGTTACATAGATATATGGAAAATAAAATTCAAAGTGAAGGTCTACAACTTAGATCTAAATGGTTAAAGAAGAAGGAACAAGTTTCAATAAAGTTCAATTTCCTAAGTGAAAAGCAAATGTGTTACCGAGATCCAGATTCAAGGTATAATGAATTGGATGGTTGAGATTGATCAAAGGAAAATGTAATAGATGAGATTAAGAGGAAAAAATTATCTATATAAAGAATGGATTTGTATGAAAAAATGACTGGAAAATTGAATAGTTCAAGAGTCACTGACTGATGCAGTAAAGAAGGATCAAAGAGATTATGAGTGGGAAAAGAAGGATTTGATGAATTGTTGAAGCCAGTGGAAAGTAAATAATTTAAGTAAAGATAGAAGGGGGCACAAAGGATCTAGATATGCAAAGATTTTTTCAAGTTTATAGGACAAATCATTTACTATTCCTTATTAGCATTTGTAACACAAAAATCTTTTAACAGAGTGCACCTAATAGTCTCATCGTAAAATCATTGAAAAATGTAACATTATAAAAAGGGTTTGAAGCCCTCTAACCAGGCCACTCCTAACAAGTTGAAGATCCTATCAAATATGAGGTAAATACCTTGATCAGGTCACACATAACAATGTTTATTGTAATATTTACTAGGATTGGCTCTTAATGGGGGTAGACATCAGAAGAGTGTTTTCTTAGTGGGTGACAATTCCCATAGTGGTTTTTCCCAAAGCTAGGTTTCCACGTAAAATACTAGTGTTAAATGTGATGCATGCATTGGGTGAATGATTTACTGATTGTTAACATTTATTTACTATTGTTCATAAATAATAAAGTATGTTTAACCAAGTTGTGACTAAGTTAATCAGATAAAATATTTTTAGGTATTTGGAATCAGGGATTATTGATTCACCCCCCCTCCATAATCCAACATATATTTCTACTTTCATAATTTTTTGCCATCAATTAGTAATGTAGAATAGAGTGTGGATAAACTAATCATATATCAAATAAATGAATTCAATCAAAGTTTAGGAGATCAATTTGATATGATAATGAATGATTACTTTTCTAAGTTCCAAACAAGAATGCACAAGAAATTTAGAATTCCACCTTAGCTAGTGGAAAAGTATCGAGATTCTATCTATTTTGAAGTGGATAACAATGGTTGCATAATCAAGGCTTTGGATCAAAGGACCACCTCACTAAAGCTAGTGGGATATGAGATGGACATTGACATTGCATCACAACATATTGATGCTTTATTAGCTAAACTAGTTGATAAGGGAGCCAATCGATATGGAACCTACAAAGAAGAGAAGGATGAGATAAAACTAGGTATATTGATACATAAGGCATAGAGAAAAACTATCAGAATGATAAACATTTTTTTTGAGAATCTAGGAGTTAGTGTTGAAGAAGATGAAGGTGGTCCTTCTAAGATCAAGGGAAAAAAATAAGAATAAAAAAAGAAACTCCAAGCCCAATTGGTACAATACCATTGACAAGGTCTTCATCCAAACTGAGAGAGAAGAAGAAACCATAAGTAGAGAAATCAAATCCTAAAATATAAATGAGAGAAAAGAGAACATCTAAAAGAATGAGGAAAAAGTGTCATGCCTAAAAGTTGGAAAAAAAAACTTTTTTTTTTTCTTCTAAAGACTAATGTATAACTACATCAGTACAAACGCAAGCCTCTAAGTTTACTAAGGTTATCACTAAGTGATATAAGTTTAGAAAAATACTTAGGTGAAATTGGGCCTTGATAGAGTAGGTTTGACCAAGAAAACATCATATCGCAAATGAGGTCAAAACCTAATCATCAACTTATAATGTTAACTAGGTTGTTATAGACCTGATAGCTAGGGTTGACCAATCTAAAGGAGATTTCAACAATAATCTGAAGGTTTTCATGATTATTTAAATAATAGCATTAATTGATATTTAACTAATGTATTAATTCATAAATAAATATTTAAATAAAAAATATCCAATGATAAGAACCAAATTTTTAGATTTTTATAATGAAGATATTTCATTCAAATGATAACTCAAACCTAAAGCTAAACTAAAGGTTTCATTATCCTATGTCAATGAACAACTTTATTAGATATATTTTTAATTAATGAAAATAATCCAAATATTATAATTAATAAAGCTAATGTAATTGATTTCGCAACTAAAAAAGATAATTATTTAATAATATAAATTAAATAAATAATTGCTAGTATCTTGGTTTTAATAAATAAATGGATAACTTGATCTCTTAACTAAATACTAATTAAATCCTTATTAAAAGAAACTCTAATGATCTAATTTAATAAAATATATTTTACTCCTTAGATGAAAGATTAAGATAGTTTATCAACATTTACAAGTAAAACATCATCGTTCAAAGTCTGAAAAGAAAATTGCTATTCACAACCCCCATAACATATACAGTTACAAAATTGGGGGAATGAATTTAATAATATATAGAGCTAACTAGGTCTAGAGTAATTGTTCATACGAATTTACAAAAAGAGGGGTGCTATAAAAATTTAATTACTAACTATTTCTAGCCATCAAAGTGATTGGTTGTGTCCCTTGATACCCCTATAATTTCATTTCGAGTATTTTGAGCATTTTCCTGTTCAAGATTAAAGTTTGTGTCCCATCCTGACAGCCTTCCCTACATATTGGTGGCAGCAACAATGTCCACTTGAAACCTGGTATCTACATGGAAGCTTTGTAAAAGATTGATCAGATCCTCCACCTCAGTGGGGGCAAGGAAACTTTTATATTCAGCAATGTAGTGTGTTTCCTACACCTTATCTTTTCTTATTAATAGGTTTCCCTCCTATACCAGCTCCATGAACTCACTCTTTCTGATATTAAGCACCAATGAAACTTGTGACATGATGTTAAAATGGGTGAGTTTAAGATTAAAATCAGTAGGCTTCCTTTTCTCCATCTGAAAAACTTCTCTATTCATGTCCTTCCAAAGAGTCCACAGAACTTCAATTGTCAATGTAAACCATAATCTATTAAGTCTGGAATCAAACATTTCAACATAACCAACAAGGATTTCACTCCAAGAAATGACAGAATTATTACTCCTCAAACAAGGTGAGCCAAGAGAAATATACCAGATCTTATGAGCATAAAGACATTCAAAGAATAAATGTTCAGAAGTTTCAATAGAATTACAAAGACTACACAAGATAGGAGCAAGACCAATAGAGTACAGAACAAAGCCAACAACAAGTTTTTTGATAAGGAGAAGCCACTTAAAAAAGATTTTTTTAGGTTCAACATTGCCTTTCCAAAAATAATCAAAGAAAAACAACCAATTAGGAAAAGGGTTAATTTGTCCCCAACACTGGGTCACACATATGATAAGAGAGGATTCTTTCTTCATGGTATGATACAGTTGCTTAGTAGTAGTCTCTGTAGTTAAAGTCCCATCTATCCATTTACTCTTATTAAGAAATGTTGTCGAGTTAATTATGTCTCCTTTAAAATTTCCATTAATTTATTTCTTAATGAGAGTATATGTTTTCTTTTGAGAATCAGGGATATTAAATTTAGAATTGATAAAATCCCATGACCCTAATTTCCCATCCTCCAAGATGTCCTGTATCACAGAGATCCCTTTCCAGTTCCATAATTTTGCAGAACAACTTTGAGTGAGTTCCAAAGGTTTTCCATTATAGCATAATCCCCACCAAATAGATCTATCCCCAACAAAAAAATATGGAGGGCCACATATGACTCCCCTCTCTAGAATCAGTTGCCTCACCTGGATCCAAGCTTTCCAAAAAGCTTGAAAATTTTTAGAACCAAATACTTTCATTTTGAAATCCCCCAAGACAATATCACAAATTGGGACATTTTTCCAATGTTTTTCTTTCCTTATGATTGACCTTTTAATATTGTTTCTAATCAAAATCTTACATGGCTCATTACCCCATAATGCTTTAAGGACCCACTTAGCTACAAGAACAGAGCCATAAACTTTAATGTCTTTTAACCCTAGACCTCCTTGACTTTTTTCTTAACAACACCACTCACACTTTACACAGTGCCTTTTTTTATTACCTTTCTCATCAGACCATAAGAAATCCCTAAATATTCTTTCAAGCATATTTACCTGGGAGTTTTCAAACAACCAAGTTGAGGCATAATAGATATGATGTGCTAAGAGGACTTTCATAACAACTTGCAACCTACCATCAATGGACAATGACCGAGTCTTCCACTTAATGTGTTTCCTATTAATCTTCTCATAAACCTAGTCCCACAAATTGCCAAGATTGGGTTCTATAGAAAAGGGAATACCAAGGTATCTGACAATATCATCGGGGCCAGCCCACTGCCACCCTTTATTAATTAGCCAGTCAGTTGGATCATTGGACCATCCCAAAATAGTAGATTTTCTTGGTGAAATTCTTGATCTCGAGGCCTTGCAAAAGAGATTAATCCTTTCCATGGAATTATTAAAATTGACTTCTTAAAGTCCTAGAAACAAAGATGTGTCATCTACAAATTGCACATTTATTAATTCCTCACTGTTGGGGAGAGAAATGCCCTTTACCGGAGGTCCCAGAGACTAAACCCTTAGAATATAAAACATAGCAACTACAAAAATAAAAAAATAGAGAAGGGGCTATTGGGCATCCTTATTTGATATGCCTCTATAGTCTAATAGGTTCAGATAAGGATCTATTGACATCAACAACTATGGAAGCATCTTTGAATAGTAGGTCTATCCATTTACAATACATTATTGGAAAGCCAAAGGATTTTACCATACCAACTACAATGTTTCATTCAATCTTGTAATATGCTTTTTCAAAATCTAGTAATGCCATTGCCACCTCCTATCCATCTACTTTAGCCCAATGCATAGCTTCCTAGATGGTTACTAGGTTCTCCAGGATATATCTCCATTGAATAAAGCCTATTTGGGTAGGAGATATAAATCTGTTCAGAAGGGGTGAAATCCTTCTAGCTAGGACTTTAGCCAAAATTTTATATGAGAGATTCAACAAAGTAATAGGCCTCCAATTTTTCACTAGGGTTCTATCCCTTGCTTTGGGAAGAAGTTTAATAACCCCTCTATTAACAGAAATACCTAGAGATCCTTTATAGAATGCCTCCTCATAAACCATCAGAAGTTTAGGCCCTACCCAAGCTTTATTTCCCTTACAAAATTCTATCAGGAGTCCATCCATCCCTAGAGTTTTCCCATTGGTGAAGGAATCAATAGCATCCATGATCTCTTCAAGGAAGATTAGTTTGTTGAGGTTGAATTGATCATTGTCTAAGATTTTACTAGGAACAAGCTTGATACAGGATTCCAGAGCTTCATTACTATCACTAGACACTTCTGATGAAAACAAGTCACTGTAGAACCGGTGGAAGACATATTTGATATCTTTTGGATTGTTAGTTAGCTTGCCCTCAAGTTGAATTTCATTAATCAATTCCCTTCTCTGCTTGGCTCTAATAATGTTGAAAAAGTATCCAGAGCCTTTTTCACCCTCACTAATCCAGTTCATTCTGGCTCTAATTCTCTATCCTTGAATCTTATATCTCTAAATGATTCTTAGATTATGCTTGGTGTTAGCTAGTTGGGCTTCCAACATAGAGTTATTTCCTTTGTTCTAAAGATCTTTCTCTATGTTATTCAACCTATTTTTCCAAAACTATTCTTCTCTATTCCTATGCATAGCCATTTTCTTACCAATCACTTGAAAAATACTCTTCCAAGCATTCACCATTAAATCCAATAACATAATAGCATCTACAAGGGGGTTGTACAGCTTGGTCAGCTCAGTGACCATTTCAATAGCATCTACATTGTCTAGATCATCAAGGAGAGATATATTGAGTTTAAAGGTATTGGCTATACTTTATCACCATCAAGGTTAACATTGTTATCTATCTTGAAATAGGTTTGGATAGGTCAATGGTCTGAAATGGAGGTGAGGTAGACCATGACAAGAGCATGATTATTTTCTAGAATGAAAGAGAAGGTAGCAACATCTCCATAAAACATATCCAATCTATAGTATACCCTTTGTTTACCTTTTTGGTTGTTACACCATGTAAACCATATATCTCGGAACTTACCATGCATGTGTTCCATTGGTTCGAGAAGGTTAAATTTTCTTTTGAATTTTTGCCAAAAGAATAACTCATTTCATTTCTAAGAATGTGCCAACCCTCCTACTTTGTCTTCCCTATGTCCCACCATGTTAAAATCTCCTACAAAATGCCAGGGAATTTTTTGCAAGTTTAAGCAGCACCATTCACAAAGTCCTTCTCTCTCTCTCTATAATTATTAGGTACATATATATCGTAGATTTCAAATGTTTAATCACCAAATTTAAATTTTATCCAAATAACTCTTTGGCATGTTGAGCACCCATGATTTTCAATATGACTTTCCCATTTAGGGTGTATGAGGATGGCCACTCCTCCTTTACCTCTTTCATGATAAGAATGGAAGCCAATAGCTCTATCCCATAGGAATTTCAGGGTAGTATGAGCTTGAAAACCTACAACTTTAATTTCTTGTAAGAAAATAACATCTTTCTCCTTCAACTGATTACACCATCTCCTCACTGAATACTTCCTATCAAACATATCTAAACAGTCCAAACATTCCAACTATAGATGTGCATCATCATGAATTACTTTGGGGGGGTGGGTTTTATACTTTTGCACAATTTGTTAAAACTCTTGGGGAGGTTTTTCCTTCCTCTACTCCCATTAGATAGGGAGCTTCTATCTGCAGTCTTCCTTTTCTTCCTAACCACCTCTGTGAACTAGCCTTCATTACCAGAGACTACAATCTGCAAAGATCTAGGGGGGGTAGTTTGTTCAGTAGAGAGGGGATGTAGTTCTTTGCAATCTTGCTTGAGTTTAGAGGCCCTCTCATTGATGGAGATGATCGCTAATTGCTGGGCATTCAACAAGAGGGAGGTTGAACTATCGAGAGGGGTATTCGAGGATATAAAACTTGGAGGATGGACACTTAGTGGAGGGGGATTAGTCTCCTCTACATATTTTTGAGCATGCATAATTTCAAATTCATTATCGAAGAGGGGGTTCAAGAGAGTGATAAAACTATTATTATTAAGAAGGTTTGGAGGTTTATTAAACTTTCTCACAGAGGCTAGGGCCTTCTCTATGGGCACAGGGTCAACTGAAACATGATCTCTATTAGGGTTACTAGGTAATTTACTAGATTTTTTGCCATTAACAAAATTGTTATCTTTATTGTTGTTTGCTTCTTTTTTATCAGAATTATTAAACACATTAAAATTTTCATTCTACAAATGATTAAGGGTCGGGCATTCCTTTTTGGTATGACCATTGCATTTGCAATGGAAGTAGGCATTAAGATTGCCTAACAGGGAACCTTACTGAAAAAAAAATTCACCTTCAAACTCAAGAGAGATGCAATCTAGAAAATTGACTTCTGGTGTTAGGGAAACAAGAACCCTAGCATTCAAATGGGAAAGGGTGACCCAAGATTGTTCAATTTGTAGCACAGTTTCTAAGGGTTTCAAGATTTGAGAGATGAAAGGCTAAAATTCTACATGCAAATTTTTAATTTTGACCCAGTTAGGGGCTGACCTGGCCACAACTTTTCCAAAATTCCCTTTTGGAGATCATGGATAAAATCTAAACATGGAGCGACCAACATTCCAGAATCTTTTTTCCAACACTCTATCCTGCATACTATGGTTTTTAAGAAAGACAACAAAGAGCTCTTTTTGTATCATTCTACAATATGCCACATAAATCTCAATTTTTTTACCCCATACTGCAGCTAACCAATCATAAAAAAATTTAAGAGTGGGCATTGCCTCGTTATCTAGGAAAACAAAAAAATAGAAATAATTTTCAACCTACTTTGATAAGATTTAATAGCACTCACCATGTCTTCATTAGGAGAGAGAGAGAGAGAGAGAGAGAGAGAGAGAGAGAGAGAGAGAGAGAGAGAAGGTTTTTAGACCCAAAGAAGGAGACCTACCATTTTCTCCTCTGGCCTCGACATCTCCTCCATCATATTTTCCACCTCCATCAGTTGAGGCCCATCCTCCTCCCAAGTCTCCCTATACTGGTTCCACATTTTGTCTATAGAAAATGCCATTAAACTCTGCACTGGATGAGAAAATTGGAGAACTCTCAGCTACCACTTGTTTATACAAAAGTTTCTCTTTTGAAATATCACCATTGCCTCCTTTCGCATTATTAATAATACCCTCAGAACCACTTGCATTAACATCAACCATAATAATTTCCCCTTCCTCACCATTATGATTCGGCTCACCCATCACACATGTGACCCAGGCCAGATGCAAACCAAACCCCAAAGACATAGAGGGAACATAGCGCACAAAACCAACATACCAAAACTAAGGTAGATTAAAAACAACAATTGTTATCAAACGAAATAAAGAGAAACATAAAAGGACACGGAGAACATGAGAAGACACATGTAAATCAAATAGCACAAAAAACAAGGCAGCCATTAGTAGCAATCATTTCTCAGAGTTGCAGAGTGATTTCCCCATTTATTTCATCAAAGTTTTTATTATTAACCTTACCTTAATAATCACTAACCCAACTAATAACTTAACCCTTATACAATTATTATTAAACATAATAAATTTAAATAAAAAGATAATCTATAACTTCTAGGATTTCCCTTTCACTTATTCAACATATGCAACCAATTGATTTAATGATTTTGAAATTAAACTTAAAAATTTTACAACAAAATTTAATATAAAAGTTCTTCTAGAATAATCTATTCACAAACTCAACAAATACAACTTGTTTGGAATAGTATCAAGAGATAACTGAGAGGGTGGGGTGGGGTCGGGGGGGTTGAATCAGTTATCTATAAGATTCAATTCTTTATCCAATTAAATACAAAAGAACATTAAGCATAAACATAATATAAGAACACTTAACACAACACCATAATTTTGGTTACGGGGAAACCCAAATAGGTAAAAACCCTGGTGGGAATTAGCAACCACTATAAAATGCACTAGAGTATTATGATCCATGCTAGAAGATCTTAAAACCCTTTTAGGAGTTGATCTTTACAATGCACTAAGTACAGTGACCTAGTCAAGGATCAGACCCAATTAATAGTCTTTTATAATTAACCCTATTAGGGGTGAGGACACACTATTCGGGAGCACACTGCTCAAAGGGGTGAAGGTTGCAACCTTCTATTTAATAGATACACACTATATTTGGATCTTGCTGAACTGTGCATAGACCTATTGTCTTGATCAGTTCCAATGAATAGCATATATTCTCTACTTTGTCACATAGACCTTCTGCTCATGACTCCACACTTTGCACCTTCTGCTATGCTCTTATGTTTCAACTATCTGCCATACTTAGGAATCACAAATGACTGCCTATATTCCTCTAAATGATATAATCAATTCAGCCTGTTAGAACCATCTTTAAGTCAGATTAGAGAAAAAATACAACTCTCCAATAACATCCTAGTCGGCTATACTAAGCACGCAACTCAAATTAGGACCGCGCAACTCCATATAAGTAGATGCATCACTTCACACTGTCGGTTCCACCAAATTAACTAATACTTTCTTCTCATGCTGAATTATGTCATGAGCTCTTGACAAAACATTCTTAACTCTTCTCCAAACACTAATCCAAGCACTCATATCAAACTGATAGGTGTAACTACTACAACAATAAAAACAATGTCACCTCTACTAGATAAACTTAGGAAACTGTGACTATCAACCGAAGACTTCATAACTCAACATGTACTCCATATCTTACTCTATGTCAATAAACATAGCATCATACACATGTCTACAAAATAAATATAAATGTGCAAGGCTTCATTACAACCATACTATAAATCACATATAGAACTCTTCCTGGGACCTATCAGGAACACTCACTGATACAAACTACTGTATTACTATCTTCACTCATAATCAACCTCTGTGTCTATGATTTCATGCTAATAAAATATCTAGGAAACATATACTCAAGGCTCTCTTCATCAGGCTTCTATGCATACTACTTACCATATGTTGTCATCAATGACAAACATATGGTCAACACTCTGACTTACTAGAAAATCTCCAACAATCTCCCCCTTTGGCATTGATGGCAACATATGGAATGAAAAACACCACCAATCCAAATATACAATCATTTTATACTATTCTCCATTTCCTCAACAAAAATCACCCAAGGATGAATCCTCCATCTCTTATTGTTTCATTTCTTCTTGCTAAAATACTCACTCCCCCTTTCTACAATTCTTTTATAACATTCTCCATTTCCTCATCGAAACATCCCTAAGGATGAATCTTTCATCTACTACTGAATGCTCTGAATATCAACTGATGTATCCTCTTACAGTTTTGTTTTTCATGACTATAAACTTACTCCCCCTTTGACATCAATGGAAAAGGGTGCCAAACAATTAAGCATCGGTACTACTCCTAAAGTAGATTAGTCAACCATTCATCAGTCACAGAGGACTGATGCACTCCTAAAAACTCTAATCAAATTCAAGGAAGGGAATTACTCTCAGCTTCTCCCTGAGATACTCAAATGTATGCTTAGGTAAAGGCTTTGTGAATATGTCTGCTAGCTAATCTTTTTTACTCACATAGTCCAACTTTACTTCTTTCTCTACTACTTTCTCTCTTAGGAAGTGATATTTTATCTCAATGTGTTTTTTCTTTGCATACATCACAAGGTTCTTTGACATATTAATTGTTCAAGTGTTATCACAATGAATAACAATTGGATAATCATTTTGAATACCAAAATCCTTTATCATCTGCTTGATCCACACAATTGTAGAGCAATTTAATGTTGCTCCAACATACTCTACTTCTACTGTGGACTGAGAAATACAATTTTTCTTCTTACTTGTCCAAGTAACAAGTCTATCTCCAATAAATATTGCTCCTCCTGAGGTACTCTTTCTATCATCCACACAACCTTCCCAATCTGCATTTGTATACACATGAAGTTCTAAATTTTCTGAATTAGGATACCATAAACCATAGTCTATAGTTCCTCTCAAGTATTTGAATATCCTCTTTACTACCATAAGATGACTTTGTTTAGGATCTACTACAAATCTTCCAACAATACCAACTACATTGGAAATATCAGGTCTAGATTGAGTAAGAAAAATTAGTTTACCAATCATAGACTTGTACAAGGTCATGTCTACTTCTTCTGAATCATCTTCTTTTGAAAGCTTGCAATCATCCATCTTGAATTTCTTCAATATCTCTTTCACATACTTAGATTAATTAATGAAAATACCTTTGTCTGTCTGTTGCACATTCAGTCCCAAAAAGTACTTGATAGGTCCAATCATGCTCATTTCAAATCCACTCTGTATCTCCTTATAAAATTCAGCACTAATCTTGTCATTACCATCAAAGATAATTTCATCAAAAAATATAGCAACCAACAACAATCCATCAAATGTTTCTCTTATGAATAAATTACAATCTGTTGCTCCTTTCTTGAATCCAATCTTAGTCAAGTAACCATCAAGTCTTCCATACCATGCTCTAGGGGCTTGCTTAAGTCCATAGAGGTCTTTCTTCACTCTGCATACCATATCAGGTCTATCTAATAAGGTAAGTCCTTTAGGATTCTCTATGTAAACTTCTTCTTTCAGCTCTCCATTCAGGAATGCTGAATTAACATCCATCTGGTATACCTTAAAGTATTTGAAGGTAGCATAGGCTAGAAACAACTTTATGGCTTCCAATATGCTTATAGGGGAAAATGTATCTGAATAATCAATTCCTTCTCTTTGTGCATATCCTTTAGATACTAGTCTTTCTTTGTTTCTTACCACTCTTTCATCTTCATTCATCTTATTTCTCAATATCTAGTTGGTTCCAATCACATTCTTATCACTGGGCCTAGGGACCAGTTCCCATGTATCATTCTTAATTATTTGATCTAGCTCTTCTTTCATTGCTTCATGTCAATTAGAATCATTACATGCATCTTCAACACTTACTGGTTCAATTTGTGAAAGTAAACATACCTCCTCATTTTCCATGGAACTCTTTTCTTTTGATCTTTTCATGAATTTACTGTTATGATCTCCAATTATGTCTTCTTTTGAATGATATCTAGATGTGAATTTAGGAACATTAGGTGTGACTCTGTCATCTAACTTATGTGTTTCTTCTTCATTAGTTGTAGGGTCATTGAATAATACATCAATGTTGTCAAACATTTCAGCAACAATTATTTCTCTAGTGGTAGGTCTAGGTTCTTCTTCAATCATAGGTGCATAATAATGATATCTTTCTTGAATCATAAACTTCTCATCAATCTTAACATGAGCACTTTTAATGGACTTCTTCAATCTCAAGTTAAAACATCTATAAGCTTTTCTTTTAGTAGAGTAACCAAGAAAAATATCTTCATCACTTCTTGCATCAAACTTGCCAATTGCTTTGTTTCTCTTGATGTAGCACTTGCTTCCAATTATTCTAAAGTATTTTACTATAGGTACATTCCCAAACCATAGCTCATAAGGTGTCTTATCTATGTTTGGCCTCAATTGAATTCTATTGATTGTATAGACTGCAGTATTGACCACATCTCTCTAATAACTGTGTGCAACCTTTCCTTCAGTCATGACAGATTCAAAATATTTGCCTCTGACAGATTCTATGAGTATTGTGAAGAACATGGGATAAAGAGACAGTTAAGTTCTCCTAGAACCCCTTAGTAGAATGGAATTGTAGAAAGGAGGAATAGGATCATACTTGACACAACGTGCACCATCATGATTTAAAATAAAGTACCTTTCACCATAGTATGATCTTGTTTGAGTTGGTCCACATAGGTTTGTATGCACTAGATCCAATTTTTTCTCTATTGAATTATGCTTGCTTCTGAATGCATTCCTTGCATGCTTTCCCATCAAACATTCCCTGCATATTGTATCGACTAGTTTTGCAATGCTAGGAAGGTCTCTTACTGCCTTTACATTTCTTATCTTCACTATATTGTCAAAAATGATGTGACATAGTATTTTGTGCCATAGCCAACTATCATCTACTTTTGCAACAAAATAACTTTCTTTAGGATTAAGCTGAAAAACCTTACCTTTAGTATTTGAACCTGATGCAATCATTTAACCTTCCTTGCTATTAATGATGCACTTGTTGTCTTTGAATTCCAACTGATATCCTTTTTCAAGCAATTACTCGATAGTTAGTAGATTATGCTACAAACCATCAACATAAAGAACATAATCAGTGTTGTTCTTTCCATCCTAGGTGATAGCTCCTCTACCTATGATAGGTTTAGGAGTGTTGTCTCCAAATCTAACCATTCACTTTTTTATCTATCCAAATGTACAAATCTATCCTTGTCTCCTATCATGTGATGTGAGAAACCACTGTCAATGATCCAATCTATCCTAATGTCATCTGGTGAAATCAGTGCTAACTTTTGTGCTTTCTTTTCATCTTCAAGGTCCATTTCGTCAAACATTTTCTCCATGTCTTCAAGATAAATGAGTCCAATTTCATCTTGTGCTGACTCTTCATCTAATACTCCATCACCAACATAGTAATATTCTTTTGTATACTTAGGCTTGTAGTTAGTTTTGAACTTCTTGACTCTTGTAGGACACTTAGATGAAAAGTGACCAATCTTGTTACATGAAAAGAATTTGAATGGTAACTGACCTTCATATTTCCCTTTTCATTTCCTTTCTTTCTTAGCAATCAAAGAAATGAAATCATCTAGTTCTTTCTCTTCATCATCATCATAAAAATTACCAAAAGTGTTCAAGGATTTCTTACCATGGAGTCAAGCTTTGAAGGCTATCTCACTTTTAGGCTCTCTCTTCAAACTTGATATCTCAAAAGCTGAAATCTTGTTGATTATGGTTTCTCTTTCTAAGTCTTTTAAGAATTGCATAGTCTCATCTAGGATGTTTATCTTGCTCTCATATTCTGGTGTCAAAGTAGTGATCAACTTATCCATTATGTCTTCTTCCAAGATCTCTCCACCATTGTTTTTGACTCCTACAACTACTTTATTAATCCTTTGATTATAGGCTCTAATGTTCTCTTTAGGTAGCATTTCCAATGTATTGTACTTTTTTCTTCCATGTCTTTCTGCAAGCATTCTTAGCTTGGATGTCTCCTTCAAACATGTCTTCTAGATACTTCCATATCTTGTAGGCTTTATCAACTTTCTTGATCTCTGAAAACTCATTGTTAGATAATGCGCTAATAAGGGCTTCTTTGGCAATAGAATTTTGAGTGAACATCTCCTTCTGCTTAAGAGTTGCATCTTCCTTTGCAAGATCTTCTAGAGAGGGAATCTAAACTTCTTTGGTAGCTACTTCAAAAATCTCAAATGCAATGCACTGAAAATGTGTCATCATTTTGTTCTTCCAATCTAGATAGTTCTCACCATCAAACTTAGGACTTTCTTTTCTAAAGAATTTCATCTATTCAAGATCAAGTTGTTAAACTTTCTCTCTGAGGTACTTGGCTCTGATACCAATTGTTAGGAATAGTCCAATTAAATACAGAAGAACATTAAGCATAAACACAATATAAGAACACTTAACACAACACCATAATTTTGGTTAAGGGAAAAACCAAATAGGTAAAAATCCAGTGGGAATTAGCACCCACTATAAACTACACTAGAGTATTATGATCCCTATTAGAAGATCTTGCAACCCTATTAGAAGTTGATTTTTACAATGTATTAAGTATAGTGACCTAGTCAAGGGTCGGACCCTGTTAGGAGTCTTTTACAATTAACCCTTTTAGGGGTGAGGACACACTATTCAAGAGCACACTGCTCAAAGGGGTGAAGGATGCAACCTTCGGTTTAACAGATACACACTATATCTGGATCTTGGTGAACTTCTTGTACACCTACTATCTTGATCAGTTCTAATGAATAGCATATACTCTCTAATTTTTCATATATACCTTCTGTTGATGGCTCAACACTTCGCACCTTCTGCTCTGCTCTTGTCTTTCAACTATCTGCCAGACTTAGCAATCACAAATGACTACCTATAAATATCTTCCTATAAATGATATAATCAAGTCAGCCTGTTATAAACATCTTGAAGTCATATTATAGAAACAATAAAACTCTCTAATAACATCTCAATCGGCTATACTAAGCACGCAACACAAATTAGGACTATGCAAATCCATAGGAGTTGACACGTCGCTTCACACTGTCGGCTCCACCAAATTAACAGATACTTTCTTCTCATGCTGAATTATGTCATGCACTCTTCACCAAACATTCTTACCTCTTCTCCAAACACTAATCCAAGAACTCATATCAAATTGATACACACAACTAATACAACAATAAAAACAATGTCGACTCTACCAGGTAAGCTTAGGAAATTGTGACTAGAAATTGGAGACTTCATAACTCAACCTATACTAGATATGTGACTCTGCATTCATGAACATAGCATCATACACATGTCTACAAAATAAATATAAACATCCAAGGCTTCATTAAAACCATACTGTAAATCACATACAAAACTCTTCCTGGGACCTATCGGGAACACTCACTGATACAGACTACTATATTACTATCTTCACTCAGAATCAACCTCTACGTCTATGATATCATGCTAATAACATATCTATAAAACATATACTCAAGGCTCTTTTCATTATACTTTCACGTAGATTTCTTACCATATGTTTTCATCAATGATAAACATACAGTCAACACTCTGACTTGCTGGCAAATCTCGAACACAACTAAATTACTTCAAATGAATCTTGAAATCCATAATATTAAATTATTAACTAAATCTAATCTACAAAGTTTAAAAGACCTATAAATATTCCCAAGGCATATTGAAAATACCTAAGAATTATTTTCTCTACTTTATGAATGCTCTGTATTTATTTTGAAATTGAGATGGAAGCGGCGATAGGCATGAGAGGCACCACTAGACATGGTGGCAGTCGCCATGGTCACCGCCACCACAGTTGGTGGTGGACGCCATGGATGACATCTCTTTTGTAACGACATTGCATAAGTTCATTTAGGAGGGGTGCCAATGGAGTGGGGGATGGAGGTGAAGCTGCACTACCCTACCCATTGTTGTAGCATAGTGGTTCGGTCGAAGCCACCACCACTATGTTATCACAGTGGGTGGGGCTCACTCTTGTGCACCCACAAGGAGTGGGAGGGCTGAGAAGGACTTTGAATCTCCCATTCCACTCAACGCAGCCCAAGCCCTAACTTCATTT
This sequence comes from Chamaecyparis obtusa, assembly GCA_027943335.1. Lineage (NCBI taxonomy): Eukaryota > Viridiplantae > Streptophyta > Pinopsida > Cupressales > Cupressaceae > Chamaecyparis > Chamaecyparis obtusa. The sequence goes on along the minus strand of BSBK01001846.1, from coordinate 225,181 downwards.
TTTTTTAATTTAACTTATTTTTAAAATTGCTAATACTCCCCTTTGGTTTTGAATTAAGTTTATTTATTGCAAAATTATTTACACACACACACACACACACACACACACACAGATATATATATATATATATATATATATATATATATATATATATATATATATATATATATATATATATATATATATATATATATATATATATATATATATATATATATATATATATATATATATATATATATATATATATATATATATATATATATATATATATATATATATATATATATATATATATATTATATTACTATTTCAATATTAATGGTGGCAACTGCCATGGTCATTGCCACCATAGTTGGTGGTGGACGCCATGGATGATGTCCCCATTGCAACAAAAAACACAAAAGTTCATGGATGGGGCCACCAAAGGAGTGGGAGGAGGACAACGAAGCTGCACTCCCCTCCCCATTGTTGTAGCATAGTAGGTTGGTTGAAGCCGCCACCACTATGTTAGCATAGTGGGTGGGGTTGGTGCCCGCGCATCCACGAGGAGTGGGAGGGCTAAGAAGGTCTTTGACTCTCCTGTTCCACTCAACGCAACCCGAGCCCTTACTTCATTTTTTTTAATTTTATTTTTATTTTTTATATTGCTAATACTCCCCTTTAGTTTTCAATTAATTTTATTTATTGTAAACTTATTTACATAATTAATATAAAGTTAAAATTGTTAAGTTTCCTTAGTGTATTTAACACATTAACCCAAAATATATAATAATAGGTGTGTGTGTGTGTTTTATATACAAAAGCAAGGCTTATTTTCATGAATATCCTATACTCTTTAAGTATATTTTAATTATTTATATAAACATAAAATATAAATCTTTCTCAATTTTATTACAATATAAAAAGCATAATGTTGGATTTATAAATTTCAAAAAAGTGCTTACTTTTAACATTTAATCAATTTATCGAATTTAAACATAGTAGAATAAGTTTTTCTTTTATTCTAGCTTTAGTCAAGGAATTTAATTTTTTTTTAAAATTTAAATTTTTCTATTGTGATAAAAAAGCTCTTTCCCTTGAATTCTTCTAATATATAATTATATGGGAAAATTTCTAATTAAAATTCCTATAAGGAAAATTTAACCCAATGAATAAGGTAAAACTTTGATAAAGCTAACAATACAAGGAAGATAATGTATCCTAACAAATATAACATTAAAATAAATATAATGAAACTTCTTTTCCATTTCTTTATACATCAAATAGAAGATTTACAAGAATTGTAACTTTCTTTTCTCTTCAAAATTTACAAGAGATAATTTGCTTGAAACAACTCTAAAACACAAAACCTCCAAGTGGTGGTTTCTCCAAAAACTCCACTAAACTTTCCAAGGGCTCCAACTTATCCTGGATGAAGAACAATGGTTGACCATGAAGGCTCACCTCCCAAAATAGACCTTTACAAGGCCACCCCCAAGCTTGGGGATCCAGAAATGTTACAGATAACATAGGAGTCAAAACAATAATGAATCTGCAAACATACATACTCAAGAAAACTCCCTGAAACCCAAGGTTTTACAAGGCCTCAAAAGGACCTAAAACAATAGGGGTGAAGAGGACTCACCACATGAGGAGAACCCAATCAAAACATAGAAAAAATAAGAGGAATATTCCACACATGGGCTCAACATTCCCTTACAACAATGTCTTCTCAACATCATACCATGGCTTCAAGACATCAAATTTCCCTTATGACCTCCAAATTCCCTTGGGCATGATTGGCATCATGGGAACTCACATTCCCAAGTACATCCCTCCACATATGAGAGACTCTACAGTACATGGGCAGTTTCTAAACTTTCACCCCTTCAAGGTTACCTTTCCCTCTAGAGGGTGAGTGTGCCTTGAATAACCCCATAAAAACATGAAGCACAAAAGAAGAACAAGACTCAAAAAAACCTCCATAGAATCCCATGGATTTAAAAAAAAAAACTCATAGCATCCATTCATGGATTCCTAAGCTATCTACATGCATAAGAAAAATAAACTACACTAATCTTATACTACAAGAAACCAACCCCAAGTGCAAGCTTAAGGTAAAATGATGAAGTTGAGATGAGCTTTTCCCTTTATGCCTTTTTCATTCTCCAAATTCCATTTCAAAACTAAGAGTCTCTAAGAATAAAGAGTGGGTGATCAACCCTCACTTTCCACCCAAATCCCCCTAAAAGGGCTCCATCCTAAGAATATATGATCTCCTCATTAATGAGGAAGCATCTAAAGTCTTCCTTTATCCTTACTAGTCAAGACCCTCATTAATGGAGTTTAAGGCTCACATGGGAAGGATAATTTACCTTGTCCAATTTTTCCAAACTCTTATTTTCGCCACATTCAAAATGAGATATTTTTGGGGTGTCTTTAATGAGTTTAGAGGCTCTTAATGAGATTAAAATGACTCCTAACCCCTAGGGTACCAATTGGGGTGGTCAAATATAACTCTAACTACCTTTTAGAAGCCTATTTGGTCCTCCTAAACCCCACCTGAAGTTAGTTCACAAAATTTAACTCTCTTGACCCAATCTAATCTCCCTAAACCTTAGGGTAAGTATGGCTACTACACTAGGTAAACCAAGGGTTAAAGATAAGCCTATGCTAGTTACATTTACTAGCCATGCAAACACACAAGAACACATGTGTCAAATGACACAACATAATTACATTAGGCATGAATTATTTAAATATTTACAAAATTGAATTACATACAACCTTGCATAGTAATTTCACGAATAAAAAAAATTCAACTAGGTCCATGTCTCTTTATAGACGGGACCTTAGCAATATGGTTTATACATAGTTCCATTCCTAAAACCCCATTTTAGTACCATGGTCAAATATTCTTGGACACTCACTGCACACATTAGTAGGCCCAATAAATCAACACATAACATAGCAAGATACATCTTGTAACTTAAACACATTCACTCTCATTTATGAAAATGATTCATTGGTATTTAAACAATATTTGCATCTAATCCATATGCATAAACTTAATTTTCAACCAATCTACATCTTGATATTTTGTAACATGTATATCAATCATAATGCATTATTAAAATTTAACCATGTATATAACCTACATTAACTAACATAGGGTATCACCTGAATAGGTACACATCAAGATCATAATATTTAAATAACATAGTATCAGATCTTATAGATCCTCAAAAATAACATGTGTTCAAAGAGTTTGCATGTCTCAAAATAGTGTCAACTAAAAAGAATAAATAGGGAAAAATAGTGCTAAGCTATGACGTGCTGGGGTAGGCCTAACATCTTTCCCCTATAGGCATGAGCATCCTCCTGGAGTTCATCAAAGAGGTAGGGTAAATATGACCTCATCTATGTTGCATACTAGAATGAAGTTGTGACCTTGTCATAAAAATCCCACTAGACCCTAACCTGGTCCATCTCCCTACCTTGAAGTGCAAGGGTCCATCTAGCCAATATAAAAATTGGCTCCAAATCCATCTTTTCATCTGACTATACCTACAAGGCATCCCAATCTATCAAATGAGTCTCATCATAAATATACTTCCTCAAAACTGAAACATGAAACACATCATGGATGCGTGACAGGATAGGTGGAAAAGCTAAATGACAAGAAATTGGTCCTATCCTTTCAAGGATCTCAAATGGTCCAACAAATCAAGGTGTGAGCTTAAAGCCCTTTCCAAAATGGATTGGGCTCTTATGCATTTGCAATCTCAAGAAGAGCTTGTCTCCAACTAAATAGGCTCAATCTATCCTCTTTGTATCATCATACTTATTTTGAATATCATGATCCTATGCAAGAAGTTTCCTAATCAAGGTTACCTACTCCATATCTGTGACTAGCTCATGAACAATGAAAAATATATGCTCAATGCTATCCCAACTGAGTGATGTCCTAGAAGGTATACCATAAAGATCCTGGTAAGGAGACATACCCAAGGATGTATCATGCCCTTTGTTATAGAATAAAACAACTAAATGCAAGTATTCCTACCAATGGGTCTGATGGTCCATTACATACATGCGCAGAATGTCTTATAACACCTGATTGTCCCTTTCAATTTGTCTATCTATCTCAAGATGATAGGATGTACTAAAGTTGAGTCTAGTGCTCATAGCTTCTTGTAGTTCTCTCCAAAAGGCCTAAGTGAAGAGATAATCTCTATCTAAGATGATCTTACAAGGTACATCATGCATTCTAACTATATATCACAAGAAGACATGTGCCACCAATAGTGCCATAAAGGTAGTACACATGGGTGAAAAGTGAGCCACCTTATTCAACTTGTCAATTGTCACCATGATGGCATCATGATGGAGAGATGACATAGGTAGACAAAAAATGAAGTCCATAGAAATGATGTCCCACCTCCACAGTAGTATCTCATGAGGCTAAAGAACACCACCTAGATGAAGGTGTTCCATCTTCACCCTCTATCATTCTAGGCATCTCGCTACCATCTCAAAAATCCATGATCTCATACTTGGCAAATGATTTAACTATCTCAAGTTAGCATGCATCTTCTTAACTCTAGGATGCATTCCATAATGGGCTCTATGGGAATCATCTTTAAAAATGGGCAATACTCTGGAAGAAGGTATATATACATTCCCTTTATGATGTAAGAGTCCATTAGACTCCAATTTATAATCTGAATACTTCCCCTTGAGGGTTCTTTGAGATCAAATCAACTCACTAACTTCTATATACATCCCATCCTCATGTAAGTTATGAAGAATGCAATCTCTCAAATATCTTCATGTGGACATAGAAGAATTCTCATGTTGTCTCCTACTAAAGGAAGCTATGACAACATTCTCTTATCCCTTGATGTAATGAACATCAAAATTGTATTCACGCAAAAAATCCATCCATCTCCTATGTCGAGCATTAAGGTTTGGTTGTGTGAAGATATACTGAAGTCTTTGATGGTGTGAATAAAGTTAAAACATGTGTCTTAAGAGGAAATGTCACCATCTCACTAAGGCATGCATGATTGCTGCAAGCTTCAGATCATGGGTAGGGTAGTTGAACTTGTGAGTCTTTAGTTTCCTAGACTCATAGGCTATATCTTGCCCATCCTCCATAGAGTGCTTAATTGCCATTTATTTTCTTAAAAAGCTTACTCTTTGTGGTAATTTAGTTATTATTTTTATTTATTTACAATACTAACCCTATGAAGGTGATTTCCATAGCACACAAAATGGCGCCCACTATGGGAAATTAGGCCTCATTAATTTTTAATTCAAATAAATTGTATTTTTCTCTAGTTTACAGGTTCTACAATGCATTTGATAGTTTATGCAATGTGTACAATCCTTTTTGCAATGCTTTTAAGGTCTGAAATGATGCATCCACGATAAAGTTGTGTGCCTTTACATAGTCAAACAATGTGTTTAATCCTTCTATTATCTTGTCTTTAATTCTTTCAGCGCATGTACCCTAACTCCCTAGTGTGTTCAATTTTTTCAGTGGCACATTTAATGTTTTCTTTAAGTGCATTTGCCTATTAAAATAGCACTTTTAATTTATTTTTATGCGTGTTCAATTTATTCTGCAGTGTTTTTAATCTTTTTAAGAATGCTTTTAATAGGTTTTGTTGCGCTTTTAATTAAATTACAAATTTACAGAACCTAACTCTTAGAAAATGATTTTTTTATGGTTGTAGGATGATAGGTCATAAAAGAATTAAAAATCCAGAGACCAGATATAATAGTGAGGAGAAATCTTTGGCAAAACGAATCCAAAAGGAGAACATAGCAAACATCAAGTTGGTTTTGGACAATTCATAGCAAGAAAGTGAGGTATATGAACAATATTTGAAATTTGTAGAGGCTTACAAATTAAAATTCATTTCCTTAAATTTTATTTACTTGCCTTAATCAATTTTTTGTCAATTTTGAAAAATAAGGCTTAGATTTCAAATTTTTTTCTTATTTCCTTCATTTTTCTTGTTTGTGTTGACTAACTTGTTGGAGAGGAGGCAAAGAAAAGGGAACAATCACCACTAGGTGAGTCAAAAACATGACAAAATCCATCAAAAATTCCCCTAGCCTTTTCTAGCTACAAATCAAGGTAAGCCTAAAACTTGGTCAATTTTTTCCTTAAATTGTGGCCGTGTGATTTTTGCTAGAATCTAGTAATTATAAAAGCTTATTATTTTTTGAGGGATTTGATACTAGGCCTATGGTCTTCACTTTGTAAGTGTATCAAAATGCCAAAAATATCAAATTCCTTGATTAAAAGAAAGGATAAAGGATAAATCAAGCACTTAATCAATAACCCCTTGTTTGTGGAGGAGAGTAGAAATACTCAATTATCATTAGTTATTGGGTTTGGATAATTGAAAAATGTTAATTATTCTTAGGAGGAAAAATTAGATAGGGATATTATCTTCACCTTTTTGGTGAATCAAACTCCTAAAACCCATCTCTTAAATCCATTTTATTGCTTTACAAATGAACATGCTAGATATTTAGTGGGCTTGCCTCCTGATATTTTCCTTAATGGGGCTGGTGAGAGGGACATCCTAAAGTGGGATACATTTTCCTTTTCTGTAATAATCTGACCCACTATAAAAAAAAATATATGCATCCTTAATCAGGTGTGTGATAAAAATATATTAAGCTTCCAACTTCCTTGAGTAGTCCTTCGGGATTGCGCAAAATATTGATATACCGATGGTGGGAAGCCTGCTAATTTTGGGGGATGAAACTTAATATCCATTTAGAACAGAATCTTGATTAAATACCTTGTTAACTTATAAATCCTACCTTGTAAAGCCATGCATAAGAACAAATTTAACAACTAGGTAGATTGCTTGAAATTGATTATTGTGAAAAACCCATGATAACATTCTTACATATTCAAACATTTTTTGTGTAGAGGGTTTAAAAAGAACAAGTGTATTTGTGGTTTCTTTGTTTGAAGATACATAGAACAAGTGAGAGACATCAATTTTGCAATATCATCTTATATTTTTAATATCTTCATAGAAAGAACAATCACCAAGTTTGGGGAAAACATGTTTCAAATCAAACCTTTGTTGATGTTGATTTTGTTAGAAATAGGGAATACTAAGAGGGGGGATGAATCAGTATTCTAAAAACTTTATCTTTTTCCCATTTATGGATATAACAGATTATCTTTGCACATGACTAACATAAGAAGCTAAACAACATGCATAGCAATAAAACTAAAGAACTCATAACACATTATTTATTCTGGAGAAAACCCTGGCCAAGGGAAAACCTCGGTGGGGATGGTATCCACAAAGATCCACTAATCAAGAGTATCATGTTAAGGATGTTGACCTTGTTAGGAGTCTATTACATGCATATAGTGTCTTAGTCTTGATTAAGGGACTATATGCCTTATTAGAAGCCTCAACCCTGTTAGGAGTTGGTAGTACAAAATGTGATTACCAGATGAGCCCACTGCCCAAACAAGTAATGTAAAATATTTACTGATTACAAAAGTAGATCAAGGTACATAATCATATACTTCTTGCATCAATATCTTTTCTCTTCTCTTTCACTATTTCTATTACATATGCATCATATATCGCACTCTCTCTTATTACTTCTTGATTACATTACATTTATACAAGTTATTAGAATTAATAACTTTCCATTCGGCTATCATATTACAAAATAAATTTATCAAAGGGTTAAAATCTAGCATGTCCTCCCTTTATATTTTTAAGTCATTATTTTGATAAATAAAATAATCCCTTAACTCTTTACCAATTCTATCTTCATATTCTATCCTGTTGGCTTGACATTGTCTTTAGAAAAACTGTCATAACTTTTTCCATACATGTCATACTGACTTACACTCTGAGATAAGTCTTCAATAGTCATCATAGAGTCTATTTTCAAGTGTGAAAGCATTGAACTTACTCCAGTCGGCATCACAAATAAAAAATGTCTTCAGGTTCACTGATAAAAACACTGTCTCATACTTAGACAATTTCACATTGTGCTCTGACATACTAGCTCTCTAATCTGTGCAATCTTCATGTAGATCATATGTTTCCATAATGACAACATATATGTAACCAACTTAGCCAAATTTCCAACAATCTCCTCCTTTGTCATTGGTGGCAACATATGAGAAAATTGGCTAAGTCTACAACTTCAAAATCTCAAAATTGTGGCCATAGTATAAAATATATAGTATCCTTATAACTCCAAAAAAAACTTATCTCTAATATAGTACTCCCCCTAAGAGTATCAATCCTTATCATTTTCTTATCAATTTTTTGCTATATATCTCTCCCCCTTTGACAACAATGACAAAATAAAGGTAAGGAGGGTTACAAAAATGTATTCACAAAAATATTATACCTTCATTTAATATTGCAAAGCTGGTAGGCTTGCAACACAATCTACAAAATCAATATTTATAACCTCTAACTCCTACTCCCATGATTTCTTAATAGAATCTACCACACTAAGTAGTGCATTCAATCCATAAGATTCTATCTCATATGCTTGGAGATTCTCAAAGTTAAAATTTTGAAAAGATGTCTTAGCTGAAAGACATTCTTCCAATTGCCCTTCAACAATACTTAACTTCATAGAAGTGTGCTCTCTTAAAAGAGTGAATCTTCTCATTTTCTTATCTTTTTCATCTTGAAAAATTTTGATTTCATCATTTATCTTACGAATTTTCTTCTCAACATCAAATACCTTCACATTGGGGCTTGAAAGAAAGTTTCATTGTAAATTTCTGCTTCCTTCATCTTCATCTTCTGATCTTCTTCTGTTGTCAAGGTCTCTAATTTTGTACACTGGATGTACTAAGATTTTCCTCTTTCCAAATTCTTCCTCAAGTCCTTTATACCAATATCAAGATTGTTGATATCATTCTTGATATTCTAGCTAATGTTCAAAAGCATTTTGGCCTCATAGGCTACTTGAGCTTTCAGTTTTGCTATATCAGATAAATTTGTGAATTCACTGTCAAAAGTGTTTATCACTTTCTTTGCTTTCTCTAGAGGGTCAGCTTCTACAATTTGTGTAGTTACAATGCCTTGTAACTTATCAGTAAGTTCCTTCAGGCATCCTTCAAGACTTTTTACTTTCTTGTTCTTTCCAATGATCTTGTTCAAGGATGTGATCAATTCCATCTGATCATCATCATCTACTTCCTTTCCCAAATGTTCAATCATAGATCCAATTTGATTCTTCTTTCCAGTCTCAGGAGTAAGACTAATATCTTCTTTAGTGGGAATAGGTACTTGTTTTTATGTTACTGAGGGTTCTACGACTATGTTCTCTATTTTCTCTTCTCCTTTGGTAGTATCCTGCTCTTCAAAAGCCAAATTTTCAACAATGTTTTCCAAATTCTTGAATACATTATCACCAGTATCCAAGGTGATCTTCATTCCTTCTACATTCATGGCTTCATCTTCAATGTTTATGGCTGGTTGAGAGGGAATGTCCTCTTGTTTTGTTTCACCTACTTGCTCTGCTGCAACTGATGGTTCTCCAACATTTTCTAACATAACCTTGATGATTTCTTGTTTTGTTTCTATATTAACTTCTTCATATCTATCTCCCATAATCTAAATGGTTCTCTTCTTGGTTCTCAAATGGGTGCTTAAAGCTTTCATGATCATACTAAAGTGTGCTTCATCTTTTATAACACAAAGCTTTCATACAATCTTTTCTCTAATAGATGTGTCTTCCTTAGATGCTCTCTTCTTTCTATTCACAAGTTTATTGTACAAATCATTAGGTATCTTACCTTGAATTGTATCAAACTTCTTATTAGACAAAATCATATGCTTTACCACTGCATTTTCTAGATTTAATCTCTCTGCATAATCATAGAGATCATAATACTTATTCATTCTTGTAAAGTCTCTATCTTGAATGATCTGCTCATTAAGCTTCTCAACTTTAGGTTTCCAAGTTTTCTTCTTAATAGAAGTGACATCATCTTTGATTTCTACAATTTTCCTTGGAACTAGTTGAACTAATGTTTTCTATCTCTTATCCGGTCCAGTAGCACTCTCTTTTACTCTTTTGCTAGGTGTGGGGGAAGTGGATCTAGTGGATATCTTTTCTTCTTGATCCTTCTCAATGTCTTCCACTTTCACCTTAACTTGTGTTTCTTCTTGCTGTGCTTTAATTAATGATAAATGTGGAATAGAAAAAACTTCTTTTCATCCAATATCTCTGATTGTTGCTATTGTTTTCTTTGCTACTAAGAATTCATGCTTAGTCATCCCTGTATCTTTTAGGATTTTCTTGATAGTACTCTCAACTCTTTTCTTTGACTGCTTCTCTTCAAGTAAGGTCTTTGTAGAATTGAAGTTCTCCTCAAAGGTTCCAAACCTGTTACAATGAGTGTCCAACTTGCACTTAAGTAACCTGCTCACATACTCTTCTATCTCTACCTTAGATATCTCATAGCCAAGAGGGTCTATGAACTTTGTTCTAGGTTATACTGCTTCAATGTAGGTAAAGTTAGTGTCAACCATGAAACATATCTCATTTTTATACTTCTCCACAAGAGACTGTGGGATCCTTGATCTGCTAGAAACTATATCCTAAAATGTCTTGATTACCAATACTGCACTCTCATTCACTTTGTCAGTAACATGCCTTCTATACACTAGGTTAATCCTTTCCATTGTAGTTTGGCCATCATTCCAGTCATCTCCAATGGTGTAAGGAAATCTTCTCAATAGATGAAAAAACATATAGGTGATTACGGATGAGAATCTAAACTGTGTATACTTAGTTTTCTTAATCTTTTCCAAATTCTCAAATAGTTGAATTCTCAGAATCTTACACATATCAACTTGTACTTTGTCAGCACACATCAGATTAGCTACATGTATCATTCCATCTACCATGTCATCCTCTCTTGAATTTGCACAAAATTTAGTGGTTAGGATCTTGCATAAGTATCTGACATCATCTTGTTGAATCTTACTAATCATAATTCCTCTACCATTATAGGATGAATTTGTGTTGTCTATGACTATTTTTCTCATGTTCTTCTCATTTAAAGGAATGGCTCCAGTTTTAGATAGTCCAGAAGCTTCATGAATCAAATCAGTTGTGATATCTATCACTCTATCTTCTAACCAAAACTTCCCATTATGAATTTTGCATAAGATTATCTTAGTACATTCTTCATTGTCAAATCCATACTATAATGCATACTTAATGATTTCATTATCTTTCAAATGTTCAAATCCTTCTTTCAATGTCATGTCCTGATTGTAGATCTTTTGATATTCATTGGTGAAATCACTATCACTGATAGTCTCTAATTTGCATCCAAGATAACTTCTAACATTCTCTAGATGTAAAACTCCATCTGGTACGGATGATAAAGCTAACCTAGGATCATCTTCCAAGGGTTCTATTGGTTCCCTTTTCAACTTAGGTCTATTTTTATGTCTAACATTGTGAATTAAAGAAACATCCATGATTTATTCTAATTCCTTCACTGATTTAAAGATCTGTCAAGTAAAATACCTCGATTTTGCCATTTTAGGGCTTCCGTAGATTTGACACAAAATTCCTCTCCAAATCCTTGAAAAATGCTTCCAATCACTGCTTTTTGATCTCCTTAACACTTGAATTCACTTTGATGATCAAATAATACTGATCATGACCTTTTATTAATTCAATCTCACTTAGATCTGACATCGTATTCAATTCTTTTTCTGATTCTTTCGAAAAACATGTTTCTGCTAACCTGCAAAACTTAAAACTTCTTGCGATCTTGCAAAAAATAATATTTTTCTTTGCGCTCTTAACCATAGCATTAGAACATCATATACTACCTTGCATTAACTACACAAGACTTAGTTCATCATATATCTACTTCTACACTAATCTAAGCTCCTATTCTACTACAATTTTCATAAATTAAGTACTTTGAGATGGGTCAGGTAAAGATTCATTCTTACCTTTTAATACTTCACCTTCTTGATTAACTTCAATGTTGAATGTCTCCTTAATATGTGCTTTTGATAAACTTCACTTCATCTGAATTACTACAGCATCCTTTATGATTGTTACTTGCATCTTCATTTCTTCTTGCATGATTTATGGGATTAGGATTAGGATGAAAAACTCTATTGTTCATTCTACAAAACCTTGTTGTATGTCCAATCTTGTTTCATATCTAACAAAAAATTCCATTGTTTCCATATCTTGGTCCAGGCAGATTGATTTGTGATTTGCAGTTTCTAGCAATGTGTCCAACCTTGTTGCATCTATAACATATTACTCCATTTCTTCTATTCATATCTTCAGTAGGTTTCTTATCTACATTGTTAGTATTCCTAAACATTCTACTACCATCATTATTCTCAATAAATTTAGATTTCCTGCATTCAATAGCTCTACATCCAAAGCCATGACAATTATAACAATAACCATTAAGAGGTTTGAATTTCTTACCTGTGCAATCTCTCTTCATATGACCAATAGTATTACAAGAAAAACATCTACCTTTGAATTCTCTTTGCATACCTTTGGGTGATACCTCTTGCTTAGGTGATTCTTGTTCTTTAGGTGTATCTTAATACATGTTAATCTCATTAGACTTCTATTAGAAAATAAAGTCCACCAAGATAACTGAGAGGGGGGGCGGGGGGGTGAATCAGTTATCAGATAATTATAACTTTTATCATCTTCAACAACATTAAACCATATAAGCAATATAATTACCAACCATAGAAAGATATTCATACACAATTACACAATAACACAAGATATGTTGACTAGGTAACCTCTTGATCAAAGAGTAAACCCCAGTTTGAATGATGCCCACAAAAGATGCACTAATATGAATATTCCTTGTGAGAGGATGGACTATGTTAGGAGTCTTATGAAATACATTCAGTACATATAAATCCCTATTAGGAGATTTTGAATCCCTATTAAAAGATTCTAACTCTGTTAAGAGTTATAGAAGACAGAAGGACCCACTGCCCAAACAGCTTCAGGGTAAGATCACTGAACTCACTGTCCAAATAATCTTTTCATTATTCAATAGAATAATATAATACCTTTTCTTTGACTGTGCCAAACCGCACTCACTGCTACATCAGTTCTCAATTTCAGATCTCTATACTTCACATGTCTTCCTTCACAATTCACTTTCACAACTTCATAATCAACCAATCTCACTCTATCTATATATCACAACAAGGAAAAACATTCCTTCCTTTATACCACACTCAAATAATTACAACTGAGTTGGCACACAATTACAAAATAGAATATTCCACATGCTAAACCAAAATTACATAAAACTGTCAGCTTCCAAATACAATAAATCTTCACTCATGTGACTTAAAAGTTTGTGTTGTCATCCACATCACTATCAATGTGTCTCTAAATTCCCTTTAACTGCACAAAGCTAGATTCCATCCCGATTAGGAGATATCATTCATTTTCCAAAAACTGCTACTCAGGAACACTGCCTGAATACTACTTCCACCAAAATGATCATAACTTTTATGAATAAAAGAATTAATGTCTATGCTCTTAATCATAGACATATAACATACCAAACAATATATCATCAACATTGCATAGCTCCAACTACAATATCCCATGTGGGCTAATCAAAACATTGTCTGCTTCTCTGCAAGTCTTCAGTAAAACACTATGTTGACATCAATGACAATCATAGTCATGAATGTAACAAAAACTACTATAGAATGGGTGCCAAACACTTTAGCATTCATTCCTAACAATCTGCCCCATTGGAATTGATGGCAACATAGATGAAAAACATCCAATGTTCCAAAAATCCAATACTGTAACACTGCTTCTTCGAATCCTCTTCATCAATCAAATCTTCCTTCTTATCCTGTTCAGTTCTTTCATATTATTTCTCTCATATTTTTTTTCTCATATTGTTTTTCATGCATACTTCTTCCCCATTGACATCAACGATAGAAATTTCATCACTATGTCATCAACAACTCAATGTCAAAAGACACTATTTAGAAAATACATTTACTAGAGTCCTCATGACTCAGCTTAGATACACATACTCCCCCATTGAGGAAGTCCCAATATCCAATCCAGAAGAAAGATAGGGCTCATATATTACTAGATGGATGCAACCAACTGCATCACTACTCAAAAATAGGCTGGGGCATAACCCCAAGCATACCTCTCAGATACTCAAATGTATCCTTAGGAAAAGGCTTTATAAATATGTCTGCTACCTATTCCTTTATGCTTATGTACTCCATTCTGACTTCTTTCTCAGCAACTTTCTCTCTTACAACATGATACTTGATCTCTATATGTTTTGTCTTATAATATAGTATAGGATTCTTAGACATACTGACTATACTGGTGTTGTCACAATGTATAACAACAGGTTCAACAAATTTAATTCCAATATCCTTCAACATCTGCTTCATCCAAATTATCTGGTTACAATTGTTTACTACTGCTACATACTCTACTTCTGCTATGCTTTGTGAAATACAATTCTGCTTCTTTCTTAGCCAAGAAACTAATCTTCCTCCAAGGAAAAATGGTCCTCCACTAGTGCTTTTCTTATCATCAACACTACCTCCCCAATCAGCATCTGTATATGCACATAGGGTAAAATCATCAAATTTTTCATACCACAATACATAGTCCATTGTGCCTCTTAAATATCTCAGTATCCTCTTTACTGTTGCATATGTGATTCTCTAGGTTTAGCTTGAAATCTTGCCACAATTCCAACTGAATGTGCTATATCTAGTCTTGTCTGTGTCAAATACTGCAATCCTCCAATCATGGATCTGTATTTATTCTGCTCAACTATCGGTGTTCCATCTATGCTAGATAACTTATGTCTAGTTACCATAGGTGTTCCAACTAATTTACAATCCTCCATTCCAAATCTTTTCAGCAAATCATTCAAGTACTTTTTCTGACTTACAAAGATACCATCATTGTTTTATGTTATCTGTAATCCCAAAAAGTATTTCATCGCACCAATCATACTCATTTCAAATTCAGTTTTCATTTCATTAGCAAATTTGTCACTAGCCTCATCTTCTCCTCCAAAAATAATGTCATCAACAAAAATAACTTTAATCAAGAAACCATTTTCAATTTCTTTTGTGCATAGATTGCTATCAACTATTCCTTCAGCAAATCCCAACTTTAACAAATACTTATCCAGTCTTGCATACCAAGTTCTAAGTGCTTGCTTTAGTCCATATAATGCTTTCTTCAGTTTACATACCATGTCTCCTTGAATCAAAGGAAAACCTTTAGGCTGCTCAATGTAGACTTCTTCTTCCAATTCTCCATTCAAGAATGTTGACTTCACATCCATCTGATACACTTTGAATTTCTTAAAAGATGCATAGGCCAACAACATTCTTACTACTTCAATTCTTTTACTAGTGCAAAAGTTTCTTCATAGTCAATTCCTTCTTACTATGAGTATCCCTTACATACCAATCTTTCTTTGTTTCTTACAACTTCTCTTTCTCCATTCATCTTGTTTCTGAATACCCATTTAGTTCCAATCACATTCATGTCTTTAGGTCTAGGGGCCAATTCCCATGTCTTGTTCTTTTCTATTTGATCTAGTTCTTCTCTCATAGCATTAATCCAATGTTCATCTTCACAAGCTTCACTAGTAGATTTAGGTTCAATTTTAGAAATCAAACATAAATGTACCTTATTCTGAGTCAGAACTCTTCTGTCCAAACTTCCAATAACTTGTTCAACGAGATGATGTCTTGATAAATAAGTGTTCAGTGTCATAGTCTCAGATCTTAATTCAACTATAGATTCTTCTCTAGATTCCTCTCTAGTTTCTTCAGCATGACTTTCATTCAACAATTCATTGTCAGTTTGATAGAATAATTTAGTAGTTTCAGTGTTAGGCTTAGGATGAGTTTCTTCATCAGATTCATAATCAAGCATTCTTTCTTGAATTTTCAACTTTTCATCAACTTTAACATTTGCACTCTCAACAATAGTTTTAGTTCTCTTATTGTAACATCTATATGCTTTTCTCTTCAAATAATATCCAATAAAAATACCTTCATCACTTCTAGGATCAAACTTTCGAATATCATCATCTCTTTTTATATAACATTTGCTTCCAAAAATTCTAAAATACTTAACTGAGGGTGCATGTCCAAACCATAATTCATCAGGTGTCTTGTCTATGTCTTCTTTGATTTGTACTTTGTTCATTGTATATACTGATGTATTCACTGCTTCTCTCCAAAATGTCTTCGCTAAATCATTCTCAAATAACATAGCTCTTGTTGCTTTAGTCATTGATATGTTTCTTCTTTTTGTAATACCATTTTGTTCAAGTGTTCTAGGGGCTGAAAAATGTCTCTTAATACCATTCACTTCACAAAAAGTGTTAAACTCTCTAGAATTAAATTCACCACCTCTATCAGATCTCAAACATTTAATCTTCATTCCAGATTCATTCTCAACTTTGTTCTTAATGATCTTAAACTTATCAAATGCTTTAAATTTTTCTTTCAGAAATGCAATCCACATCATTCTTGTAAAATCATCAACAAGAATCATAAAATACCTTTCTCCATAGAATCCTCTAGTCCTGGAAGGACCACTCAAGTCTGTATGAACAATCTCCAACTTCTCTGCCGATGTGAACTTCTCTTATGCTTAGCCATCACACATTCTTTGCAAATCATGTTAGTAGGCTTCATAATTTTAAGCAAATCCCTTACTACAAGTGTAGTACTTACTTTCAAAATATTATCAAAGTTTATATGAAAAAACCTTCTATTCCATAACCAACTATCATCAATATTAGTAATCAAACATGTCATCTAAGTAGGATTCAACTGAAATACATTACCTCTGGTTCTAGATCCGGTTCCAATTAGATTTCCATCTTTATCCTTTATCACACAAGTTTTCTCAGTAAACCAAACTTGATATCCCTTATCAACTAACTGTCCAACACTCAAAAGATTATGTTTCAATCCATCAACAAAGTAAACATCATCAGTATTAGTCTTTCCATCAAGAGTAATAGATCCTATACCTTTAATCAAACAAGGTGCATTGTTACCAACTCTAACAAATCCTCCATCATAATTGTTAAACTTTATGAACTTTTTCATATCTCCAGTCATATGATGTGAATAACCACTGTCTATAATCCAGTCAGCTTTCTTTTTAACTTGGGAAACTAAGGTTTTTTCTTCCTTAATATTAGTTTCAGAATTTTCTTCTTTAATTGCTACAAATCCTATTTCATCATTATTCTCAGTATCACTTTCACTTAGAGTTCTTTCAATACTAGCTTCAAGGTCTTCATCATTAGCATAATAACATTCCTTAGATCTTCTAGGCTTGAAATTATTTTTGTACTTCTTAACTCTCTTAGGACATTTAGATGCAAAATGATGATATTCTTGACAAGTCCAACATTTAAAAATTTTCTTACCATCTAGTTCTCTTTTCACAAGAAAGGCAATACCTTTTTCAATCTTCTTGTCTTCTTCATTTCTAGATCTCCTGCTGCCAGCATAATCTCCACTCACATTGATGCTTCTTGATAATGTAGGGTGAACACTAAGAGCACTGAATGATGTCTCCATTCTAGGTAAGTCTCTTGATAGCCTCAAGTTCATCTCTACTACTTCCAGTCTTCCAAGAAGAGTCTCTCTTGCAAAGTTCATAGTACAAGGTATAACTTGTTCAATCATTTGTGTTGTCTACTTAAATACAGGACTCAATGTCCTCAAAATTTTCCATATTACTTCATTCTCTATCTTTGTTCCTCCATAAGATTTTATCCCTGCAACAATTTCTGACATTCTACCAATATAGCTTCTAACAAATTCATTTTCCAACATTCTTATATCTTCAAATGCACATATCCAATTATGTAATCTAACTCTTTTTGCATGTTCATCACCTTCAAAAGTAGAGTGCAAAGCTTTCCAAATTTCATGAGACTTTTTCAAACATTTTATCTGACTATATTCATTCTCCAGAAGTGCTATCAAAAGTGCTTCTCTTGCAAGTATGTTACACATGAATAGACCTATCTTATCATTAGAGCATGTCTCAAGATCATCTTCTTCAATGATAGTCTTATCATTCTTTGTAGTCAACCAATAACCTAGTCCTAAACATAGTAGATGTGTCTTCATCTTTTCTTTCCAGCTGTTAAAATTTACTCCATCAAACTTAGGGCTTTCTTTCCTGAAATTCAAAATGGGTCTCCTTAAGTTGTTAAACTTCTCTTTCAAGAACCTGTTACTCTGATACCAATTGTTAGAAATTAAAGTCCACCAAGATAACTGAGAGGTGGGGCGGGGGGGTGAATTAGTTATCAGATAATTATAGCTTTTATCATCTTCAACAACATTAAACCATATAAACAATATAATTTTCAACCATAGAAAGATATTCATACACAATTACACAATAACACAAGATATGTTGACTAGGGAACCTCTTGATCAAAGAGTAAACCTCGATGGGAATGATGCCCACAAAAGATGCACTAATATGAATATTCCTTGTGAAAGGATGGATTTTGTTAGGAATCTTATGAAATACATTCAGTACATATAAATCTCTGTAAGGAGATTTTGAATCCCTGTTAAAAGATTCTAACTCTGTTAAGAGTTATAGAAGACAAAAGGACCCACTACCCAAACAACTTTAGGGTAAGATCACTGAACTCACTATCCAAATAACCTTTTCATTATTCAAGAGAATAATATGATACCTTTTCTCTGACTGTGCCAAACCTCACTCACTGCTACATCAGAACTCAATTTCAGATCTCTATACTTCGCATGTCTTCCTTCACAATTCTCTTTCACAACTTCATAATCAACCACTCTCACTCTATCTATATATCACAACAAGGAAAAACATTCCTTCCTTTATACCACACTCAAATAATTACAAATGAGTCAGCACACAATTACAAAATAAAATATTCCACACGCTACACCAAAATTACATAAAACTGTCAGCTTCCAAATATAATAAATCTTCACTTGTGTGACTTAAAAGTTTGTGCTAGCATCCACATCACTATCAATGTGTGTTTAACTTCCCTTTAACTATGCAAAGCTATATTTCATTCTGATTAGGAGATATCATCCGTTTGCCAAAAATTGCTACTCAGGAACACTGCCTGAATACTGCTTCCACCAAAATGATCATAACTTTTATGAATAAAAGAATTACTATCTACACTCTTAACCATAGACATATAACATATCAAATATTATATCCTCAATTTTGGATAGCTCCAACTACAATATCCCACATGCACTAATCAAAACACTGTCTGCTTCTCTGCAAGTCTTCAGTAAAACACTGTGTTGACATCAATGACAATCATATTCATGAATGCAACAACAACTACTATAGAATGGGTGCCAAACACTTTAGCATTCATTTCTAACAACTTCTTCTCATCTTTTCTTTTAGATATTTTCAGATCTAGTTCCTTTCTTTCTTCATTTTTTTAAAAGTGTTGAATCCAAGACCAGTCTTATCATAGAATGGTTTTTGATACGATATTTGTTCATCAATCTTCTCACTAGTTGAATATAGCCTTTCAAGTTGTTGTTTGGATTGAGTCCATTCACCTTTCACAATTTTATTGTATTTCTCAAGTTCAGCATACTGCAAATTGACTTTCTTAAGTTCAGATGTTACTTTACAAAGTTTAGATTTTAGTCCTTCATTTTCAGTCTTAGACTTTCATTCTCAAATTTTAGATTTGCTTCATTCTTACCATTTACATTATTCAGACTAAGCTTCAAATTTTCTATCTTTAGTTCATGCTTAAGGATCTCATTTTCTTTTTCTAATTTCTCATCACAATCTTCAATAAAAACTTTGAATTCCTTTTCAAATCTCAGATCTTCCAACTTGTTTTTCAATATCTCAATGAGGTTCTTTGCATCATCATATTTTCTTTTCAAAGTGTCTCTTTCAATAGTAAGCAAGTCAATCTATTCAAGAGCTTCTTCAAGATTCTTCTGTAGTTGATCCATATCCATACAGATCTTACTCAAGCTGCTAGTCTTTCCTTGAATGATTCTTTTCCGAGTAACTAAGCTCTGATACCAATTGTTAGAAATAGGGAATACTAAGAGGGGGGGTGAATCAGTATTCTACAAACTTTATATTTTTCCCAATTATGGATATAACAGATTGTCTTTACACATACAAAACATAAGAAGTTAAACAACATGCATAGCAATAAAACTAAAGAACTCATAACAGATTATTTGTTCTTGAGGAAACCCTAGCCAAGGGAAAACCCCTGTGGGGATGGTACCCACAAAGATCAACTAATCAAAATTATCCTGTTAAGGATGTTGACCATGTTAGGAGTCTATTGCATGCATATAGTGTCTCAGTCCTGATTAAGAGACTATAGGCCTTGTTAGAAGCCTCAACCCTATTAGGAGTTGGCAGTACAAAATGTGATTACCAGATGAGCCCACTACCCAAATAAGTAATGTACAATATTTAATGATTACAAAAGTAGGTCAAGGTACATAACCTTTTACTTATTTCATCAATATCTTTTTGCTTCTCTTTCACTATCGCTATTACATATGCATCATATATCTCACTCTCTCTTATTACTTCTTGATTACATTACATTTATACAAGTTATTAGAATTAATAACTTTCCAGTCGACTATCATATTACAAAATAACTTTATCCAAGGGTTAAAATCTAGGATATCATCCCTTTATATTATTAAGTCATTATTTTGATAAACAAAATAATCCCTTAACTCTTTACCAATTCTGTCTTCATATTCTGTCATGTCAGCTTGACACTGTCTTTAGAAAAATTGTCATAACTTTTTTCGTACATGTCGTATTGACTTGCTCTCTGAGATGAGTCTTCAATAGTCATCATAGAGTCTATGTTCAAATGTAAGCACTGAAATTACTCCAGTCGACATTGCAAATAAAAACTATCTTCAGGTTTACTGATAAAATCATTGTCTCATACTTAGACAATTTCACATTGCACTCTGGCATACTAGCTCTTTGACCTGTGAAATCTTTATGTAGATCATATGTTTCCATAATGACAACATATATGTAACCAACTCAGCCAAATTGCCAACAGATTTCTACACAATCTCATTAACTTAAACTATCTTTACAAGAAGATGGCACTTGCATAGCAAGAGAGGTCCCTGAATTTGAATCTCAAACCTCTTTCATGAATCACGACCAAGGGGACAACCTCCCAAACCTTTTTGAAAAGAGAATTGATCCAATGGATAGAAAATCTACATTTCACAATTACATCTGTGGGGGAAATAATGAAAATCAAGGAAACATTAACCATGCAAATCAAGAGCCTAAAGAAACACTCGAAGACAAAGCCAAAAGGGCATCTCAAGACATTGAATTCCTTGAAATTATGGACAAACTTATAGAGAGGAATAGGGAAAGATATTTCCTTAATTTTTTCCAAAAAGGGGTGAAACTTCCTTATGACTATGATGTTTCCCAACTTAAGAAAGATAAGGAAGATGATAATCCTATAGGTTCTATGAATAAAAAATTGAAAATATTTCAACCACAAATCAATACAATGAAGAAAGTAGCTGAACCTAAGCCATTTTCCATTGAGGATTTTTGCCTATTTCCTTTTGATAAGAGCTTGGTTATGGTACCTTTCCCTCTAAATGTGGTCTTCCCCAAATGCGATATATATATGGGTAAATCAGACCCACAAGATCATCTTAGAGAATCTTTTTCTCTAAGTATCGAATTCATGCACAACACAACCTATTTATCGAGGCTTTTTTTGAGAAGTTTAGGAGGCCAAGCCATGGAATGGTTCTCAAAAATTCCACAAGGGATTAAAACATTTGAACAATTAGCTTCAAAATTTGTGACTCATTATTCCTAGAAAATAGAGTACGTAATCACCATGCTCAATCTATGTGATACAAAACAATGAGATGGTGAGCATTTTCTAGGGTTTCTCCAAAGGTTGAGAATAATATTTACATGATATCCATGAAGCATACCTAGAAAAGAAAAGATGGAAATATTTATGAATAATCTAAATATGGATATGAACTATAGGCTCCAACTTCAGTGTCCCCCTACATTTGAAAAGATCATCGAAAATGGGATCAAAATTGAAGAAGTATTGGTTAAAAGAGGGGAAATCAAGTTATTCAAAGATAATAAATGCTATACCAACACCAATAACAATCATAGCTTATCTAATTATAAAAATAATAAAGGAGCCAACAATCACAATGAAAAACTAAGACTATGGTTGAAAAAGACCAATAAAAATCTTGTGAATGATGGATTTATGGAAGCACACAACCTGAAGGCTACTCCCTTTAACTTATCAAGCTGATCAAACCCAACCTATAATGTCAACCAAATGACCAAGGCTCCTTATAATAATAGAAAAACTAACCACACCAATAACAATGCTAACAACAACAACAACAATCCCTCCAATAATTCCAATGTTAATAAGCCTAAACCATTCTTTTCCACTTATCAAAAAACAAAATTCACCTTTTAGGTGAACCTTTGGAAAAAAATTTAAGGAATTCAGTGGCCAATAAAATCATTATCATACCTGAATCAAGGCCATATGAATCACAAGTCAAGCCCAATTGGTGGAATGATTCTCATCATTGTGAATATCATCACAACAAAGGACATAAAATGAATGTATGTATGAAATTAAAACACCTTGTTCAAGATCTAGTCGACGATGGAACCATAAAAGTGGAAGGGCCTCAAAATGTTGAGGATGATACGACTTTCAAAAACCCTTTTCTAAACCATAAAAATGGGGAATCATCAAATAGCAATAACAAAAATAAAAGGGATAATGAAAAGGTAAATTTAGCCCATACTTATGACAACACCATCAATACTCTAAGTGGTGATCAAAACACCATAAATGTGATTGTGGTAAAAGAAAATCCAAGGGAAGCAACATCTAATGTTGTAACTAGGGGGAAAGCATCCAAGATCACTTTATCAGGAAGTGCCCCAAGAATTATTTTACGTAATCAAACCTCATCTTTATCCTTGAAGCAATATAATTTGGTAAAACAATTGCAAAGAAGCTCTACTCAAATTTCTATCCTAGAATTGCTAAAACTATTACCAACTCATAAGGAGATTTTGGAAAAAGCTCTTGTGGAATCTAATGTACCTTTGAATATAGAGGTTTTGATCCACAAGCATAGAGTGAAGAGAGTCATCATTGATGGGGGAACTAGCCTGAATATTTCTACCTTAAACTTGGTTAAAGCCTTAGGATTTTTTATGGAAGCTATTGAACCAAAGAATAAAATAACTATTAAATCTTACAATGACAAAGAAAGAGCCTCTGAAGGTGTCATAGTACTCCCCATTAGAGTTGGCCCAATGCAAAAATACACCATTTTCCAAGTCCTACACCTCAAATTGACATATAATATCTTATTAGGAAGGCCATGGATCTATGAAATTTAGGTTGTAACTTCAACTTATCATCAATGCCTCAAATTTCCCTACATGGAACAAGAAGTCATGGTAAGTGGGGATTCGAACCCTTTCTAATATTGTAATAACATGAAACCTATAAATGACTCCTTAGTTCCACATAAAGTAGAAGGGTCTATCTCCAAAAGAATAGAACAAGGGAAAAGCTCAAAAGATCTTCCATCTTTGAAATGAAAATAAAATGAAGAAAAATAAAGTGTTGTTGAAAATAATCAAATTCCCACTAACTTAACTACATCGAATAAAGGAAAGGAGAAATTTAGTGAGGAAAGTACCCATGATGAGAAAAAAGAAGACCAAAATAGATCTATTCAAATTTACACCAACGATGCCCATTATCAAAAGATGGATCACATGATGAAGAATTTCAAGAAGTAATTCCAAATCAAACAGAAAGGTGTAGGTGAATACTCATTGTCTATGATGGATATACCCTCATCTCCCAAATCCCATGGAAGACCATCTAGTCTACCTCATAAATATAATGAGCACTTTGTGAGGGAAAGCAATTCTTCATCCATGGATGAAGAAGACAATGAAATCTTAAAATGGCTATATAAGGATGAAGAATCAAGTGCCCATGAAAAGTGCATTCAAAACATAAGCATTCCCACTCATCAATAAGGAAAAGGATTTCAAATAATGTGGAAAATGGGATATAAAGGACAAGGGCCTTTAGGTACAAGAAATGAATGACTAATTGAGCCCATTGAAATGTCATGGAGAGATGGTAAGGAAAAGACTATATTAGGGTACCTAGAATAAGGGTATACTCAAAAAAAGTATCCTAGGGTTTATGAAAAAATCTTGTGACTAGGTTCCCAAAGTGATGAAGATTCAAACAATTGGGAGTGGGACTCATTTTCAAGTGAGTCTTGCCAAGATAAAGAGGTACATGTGATTCACACCTATACTTATAACAAGGGAAAATAGAAAGCCTCAAAATCATGTCAAAATAAAGCTTCAAGTTCTAACCATGAAGTGTTAGAAACTATGCCAAATCCAAAAGCTGAATATACTCAATGGGTAGGAGAGCCTTACGTACCATCATGGATACCTACTATAGAGGGATCTAACCCTAGGTTTAACCCAAGATATTTTTACCCTAGTTCTCTTGAACACCTAGAAGAGGCACATATCATAGATTTGAGTGATACAATGTTTGATCTGTCCATTGAGGTCATGTCCTTAAACCCTATTGAACCAACCCCAAACATCAATCCCTTGTTCCTTATCTATCCAAAACTCATTAAATGGGATTCCATCGAACCTACCATCCTCCCCACATTTGTGAATAATAACTTGGTGTACCAATACCTTAATGCAGTTGAACCTTCTTCTATCATGGAATATAAAGGAGTGAAAAAGGGAAGTATCCAACCTTTCAATTCAAAAAAAAGTGAAAAAATAAATAAAATAAAAAAATTGAAAGAATCTAATGTTGCAAACTACATTGTGGTAACATTAGATCAAAAAGAAAAATAAATAAAGAACATTTTCGAAGGTGAAAACCCAACATAGGCACCTAAGGAAAAAATTTTGGCTACTTTTCCCAAGCACTATGAGGAAAGGTCACCTATCTTAATTGAACCAACAGAGAAAGTGAACACTGGGTTAGAATCAGAACCAAGGATCGTCCATCTAGTAGCATCTTTGTCTAGTGAAGAAAGAAAGGAATTCATCAAATTATTCAAAGAAAAACAAATCAATTTTGCATGGTCATATGATGGTATGCCAGGACTAGATCCTAATCTAATAATGCATCATCTAAACATTAAAGGAGTGAGACCAATCAAGTAGAAACTGAGAAAAATGCATCCACACATAGCATTGCTTGTGAAAGTGGAGTTAGAGAAATTATTGAAAGTGGGGTTTATAAGAGCCATTGATTATGCTGAGTGGATTTCAAACATTGTGCATTTTTCCAAATCAGACAAATCTATTAGAATTTGCACAGACTTCAGGGCTTAATCTTGCATGTCCAAAAGATGATTTTCCTCTACCAAGCATAAATGCCATCGTAGATCTAATAACAAGACATTCAATATTATCGGTTATGGATGGGTTTAGTGGATATAATAAAATTAAGATAGCACCTAAGGCTCAAGACAAAATGACATTTACATGTACATGGGGGACATTATACTGGAATGTTATGCCCTTTGGTCTCAACAATGCTAGAGTGACATATCAGAGAGCCATGAAGACCATATTTCATGACATGATGCACAAGTTTCTAGAAGATTATGTAGATGATATACTTGTTAAATCCCATTCAAGGGAGGAACATCAATCCATATTAGAAAGGATATTTGCAAGATTGGAGAAATTCAAAGTAAGGCTAAATCCAAAGAAATGTGCATTCGGTATAGAATCAGGAAATCTATTAGGATACATAGTTTCTACCAAAGGAATAGAGGTAGACATTTCCAAAGTAAAGGAAATCATGGAAATGGGGGTACCTTGAAACATCATTCAAAAAAGATCCTTTCAAGGAAGGATTCAATCTATCAAAAGGTTCATCTCCCAATTAGCAAAAAAGTGCCACAATTTTACTCAACTCTTTGACAAGGACACAATTTTTAAATGGGATGAGAAATGTTAAGAAGCACTCACCTTATTAAAGAAGTACCTATTGAATCCACCTACTTTTATGCCACCATAAGAGGCAAGCCCTTAATTTTTTACATCTCAGCAACAAAACATGCATTAGGGACACTCTTTGCTCAAGAGGATGAAGATGGAAAAGAAAAGGCCATATACTACATAAGAAGAACATTGGTGAAGTATAAGTTGAACTACACATTTATTGAAAGAGCATGTTTGGCCATATTTTTTGTTTCCCAAAAATTACACCATTATATGTTATCTCACAAAATCAGACTCATAACAAAAATTGATCCTTTGAAATACCTTCTCAGCAAAACAACACTAAATGGAAGATTCACCAAATGGGTCATGGTTCTAAGTGAGTTTGACATAGAGTATGTGGACCAAAAAGATATCAAAGGCCAAGTAATAGCTGATCAACTAGCGGAGTCAACTTTACAAGATGAACATCCAATCCAAGTGGAATTTCAAGATTCTGAAATCATTAATGTCAAAAAAAAGACATGGAAATTATACTTTGATGGCTCCTATACACAACATCGATCAAGGGTCCACAATTTAAAAATCATACAAGCTATTATTCCCACATACAAATAACATAGCTTAGTATGAAGCATTGGTCATTGGCATAAAATTGGCATTAGAATGGAAAGTAACAGAGCTACAAATCTATGGAGATTCTTAACTTGTTATTAATCAAATCAATGACAAGTATCAAACTAAATATGATAAGTTAATACCCTAAAAGAAAATAATTGAGAATATTAAGAAATAATTCACTCTAATCACATTTGATCAAGTACCGAGGGATAAGAATAAAGAATTAAATGCAATGGATACTTGGGCACCACTTCTCCAAATACCAGATCAAAGCACAAGATATGAATTCCTAGTAGAAGAAGTTGAGCAACCCACATTTGACCCTTCCCATCCTCCAACCATTTTATTACTAATGGGACATGAATCACCTTGGTATGGAGCCATTTACACATACTTAAAAGACTAAATCTTACCCTTGGAAAAAACAAAAAATCAAAAGAAAACCTTTATCTAACAAGCCTCTCGCTATAACCTGGTATCTGATACGTTGTATCGCAAGAGTCTAGATGGAATGCTTTTAAGGTGTCTAGAGAAAGAGGAATCAACCATAGCCTTACAATAAATTCATGAGGTAATTTTTGGGTCGCATTTGAATGGTTTAACCCTAGTTAAGAAACTTCTTAACATAGGATATTTTTGGCCTTCTATGGAAAAAGATCCTTGTCACTTTGTAAAAACTTGTCATAAATGTCAATACCATGGGAACTTAATCCACGTGCCATCATAAGAACTCCATCTTATGACTACATCATGGCCCTTTTATCAATGGGGTTTGGATTTGATAGGAATGATTTATCCACCATCTTCAAATGGTCATAAATTCATCATTATTGCAATGAAATATTTTACCAAATGGGTGGAAGTTGTATCCTTATCCTTATCCACTACCCCAAGAAAGAAAATATCCTTGTTCATATTAAATCACATAATCTTTAGATATGGTGTTCCTCATGCAATGATAATGAATAATGCAAAAAAATTATAGAATAAGGACTTGAAAGAACTATGTACAAAATTTCATGAAGTACACCACTCATATTCAATATACTACCCATAAGGTAATGGACAAGAAAAAGCTACAAACAAGAAAATATTAAAAATATTGAAGAGGACTATGGATAATTCAAGTAGAGATTGGCACATTCAAATAAACCCTACTCTATGGGCTTATAGGACAAGTATTAGAACTCCAATCAGAGCTACACCATTCTCACTAGTTGATGGAGCAGAAGCAGTTTTACCTTTGGAGGTAGAAATTCCATCTTTAAGAGTCTCATTATATGGGTTACTAAGTGAAGAAGACTATAGGGTGGCTAGGTTTCATGAACTAGAGCTATTAGATGAAACACAACAACAAGATTTTGACCAATTAAAATTTTATCAAAATCGAATGTCAAGGAACTATAACAAGCACATCAAACTGAGGAAATTCCAAATAGGTGATTTAGTGTTGCGAGAAAACCCCAAAAACCAAGTAGAAAGAGAAAAGAAATTAAAATGAGAAGAAAACTAGTTAGGACCTTTTGTGATCAATTTGTCTTTTGGGACTGCCGCCTATAAACTAGATGATTATGGAGGAGAAGATTTGCAAGAACCCATCAATAGTATACACCTAAAAAGGTTCTACACATGAAGCAATTGAAAAGGGTATAAAGAAAAAGAGTATCAAGGAAATCAGATGAAAGAAAAATCCTATTTATTGTACATAGTCAAAAGAGATCTTGAGAATATCAAAACATTGAAAAATAGAAAAGAGAAAACAAATCATAACAGAAGAAAAGATCAAAATCAATGGAAAATTGAGCCTAAAGAAAGATAAAAACATTCAAAAATGATCATCAAAAAAATGTTCTCCTAGTGAAAACCTAGCAAATAGGTGCCTTGATGATATGAAATTTAAAAAAAAATTGAAAAAAAAGAGAAAATACAAAAAAATAAAAAAAGAGAGAAAAAGTGCCTTGGTGAAAACCTAGCAAATAGGCACCTTGGAAGCAAAAACAAAATAATCTTGAAAAAAAAAGACCAAATCCATTCAATCAGTGAAAACTTGGTAAATAGGTGCCATTGAAAGTCCAAGTAAGTCTCATGTCTAGTGGTCATCCTTGTAAATATTGTATTCGCTAGCATTTGTATATATTGCATAATAAAACCCCATAGTTGCATTTGTAAGTACCTAAAAATTTTGTCACCAAATCTGCAAAATGTCCCAAGTCCAACAAACACACTCACATCAAACTGGGGGAAAATCTACTCTAAAGGATGAATGATTCATCAAAGAAAACATCAATCTAACACCAAATCATTTCATCAAAGCACAAGTGAAATACTTACACAATCACATCCTAATCCTGACATCATCCAATAAATGCAAAATTTTGATCCAAGATCTCACAATGGCCTTGTCTTTATCAAGATTAAAATTATGAAATGGATAGAACTATGCTTGAAATATGGATTTGAAAAATGATGCAAATTTTTTCTAAGTGCTGACTTGATTCATGAAATCATGTCTTTCTAGCATATCAATGAAAGTTTTTAAACTAGACAAGCTATGATGAAAGCATGATATTTTATTGGTTTTTGAATGACTATCTTAAGGTCATGGTTTTAAAGTATGTATCATTCTTCTAATGACTTGATCATCAAAGAGTCATCAAGGACATGTACATATGGAAAAATTGAGATCTTTGTTTGTTTACGCAACATGATACCTTGAATATTTTGATGTTAAATATCATAATACCAAAATCCACTTCCAACACAGAATCTGACGAAATTGGTATTCATACTCTCATGATTGATTTCAATCAATGATAGTTGTACCAAGAATGGGAAAGCAATAAAGGGAAAGGAAAGAGGTGTTCATATCATCATGGTTGAACCAATGATGGTTGTACTAATTTCGGGTTTCAAAACTTCTCAATAATGAATATAAGCTCCTAATTTTTGAATAGTGACAGCTAGCTCTATTCATCCTAGATTAAATGCATTTAAGGTATTTTCCTTTCTTAGTTTGAAAACATATTTGAAAAAGAGAAAAATAAAAGGGGGTGGAGTTAAATCAAAAATCAAAAATCAAATGTTCTTCAAAAACTATATGTGATAGAGTGTGTTGGAAATAAAAAATAAAAAACAAAAGGTTCCTTGCATTAGATTAATTTTATTTAAATCATATTTGATTTAGATTCATCTCATTCCTTGTAATCTTGCATCCATTTAGGGCATTAACCTTATTTCATTAGGATTCATTGCATTAAGTTGCATTCATTTAAAAATTAAATCATTGCATTATCATTATAGTTTCATATCATTAAGTTTATTTTAAATTACATTTTCATTAGTTTGCATACATGTAGTTTGTTCCATTCATTATCACTCATCATATCATTAAGTTCATTTAAGATAGCATGGCATTAGTTTGCATTCATTTTAAATTCTCATCATGTAGTTGCATTAATTACATCATTTCAAATTACATCATTAGGACATTATTAATTGCTTTGCATTTAAAGTCAGCTCATTGATACATTGCATTTCATATATGTGCATTTCATCAAGTTCATTACATTTAAACATTGAATTATATTCAAACAATTAAGTGTATTAGGTCATTTCATTTACATCTAAGATCATCCATTTATCATTTATCATCACATTCAGCATTAACCAAATTAAATCATCAAAATCCATAAATTACATCATATAAGTGCATCCATTGCATTTACATCTCATTTTTGCATCCATCACATTACATTGCATTATCCATAACATCATAAAATGCATCCATAAGTACCATCACATAGCATTAATCATTAAACCATTACATATTCATCATTGTGCATCATCATATATCATAAAAATTAAACCATGTATCACATGCATCCATATACTCTATGTCATGTAGATAAGACAATCATTTTCATCAATAGGAACATAAACACATGCATTTATTTCATAAACAATATTTGACAAGCATAAAAAAAAAGCCTATAGAGATAGAATCGTGTAGATTTGCATATCATATAAAGCACTTGTAAATGAGTCCAACAGATAATGACATCATATAAAGTAAATCTATCAATGAGTATCAAAGTCCATGGTATCATCAAAGTCCATCATAATATGAGAATCAAAAGTCCAAAAAGCATAACAAGTATCAATCATAAATGAACATTATCTGATAAAAGAATAATGATACAAATGTCTCGATATCAAAAATGATCATCATAATATACATCAAAGAATGCATCAATCACATAATGTCAACTCCCAAAACCACCAACACCATCAGGACTAGGACCTAAGTCTAGACCCCAAATCAAGCTCGCCTGTAGTCTGTGCTAACTCATGGTAGCTGTGAATGCATGCATCATGCTACCTAGCTGACTAACCTACTACCTAATCTCTAACACATCAGACTACATAACTTGAAAATGAGAAACTCACACTTGAGCCTCTGTTGGAGGAGCCTAAGTAGATGGAGCCTATGGAGGAGCCTATGGTGGAGCCATGGAAGAAGAAGAAATGGAAGAATAAGGAATGGAAGAAGAAGGAAGAGATGAAGAAGATGGAATCAATGGAGGAATAGGATCATGTGGAGGAGGAGGAGGTGTCGAAGGACCCTATGCCTAATTGAGAAAAATATGTGCTGCCTATGCATCCACATCAGCAACAACCTGTGCACCCACCTACCTATATACTCACACTCTATGCTGACCCCATCTGGCCAGTCTATCCACCCTAACCTGATGGAGTGATCAAAATAGATCACCCCTCACTCTCACCTGACCACCCCTCATTCGTACACCACCTATAGGAGGAATAGGAGAAGCAACAATAATAGGGATACCAGCCCAACCTCATCATCTATCCCGTCACCCCCATCATCCTTGCAAACCCCATTTTTTACCACCATCACCATCCCCACCATCATCATTTGAATCCTCCTTTATCCCTAGTACTGGCTCAACTAGATCTTTGAATCTAGGAAAAGGGTTCTGAATGAACCACTGTGCATAATCATCCATCATCCTAGGATCAACTATGTGGTCTCTCATATCCCATGCAAGGTGGGGCAGCTGTAAAATCTCATCCTAGGTTGTTTGGTAATAAATCTGAGGACCCCAAAGGGATCTCTCAACCTACACTCGAGCATATAGATCTAAACCCCGTGACATCCCCTATGTGTGACTGAACTGACGTAACACTCTTAGGAAGAAAAATCACTCTATAATCAAGGGTGTACACCCTATCATCTATCAAGGCATGCACATGTATGGTAACTTAGCTCTATCCTTAGACCGGGTGTCACATATGATATATGTTCTCCATACCACCTAATCAATACCATCAATAATATGATGAGAGTAATCTAACTTGTCCAAGTGGGCCTAGACAACCATGCCCTCATACATCCAAGCGAAAGGAAACCTACATCCCGATGTCGAATAGAGATAGGACAAGTAATGGGAATATTCTCCCATGTCCACAACTAAAGGAGGACCACTCCATCCAAGAGTGTAGCCCCGTGCCAATAAAAAACATCACACATCTCATGACATAGTTGGGCCAGTACACACAAACCCCAATCGAACCTATGAGGTTGTGCAATCATATCCTTGAGGATCCAACCCCAACCAAGGGAAAAACCATGACCTCATCGATCATCAACCAGAAAGCCACCAACAAGTGCACCAAGAACAACAAGAAGCACAAAGATCTACAAATAACCATCAGCATAATGTCTCATCATATACCTAATCATAGTAGATGAGCTCCCCATGTGTCGGGATGTGTAGGAACTGATGGACATCCTCAAGAGTGATGGTCATCTCTCCCATCAATAAGTGAAAAGTGTTATGGTTAGAGTGCCAGCGCTCTTCTATAGCTGTAAGTAGACCTCAATTCATGTAGAATTGAGGGAGAGAGATGGAAAGATAGCCCACATATACCTATCACTCGGTGCTCTGCTGCACTCTACTCAAATGATCAATCATCTCAAAAGGTAAATGGTACAAGCCACAGACATTGAGCTTTTTAAGCTCAACCTGGAAAAGAAAGTTTAAACACAACAGACATCAAAATCATTACATATTGGATCATCTTAAGTCAATCAAACCTAATCAAACCACAATCAATTTTCCTGATTCTACTTAGAGAAGATGGAAAATTTATCATCATCTAGCATCTAAATCAAGATTGACCATCAAACATTCAATATGACATGACTCAAATTGACATCATATGACTCTCTATCAACCAGACTCAAAACCTAAGCCAATCGACTAATTCACAACATCAAATGGATCAGAAAATAGACTTAGAGACATGCAAATTTGACCAAACAAAGTGTACACACTATTTAATTACTTAAAAGTGCTAAAAATCAAAAGCGCAACTTAAATTATCAAAAGCGCATTAGAAATTATCATTCATGCTACAATAAAGTGTAAGCATTACAGAACTTAGTACGTGCTACAGGAAACCCTTGTACATGCTGCTAAAAATTTGAAGAGCATAATTAAATTTGTAAGCATTGCAGGAAAGGGAGAATACAAAATGTGCCCTGGCTCTCACATTTGAAAGATCTTCTAAACGGTGTGTACACAATGTGAAATACCATAAAAGAATGGTGTACGCACTGCTAAAAAAATTTTAAAAAGGAAAAAGAGGGTTTATCCTAGAAAAATAAAAAAATTTCAAAATTTAAAGCAAAAATCAGACAAATCAAGTTGTTGGGGTACATACCGGAGGTCTGTAGCCAGGTGGACGCTAATATCGGCACCCTCACTCGAACCTATGCTCTTGAATCAGGATCACCATCGTGAAAAGGGTCAAGAGGGGGTCAGACTGAAATGTCAAAAGGGAAGGTAAAAATGAATAGTAAAAAGGCCTTTTACCCCTATATATAGCCCAGTTTGACCTAAAAGGGGTACTTTTTACCAGAAAATGACCAGGGACCTAAAATTTTCACCCATTCAGCAAAATCAAGGTAATTTGTCATCATATCATCATGAATACATTAATAGAAATAAAATAAAAATTCTTTATTAATTGAACTCATTCAACACTAATTGATAAAAAAATGCAATATCTTTCACCTGGATCAAATTTCATTTCATTTCAGAGGGGGCATACACTTGGACAATCAGGACAGATATCATAATCATCAAATCAGGAGCATAACATCAAATCAAAGCTTAATCTTTCATCAAAAAAAAAATTTCTTAATAATCAAGTGGTGCATCAAACATCGAATTAGATCAAATCAGGCAACATATCATCAGGATGACCATCAAAAACTTCAAATCAATCAAAACTGCATCAATCCTAACATCAAAATCTACATCTTCTATCAAGCATCAAATTGAACATCGATCTAATCAGGACTTCGCATCAAAATGATCGGGAGATTCTTTGAACCAATACGCTTCACACATTGATTCAAAGAGGGGCATTTGTAATCACCTAAAAATGGAGAATATTAAATCATGTTAGCAACCAAGCAAAATCAAAGCAATAAAATCAAATCAAGATAAAGTCAAACCAAAATTGCAATCAAGCCATAATCCAAATTCAATTGAAAATAAAAATCCAATAAATCAATTTAAATCTAATAAATCAATAAATTATGCAATTAATCTAATTAATTGTATAGTTTAATTTAAATCAAATCAACCCATTTAAGGGGTACACATGGTTAAACAAATTAAATAAATTTAATTAATAAATCCTAATTTTCCCTCAACACCACATGGGAGGAAAATGTCTCAACCAATAGGATTTAAGGATCAAGCTCACATGGATCAAGCTCAAGATGAATCTCAATCACACATAAGGTGAGAGCATCTTGGCCACCCATTTTGTCTCTTTGTCTCAAGCTTTGAGGATAATTCATTTAAATGGTCTCCAAAGGTAGAACCATGGAATAAACCTCAACTCAACCATGATCAACTCAACTACACCCCCTACCCTTGCCAAAATCTATAAAAGGAAGGCTAAAATCTATCAATTATCATCCACAAATCTAAGAATAGCATCAAACCTCTTGCAATTTTAAGCTAGAAAGGAAAATTTAGTACTAATTAAGGCTTAATTTAATTAGGAATTGAACTTTTAGTTTACTTATCATTCAATTCTCATTTTAGGGCTGTCACTAATGGAATCTTGCTAAGAGCTTTGCATTAGCAAACCTAAATACAGGTCCATAGAGTGCTTAATTGTCATTTCTTTTCTTTATAAATAGCTTACTCTTTCTGGTAATTTAGTTATTATTTTCATTTATTTGTAATACTAATTCTAGGTTATTTCCATAGCACACAAGAACCAATATAATGACACAAATATCAAAGCATAAGAGGATATTTCTCTAGAGTACGGGTGAGGTTATTTCCACAACATAGTCCTATATGTTAGGATTCTTCCTAGGAGTCATATACTTTGGCACCCTCATATGACCTACCCCATTGGCTACAATGACCCTAGTACTCCAAAAGGACCTATGTAGACCATTTATTATTATTTTATCTTGTTAATAATTTTTATTAAACCCTTATCCATTCCCAACCATTTTAATTAAACTTAGGTTTCCTTCAATCTCACCCAAAGGCTATCTTAGCGACATCCACGACCCAAGATCCTAGAGTGAGCCACTCACCTAGTGCACCTAAGAACCTTACATAAAATCCCTCTGGAAAAATTCAAGACTCTACAATAAGATATCCCTCCCTTGGGTTCTTAGGTGTTTTCCTATGATCCACATCATTAGGAAAAATCTCAACCCTAAAATGGAGTATGATAGTGTGTCCCACTTTTGGCCAACTTTGACACAGAGATCAACATTCTAAGACAAATCTTCACTTTCGAACACCTATTGCCGCAAAACTATTAAGAATTTGGAGATGATGTAAACTAGAGTCTTTTAGAATTTTCTTTATAGTTTCTAAATATGTATATTTAAAAAAAATTAAAATTTATTTAAATTCATTTTTCCTTGTCCTTCGAAAAGTGGTTTGTGTGAAAAACTATGTTTTTAAGGAGTTACTGTCACTTGGATCAACATTACTTTTTTTAAAATATGATAATGATGTAATTATTTTTATATTATATTTGTAACTTCAATATCTAAAGGATGCAATTGGTTTCATTCATTTTGGGTCAATATTTCATAGTTTATTAAGTTCTAAAGTGACAGTAATTGTAATTTACACATAAAGTCACTTGGATCGCTCTAACTTGATCTGTGTATATCAAAATTCATTTTTTCTTTTTTTTTTATAGAAAAGTAACACAAGTACTCTTTTCCTACATATTTTTCATAAATTTTTTTTGTAATTTACCATTTTTCCCGAAGTCTAGAAGAGACAAGTTGTTGAATGACTAAACAACCTATGTTTAGTTAAAGTAATATTTAAAAGTGATAATGAACTCAATATGTATTAAAATTATATTCATTAGAAAGCTTGTTTTGAATAGCATCATACTACATAAATGGATTCATTTGATTTTCCAAAATATAAAGTCGAAGAGATTTTTTGTCAGCATTTTAATAGGTGCGAAGGAGACTCCATTATAGGTATGAATTAGGAGTATAGATGTTATATCAAATTTTTTTTAATCTAAGAGGATTTGAGCTAACCATTTGGAATTAATTCCTTCAAATGGGACCTCTCAAGGCTTAAATCATCATATTTTATAAAAAATATGTTATTTCAGCAAAAATCAGCATGTCTAAAAAAGTGGGACACACTATTGTGGGACCACCCTTTAAATCCATAAAAAATTCAACCATACTTTTAGCCTTTTTGGTTGGTATTACATCCACCTACTTTGTCAAATAATCAGTGGCCACCAAGATCAACAAATGAAAAAAAATTGATTTGCATTCTATCTCACCCACAAAGTCAATATCCCACTTTGAAAGGGGACTTGCACATCCTCTAGTCTCAATGGAACTTTTTCCTGAAAATTTGATTTTTCTACAAAACATCTGGCATACATCACACTTCTTGACTAATTGGTGTTCATCCTTTAACATTGTTGGCAACTAGAAACTAACCTTCAAGATTTTATGTGCATTTGTTTTGGAAATATAATGCCCTCCACATACTCCACTCTGCATTTTTGATAGAAAATTTTCAGCTTGGGTCTGGTCAACACACTTGAGCATGACACCATCTGTATTTTTCCACCATATTTTATCACCTATTATTATATACTCAAAATCATGCAATTCTAATGTCATCTACTTATTATCTTCCATATTCTCAGTACATGGAATTTTTGCAAGTAGTAAATTATGTCTGCGTACCACTCATAATTATCCCTGTCATAGATATAAGCGATGCATTCTTCTTCAACAAAAGTGACATGATTAGCATCAAGATTTATTTGAGCCATTAATTTATCTAATCCTTCTCCCCTTACTAGCTTAGTAATTTGTATTTCAATATTAAATTCTTTGATCCTATTGACCCATCTACATCTTCTTCTTGAGACTTCCTGTTGTGTGAAGATATCTTTGACTGTAGCACTAGGCACATAAGAAACCATTGTTTCTCAACCTAAATATTATCTAAATGCTTTAACTATCTTAAGTATTTCTTAGACATATTTTTCACTTTTCTCATATTTAATCTCAACAACTTGTAATGATTTTCTAAAAAATGTTGTAATTCCCCTCTATCCCTAACATGTGATTGAAGTACTAAGGGGTGTAACTCAAACACTAGGGTTGTTTGAGGACACGTTTTCATTTAATTGATTGGTTCTAAATGTTTAAGTTTGATTGTGGTATGTGTATACTTTTAAGATACCTTAACCAAGTAGATGTGATACATTGTGAATGTGTTTGATAATATGCTTTCTCATTATGATCTTGAATATTGCTTGGAAAAATATCTCATATGATATGTGATGATCCCCTTTCTGTATGGCGATCTTGTATCCTGATGATGATTTACCTTCTTTTATTGCAATTACATGGTTATGAATTTTTTAAGGAAATTTGATTTCCTATCTAAATTATTATTTTCAAAAAAAATATTTATATGTGACCTTTTTGACAATTTACTAATTGGATTTTAATCCAATAGCTCATTAATGCTATAATATAGGTATTTAAACTTTATTGGTTAGATAATTATTTTTAATCAAATTGATTTAATATTTAGTATATAACTTTATCAATATTTGCATAAATTAATTAATTGGAAATATCATTAACTTAAATATTATTATATTTGAATTAAGATTTTAATGAGATTAATAAAATGTGAGCATTAAGTAGAGGATATTTAATATATGATAATTATGTAATTAATAGTTAGTTTATTATTAAACCTAGATCAATACCTATTCATTTAGAAACTTAATAAAAGAAGAATTTATTAGAAATTTCATTAAGGGTCAAGTTATAATATAATCATTCAGTGGGATAATTTTTGTCAACCTTAGTCGAACTAATTATCCACTATTGAATTTAAACCAAGAAGGAGGTTGACCAAGTCAACATTGGACATGATGCCCCTTGGTCCCATCCAAGGTCCACATCAGATAACTGGGAACTGCAACTTGTTAGTCAAATTAGATAACTTTAGTGTTTTAATAAAAGTATTGTTGGTGTGTTTTTGCCCAACTTTTGTGCATGACATGTATTGACTCCACCTGTCTACATACATTTGAGTGTGCCAAGTAAAATCCTCAAAAAATTATTGATTTAGAGTGTTGGAGATTTGCCAGTAGGCCAGTACTAACTATATGTTTGTCATTGATGACAACATATGGAAAGTAGCATGCATGGAAGTCTTATGCAATAGGATTTCAATATATGTAGCATGGACATGATATTAGCATGATATCATGGGCATAGAGGTTAACTATTAGTATAGACAATTATATTGTAGCTAGTGTCAGCAGTGTTCCTAACAGAGTAATAAACAGTGTTCTGTGTATGGTTGTCTGTATAGTTATCATGGATCCTTGCATGCTTGGATATATGTTGAAAATATGTTAGTGATGTTTTAGTTATGGACGCATATTCTAATGATGAATGCAAGTGAATTTATGTAGTCACTATTCGCCAGTAGCAGTTTCTTGTGTTTGTTCAGAAGAGATGACAGAGATTTTATTGGTTCTTGAGTTGCACCTATCTTGAGAGTATGCGCCCTTAGATTTAACCTTGGAGAAGTGTTATTGATGTTCGGTTAAGAGTGCATAAGTTAATTCATCTTATAGAAAAAGTTTCAGTTGTTTTGGTAGAGCCGATAGTGTGTAGTGTGTGTCTACAATTATTTTATCAAACAGGTCCCAGAATGAGTTATTGACTACTCTTACTCCTGAATAAGAAAGCAAGATCAATGTCCTTGATGAGACCATGTAGCTTAGATAAAATTTCAAGAGAGAGACCTTGATCAACAAGATCTCATCTTTTTAGATTTCAAGATTGAAGACACAACCAAAGAGTGAAACAGCTTTCAAAGCAATAGTTCATGGTAAGAAATCTGCAAACACTTCTAGTAATTTTGATGATGATGATGATGAAGATAAAATACTAGATGAATTTATGGCTATGATTTCCAAAAGAGAAAAGAAAGGAAAAGGAAAATATGAAGGTCAATTACCATTTAAGTTCTTTTCATGTAATAAGATTGGTCACTTTGCATCTAAGTGTCCCACTAGAGCTAGAAAGTTTAAAAAGGATTACAAGCCTAAGTATTCTAAGGAATGCTACTATGTTGCAGATGGAGTTTCAGATGAAGAATCTGGTGAAGAAGAGATTGGATTCATTTCTATTGTAGACAAAATGATTAACAAGATAGTTCATGTAGACAATAAAGAGAATCTAGAGCTAGCATTGATTTCACAAGATGACATAAGGACAGACTGGATTATAGATAGTGGTTGTTCACATCACATGACAAGTGATAAAGTTAGGTTTGTTCATTTGGACAAATACAATGGAGGTATGGTCAGATTTGGAGACAACACTCTTAAACCTATAGTTGGTAGAGGATCCATCACTTTGGATGGAAAGAACGGTACTGATGATGTTCTTTATGTTGATGGTTTGAAACATAACCTTCTCAATGTTGGATAGTTACTTGGAAAAGGCTATCGGTTGGAGTTCAAAGATGATAAATGCATCATTAACAAAAAATATGGTGTTATGATTGCATCAAGCATAAAGACAAGAGGTAATGTTTTTCAATTCAATTCAGAAGCAAGTTGTTTTGTTGCTAAAGTTGATAACAGTTGGTTATGGCAGAAAAGACTATGTCATATCAATTTTGATAACATAGTAAAGATAAGAAATGTAAAGATAGTAAGAGATCTTCCTAGCATAGAAAATATAGTTGACACTATATGCAAGGAATGTGTGATGGGGAAGCATGTGAGAAATTCATTCAGGAGCAAGAAGAATTTGACAGAGAACAAGTTGGATCTGATTCATACAGACCTATGTGGTGCAACTCAAACAAGATCATACTATGGTGAAAGGTATTTCATTTTGTTTTTTGATGATTATACTAGGATGATGTGGGTTTCATTCTTAAAAGATAAGTCAGAAGCTTTTGATAAGTTCAAAATATTCAAAGCTAAGGTTGAGAATGAATCTTGATTAAAGATAAAATATTTGAGATTAGATAGAGGAGGAGAATTCACCTTTGATAGATTTTATGAATACTACAAAGAACATAGCATAAACAGACAGTTAAGTACACCTAGAATCCCTCAGTAGAATGTAATTTCAAAGAGAAGGAATGGGATCATTCTTGATACAGCACTCACCATTATGATAGAACAAAATGTTGCACACACCTATTGGAGAGATGTGTTCAATACAATAGTCTATACCATCAATAGAATTCAATTAAGGCCCGACACTGACAAAATACCTTATGAGCTATAGTTTGGTAATGTTCCCACAGTAGAATACTTTAGAATCTTTGGAAGCAAGTGCTACATCAAGAGGGATGAAGCAGTAGGCAGGTTTGATGCAAGAAGTGATGAAGGTATTTTTCTTGGTTACTCTACTAAAAGTAAAGCTTATAGATGTTTCAATTTAAAATTGAAAAAGATCATTGAAAGTGCTCATGTAAAGATTGATGAAAATTTTATGATTCAAGAAAGATATCATGATTACTCACCCATGATTGAAGAAGAACCTAGACCCTCTACTAGTGAGATAGTTATTGAAGAAATGTTTGATAGTATTGATGTGTTATTCAATGACCCTGAGACAAGTGAAGAAAATACTCCTAAAGATGATGAGTCAACATCACCTAAAGTTCCAAAGTTTACATCAAGAAATCATTCCAAGGAAGACATCATTGGAGATCAGAGCGTCAAATTCTTAACAAGATAAAAAGCAAAGAACTCAGCTAGCAATAAAGCGGTGTGTTTACTATCTCAGATAGAACCTTTAAGTGTTGAAGATGCTTGTATTAATTTAGATTACCATGATGCTATCAAGGAAGAACTTGACTAGATTGTTAAAAATGACACTTGGGAACTGGTCCCTAGACCTAGTGATAAAAATGTGACTGGAACAAAGTGGATATTTAGAAACAATATGAATGAAGATGGTACAATAGTAATAAACAAAGCAAGATTAGTATGTAAAGGATATGCAAAAAGAGAGGGCATTGATTATTCAAACACTTTTGAACCTGTGAGTAGATTAGAAGCTATTAAGTTATTTCTAGCCTATGCTATAGTTAAAAACTTCAATGTTTATCAGATGGATGTCAAGTCAAAATTCTTGAATGAAGACTTAAAAGAA
The DNA here is from genome assembly GCA_027943335.1 of Chamaecyparis obtusa. Classification (NCBI taxonomy): domain Eukaryota; kingdom Viridiplantae; phylum Streptophyta; class Pinopsida; order Cupressales; family Cupressaceae; genus Chamaecyparis; species Chamaecyparis obtusa. The sequence goes on along the minus strand of BSBK01001846.1, from coordinate 183,591 downwards.
GAAGTATACATTGAGAAGCTAGAAGGATTCACCTTATCAGACAGACCTGATATGGTATGCAGATTGAAGAAAGCCCTCTATGGACTTAAGCAAGCCGCTAGAGCATGGTATGAGAGACTAAATGGATACTTAACAAAGATTGGATTCAAGAAAGGAGCAACAGATTCTAATCTATTCATTAGAGAGACATCTGAAGGTTTTCTTCTTGTAGCTATATTTGTTGATGACATTAGCTTTGGAGGTAATGACAAAATCAGTGCTAAATTTTTCAAAGAAATGTAGGATGAGTTTGAAATGAGTATGATTGGTCCTATCAAGTACTTTTTGGGACTAAATGTGTAGCAGATAGAAAAAGGGATTTTCATAAATCAATCAAAGTATGTGAAAGAGATACTGAAGAAATTCAAAATGGATGATTACATGCTAGTAGGAAATATTATGATCACTAGATGCAAGCTTACAAAAGAAGATGACTCACCAACAGTAGATATAACATTGTATAAGTTTATGATTGGTAAACTCATATATCTTACTCAGACTAGACCTGATATTTCCAATGTAGTTGGCATAGTTGGAAGATTTATAGCTGAGCCTAAACAAAGTCACCTCATGGCAGTAAAGAGAATATTCAGATACTTGCAAGGCACTATAGATTATGGTCATGGTATCCTAATTCAAAAAATGTTGAGCTTCATGTGTACACTAATGCAGATTGGGTAGGATGTGTTGATGACTGAAAGATTACTTTAGGTGGAGTAGTGTTTCTTGGTGATAGACTTGTCACTTAGATAAGAAAGAAACAAAACTATATTTCTCAGTCAACAGCAGAAGCAGAGTATGTTGCAGTAGCCTTGAATTGTTCTACAATTGTTTGGATCAAGAAAATGATAAAATATTTTAGAATTCAGATTGATTATCCTATTGTTATTCACTATGACAACACTAGCACTATCAATATGTGAAAGAACCCTGTGATGCATGCAAAGACAAAGCACATTGAGATCAAGTATCACTTCCTAAGAGAGAAAGTGGCAGAGAAAGAAGTCAAGTTAGACTATGTGAGTACTAAAAAATAGTTGGTAGATATATTCACAAAGCCCTTGCCTAAGGATACTTTTGAGTATCTCAGGGAGAAGTTGGGAGTCATTCCCTTCCTTGTTTCTACTTAGAAGAAAGAAGGAAAGACATCAATCCTCCAGAACTGGTGGAAGGTTGACTACTCTACCTCAGGAGTAGTACCAGTGCTTAAAATGAATGGTGCCCTTTTCCATTGATGTCAAAGGGGGAGTATATATAGAGTCATGAAAAACAAAGGAGTAATATAATAAGGGGGAGCGACATTTAGTTATGACAATAGTATAGTTGAGGAAATGGAGAATATTAGAAAATATTGCAGCAGATGAAGGATTCATCTTTGGAGGAGCTTTAAAGAGGAAATGAAAAATGTTATAAAAGAAATATTCATTTGGGTTGGTGGTGGTTTTTCATTCCACATGTTTCCATCAATGTCAAAGGGGGAGATTGTTAGAGATTTGCCAGCAGGCCAGTACTGATTGTATATTTGTCATTGATGACAACATATAGAAAGTAGCATGTGTGAAATTCTTATGCAGTAAGATTTTAGTATATTTAGCATGGACATGATATCATGGGCGCAGAGGTTAACTGTTAGTATAGACAGTTATATTGTAGCTGGTGTCAATAGTGTTCCTGAAAGAGTAATAGACAGTGTTCTGTGTATGGTTGTTCATACAGTTATCATGGAGCCTTGAACTCTTGGATATATGTTGAAGACATGTTAGTGATGTTTTAGTTATGGATGCATAGTTTGATGATGAACGCAAGTGAAGTTATGTAGTCACTATTCGCTAGTAGCAGTTTCTTGTGTTTGTTCAGAAGAGCTGACAGAGATTTTATTGGTTCTTGAGTTGTGTCTAACTTAAGGGTATGCGCCCTTGGAGTTAAGTTGGAGAAGTGTTATTGATGTTTGGTTAAGAGAGAATAAGTTAATTCATCTTACAGAAAAATTTTCAGTTGTTTTGGTAGAGCCGACAATGTGTAGCGTGTGTCTACAATTGTTTTATTAGATAGGTCCCAGAATGAGTTGCATGCATAATAGAGCTGATATAATGTTTGTTGGAGTTTATTATAGTTTCTCTAATACAATTTCAAGGTGGTTTTAATAGGCTGACTTGATTATATCATTTGGAGGAAAGATATTTATAGGCAGTCATTTGTGATTGTTGAAGTGTGGTTCATGGTTAATTAAGTAGAGAAGAGCAGAGTGTGCGAAGTGTTGAGCCATCAGAATAAAGTCTATGTGTCCAAGTAAAGTACTTGTTCTATTCATTGGAACTGATACAGATAGCAGGTCAAAGCTTTGTTCACCAAGATCCATCTATAGTGTGTATCTATTATTCAAGAAGGTTGTAGCCTTTGTCCATTTGAGTAGTGATCTCTCAGAGAGTGCATCCTCTCTCCTAATAGGGACAATTGTAAAAGACTCCTAATAGGGTTTGACCCTTGACTAGGTCTACTGTACTTAATATATTGTAAAGTTACTCCTAACAGGGTAAAGGATCTTCTAACAAGGCTTATTATACACTAGTATAGAATAGTAGTGGGTATCAAGTCCCACTGAAGTTTTTACCTATTTGGGTTCCCCTTAACCAAAATATTGGTGGTGTGTTCATGTCTTCTTTCATTGTGTTTATGCTTTATGTTTAAGTATACTTAATTGGATAAAAAATTGAATCTTGTAAATATCTGATTCACTCCCCCCTCTTAGTTATCTCTTGAGACTATTCCTAACATAGAGATGGTCCCAAAGTCTACACATGAAAACCTTAATGGCCTTACACTTGTGCTTAGCTAGTTGTTTTGACCCAAGTGGGTGGATTTGTTATCTTTTTTACTTGATTGATCTTTTATTATTTTGGGTGTTTTGGTTATATTTCTTATGTCTCATGAGCCTTCTTGATGTAGGAGCATTTTGCATCACAAAATAAAAGGGGGCATGATAAAAATTAAAAATTAAAAATTAAAATTAGAAAAAAAAGAGAGGAAAAAAAAAAGGGGAAAAAGAAAAAGAAAAAAAAAAGAAAAAGAAAAAGAAAATTAATTTTCCAAGGTGCATAGGTGGAATAAAAGAAATAAATAAATAAATAAATAAAAAGAAATCATTTCATTTATCGTGGTGTGTAGGTGCCATTTTAAAAATTTGTAGAAAGTTCTTGCATTTAATATTTGTAGCTAGGTAGTTACACCTTTCTATTTTCTTATTGGCCCACAAAGGCAATATAATTTTCTAATTGGCCCACATGGTGGTACTAAATATTAATTGGGTGGGTATTTAATATTTGTATCAAGGTAGTTGCATCTATCTTTTATCCCACATTGGTTGTGTTGTAATATCTTGGGTGGTAAATGCATATATAAAAAAGACATATGAGCATTCATAAGCAAGCGCTCAAGTTGTAGGATCTTGTATTGGGGAAGAAGCTCTCAAGTTAAAGCTTTTGGATTGTAAGCTTTGAGGATGTAAGATCTCTCATGTTGTAAGATCTCTCAAGTTGTAATAATTTTCAAGTAGTAATGTATGCTTTGTAAAATATTTTGTCTTCTCTTTGTCTTCATGTTGTTATGTTTTTTGTTATAAGTTGGTAAGGGTGGTGTGGCCCTTCATTAGTGGTATCAGAGTAGATGCACCCTTCATTAGTGGTATCAGAGCAAGTTTTCTGAGTGTGTAGACAGATTGCCGAGCGTGAGGTAGTTTGCACTAGGACTTTGGGTTGGGTGAAGTTTTTCTTAAGAGGATGCGAGTATGAAGAAGAGAAAGAAGAAGATGACTTTTATGATTGGATGGATTCTTAGAATTCTTAGACTTAAGAAAATTAAAGAGAGATATCAAAAAGAGACAAGAGTTCCAATATTAGATTTGAAGAAGAAAGTGGCCGAATTAGAAGCGAATCTTAGAAAGAGAAGAGCAATTCAAAGAGATGATGAAAATTCTTTGGATGTAGAAAAGAAAGAAGATAAAGTGGAGTATCATGCAAGTGGTACAAAAGAAGAGGGAGAGCATGAAGATGAAAAGATTCATGAACCTGCAGTTGAAAAAGATGATTTATTAATGAAGATTGCAGTAGTAGAGGAAGAGTGGAATACCTTGGCTGGAGGTCAAAGGAAAGAAGTTGTTACATGCCTTGTTGAAGATAAAAAAGAAGAAAACAAAGATGAAGATGTGAAAGAGGTAATTTTTTATGAATCATGGGATGCTAACTTTGAGATGGATTTGAAAGATAATGATGATGGTTTATGTGAGGACCTTGCAAATGATGTTTGGTATGCAAAAGAAGATTTGTATGATATTACAGAGTTTATCATAAGTGCATTAGATCCTAGAAGATTGGAGGAGAATGGGGGTTACACTTGGATGTAGTTGATTGCAGAGAAGTATTCTTAGCAGCATATACTTGTTGCAACTAGGTGTTGGAAAAGAAAGAAAAAGGAAATATATCGACAATGGATACTTATTCCAGCAAGGTGTTGGAAGAGAAGAAAAAAATATCAACAGTGGCTACTTAATTTTGTGAATCTATATTCACAAAATTTTTCCTACCTTGAGTGTTTGATGTAGGAGCATCTTGCAGCACAAAATAAAAAGGGGCATGATAAAATAAAAAAAATTTAAAAAAAAAGGGTTAAAAAAAAAGGAGGGAAAAAATTTTTTTAAAAAGAGAAGAAAAAAAAAAGATGGAAAAAAAAAAGAAAGAAAGAAAAAAAAAAGAAAAAAAAAATTCATTTTCCAAGGTGCATAGGTGGAATAAAAGAAAAAAATAAATAAATAAATAAAAAGAAATCATTTCATTTATCGAGGTGTGTAGGTGGCATTTTAAAAATTTATAGAAAGTTGTTGCATTTAATATTTGTAGCTAAGTAGTTACACTTTTCTATTTTCTTATTGGCCCACAAAGGCAATGTAATTTTCTAATTGGCCCACATGGTGGTGCTAAATATTAATTGGGTGAGAATTTAATATTTGTATCAAGGTAGTTGCATCTATCTTTTATCCCACATTGGTTGTGTTGTAATATCTTGGGTGGTAAATGTCTATATAAAGAAGGCATATGAGCATTCATAAGTGCTCAAGTTGTAGAATCTTGTATTGAGGAAGAAGCTCTCTAGTTGAAGCTTTTGGATTGTAAGCTTTGAGGATGTAAGATCTCTCATGTTGTAAGATCTCTCAAGTTGTAATTATTTTCAAGTATTAATGTATGCTTTGTAAATCATTTTATCTTCTCTTTGTCTCCATGTTGTTATGTTTTTGTTATGAGTTGGTAAGGGTGGTGTGGCCCTTCATTAGTGGTATTAGAGCAGATGTGCCCTTCATCAGTGGTATCAGAGCAGTTGTGCCCTTCATTACTTCTTATTAAGGATGTTGTTGCTTATATATTTCACTATTCCTTCTTGTGATAATATATACATAAGTATGCATATATGGGTGCATGCATATATGCATACCTATGTATATATTTATGTAATTATGTTTGTATATTAATGTGTTGTATTTATTTGTCAATGAGTTTTTCTTAAATGAGTTGCAAGTTAAATCTGTTTAGAAATATGTGTATTAATAAAAAGTAAAATAAAAGTAAATCAAAATTATAAAAGGTAAAAAAATAATATAATAGAATAAAACCTAAGATCTCATCCCTATATTCTATCCTATAATTCTCTCTAAGATATGATGTGGAGGGGAGTGGAAGTCATGACCTCATATTTTTTAGGGGCCCCAAGTTACCAATAAGGCAAGTGTTTTCCTTGAAATCCTTACCCCAGTATCTTATATTTAAATAAATACTAAGTGTATTTTTGGAATTAAAAGTAAATAAAAACTATATATATTTATGATTTGACTATGCTTGGCATATTATTATTATTATTAATATTTAGCTAGTAGTAAAATTCACAAGAGGGAATTTGGGTAAGTTAGTTAAATACCTAAGGTAAGTTATACTTATGTTAATTAAAACATTAATTTATTTAATAAATATTATTTATTAACTTTAGGGAGGTATTGCTTTGTGGGAAGAAACCTCCATAACCTCTGCAATTGATAATATAGGTCTATTTATAGGGGATCTTTCTTATAGTTTGGGGGGAGAGGAATTAGGAAGAAGGTAATATACTGGGAGGTGATAAAAAATTGAATGGAAGATTGATATTTTTTGTAGAATTATGGCTAGAAAATTTTATCTAAGTTATGGAGTGTAATTAGATGATCTGAGAGGCACATAAGAGAAAATTAGAGTCAAAATGAATAATATTATAAAGGAATGTCTCCGCAGGATCTCAAGTAGGGTCTAGAACCCATAAAACTTCCTATAAGTAGAAATGTATATGTATATACTAGTAATCTTAAATCTATTTATGTGTTTGTGTAGGTCAAATACAATGGAATTAAGGGATGTAATATAAGTAGGATGATAATGCAAAATGATAATTGAAAATAAACAAAGTGTTCTCATTTTCTTACTATGTGGTTATTTTCATAAAAAGGGAAATGTGTTTTCTTAAAAAGATTTGACTTAATGGACTTGTGAAAAGATATGGTTCTCTATGCTATCATGTTCTATGGATTATGAATTAGTTTCATTTTTTATGAGGGTTAGGAACCTTTGTGTTTTGAAGAGAAAAAATGGAAATTATCTTGTCTCTATGAATGTTTATAGTGTTGATCTTCTGAGAAACTTACTAGTTTTTACTATACCCATACTTTGTTCTCGGTAGCTTTTGAACCTAAAATTATTGTGGAAATAAATCTAGTGAGTATGTGATAAATTAGGTTTTCTCCAACATATCTAAATAGTACGAAAATCCAACAATTCAAAAAAAAGTTACGCTACCTTTACCGAGACTATATTTTTATGACAACCATACATATATTTCTAGAAACATTCATCCTATATCACAAAGAAAAACAGTAAAATGACACAGAAAAAGGGTCACTTATGTTTCCAACCACTAGGACCAGTATCTATCTTGCAACTAACCCACAAGAGAATATTCATAAACACTTAAACATCATTTTATCTTGCCACCATTCTGAGACAAGGCTATTGTTTCTTCTCCTTTGATTCATAGGTCCCTACAAGTTAATTATTTTATAGTACATTTTTATCCCCATCAATCTTTATTAGTTTATATTTTATAGAAATTTTCTTTTTATTCTATTTCTCTCTATTATGGAAGAGTGTGGGGAAGCATCCCCAAAGAGATTTTTTGAGATATTCATTCTTGTTATACTATCATACTGCATTTTAGGGTTGAGATTTTTCCTGATGATGTGGATCATAGGAAAACACCTAAGAACCCAAGGGAGGCATATTTTATTGTAGAGTCTTGAATTTTCATAGAGGGCTATTATTAGAGCTGAGATTTGATCTTGTGGAGAGAAGGTTGACCTAGCAAGGCTGATCTTTTGAAGTTGATCTTATTGTGAAGAGATTGTATGATCTGAATTATAGATCTAGAGTACTAAGCTTGTGGATCTTGCCCTAGTTGTTTGTTCAAGGTGGCAGGTTGAGATCTGACTTCCATACAACTTGGAGATTGCCACAAGGTGGTCAGTGAGGGTTTGTTGCAGACAGTTTTTGCATATCTTTAAGGATGCCTCTGAGAATATTGGACCCTAGAGTTATTTCTGATCTTTGTGATACTATTGAATCCTAAATCAAAGAGAAGGTGAAATCAGATTTCAAATATGAGATGGAGTTGATGAAAAAAGACATGGTCTCTGAGATCATGAGAGCTGTTACTGGTATACCTTGGAATGTTGGTACTAAAGATGGCTATGAGGAAGCTACTAAAGACTTCAAACATGCTAGATCTAGTGGTGATGACTCGAGGGATAGAATTGGTGAAGACAAAGTTGCTCAGTTTCCTACATATGGAGCTCGGTTAAGTAACAGTTACTGAATGGAAGTTTCTACTTTCTTTGGTACTTTGAAACCCAAGAACTTGATTGATTGGATTGGTGAACTTGAAGATTTCTTTGAGTTGGAAGAAATTGAAGATCCTCTTTGGGTGAGATTAGCACAGACAAAGTTGAAAGGACATGCTGCTCTTTGGTGGAATGAAATACAAAGAGATAGAAAAGATGAAGGTGAAATGAAGATCAATTGGTGGAGGTTGATGGTGAATAAGTTGAAAGCTAAGTTCACACCTTCTGACTATGAGCTTGACTTGTTTAAGAAATTGTAGAATCTGAAATAGAAGGATCTGTCTATTGAAGATTATACCAAGGAGTTCTACAAACATACCATTCAGTCTAGATACCAAGAGCTTGGTAAGGAGAAGGTAGCTTAGTATGTGAATGGTTTAAGATTCAATATTCAGGATGAACTTGGTATGCTGAAGATTGATTTTGTTGAAGATTCTTATCAGTATGCTCTGGAGGTAGAAGATAATTTGAAGAGGAAACAACATAGTAATCCCTGAGGGAAGGAAAATATTGATCAGTCGGTGAAGGATAAACTGACTGATGTAGAAGATGAATAGAAACCTATGGAATTAAAGAAGAAGATAGGTAGAGTTATCTTTAAGGGTACTTTCTATAACTGTGGGGAGGAAGGACACTATTCTTTTGAGTGTACATAGAAGAAGCTTGGTGACCGATGAATTGCTATGATGAATGAGAATGAACCTGAATTTGAGAACTTGCTACTTTGTCAAACATTGCATGGTACAAAGGAGGAACCTTGTCAGAGGAGTAACTTCTTTAGGACCCGATGCAAGTTTAGAGGTAAACTCTATGATTTTATTTTTGATATTGGTAGTACTAATAACCTTTTTGCTGAGGACATGGTTCAGAAACTTGGGTTGAATAGAATGAAGCATCTTTGTCCTTATAGGATTGGCTGTTACAAGATGTTCATGCTCTAGAAGTAAGAGAGCAATGCTTTATTGATGTTCAGATTGGCTAGTATAAGGATCTTGTGCTATGTGACATTGTGAAGATGAATAGTTGTGATATATTTCTCAGTAGACCTTCACAATATGATTACAGAGCTATGTATGACTATGTAAGGAATGTGTTTACTATTGAGAAGGATGACAGGAGGTTTTCCCTGATGCCTTTGTTGGATATAATGCTCAGTAGGAGAAGCCTGAGTGTTGGTAGCTGAGTTGAGATTGTGGATCTAGAGAAAATGAATGATCAGTATGGAAGAAAAACATGTGTGTTGTCAAGGAAAGACTTGAAGAGACAAAGAAAACTAAAGTGGAAGAGTATGCAAGATAAAAAGGTGGACTTGTATGTGAAGAACCAGTTCGGGGTTTATGTGTTGAATCCCAAAAGATGTTCTTCTCACATATGCACATCTTTTAAAACCTAGGATGTCTGATTCAAGGACATTCTAGGGTACTCAGTGAATCTACATGGGAGGTGTATGTTTGGTCGGTGTTAATCGGTTGTAGCCTTGACTGATGGCCTTAGTCATTGAAGGAATCTCAGTCACTAAAGGAACTGGGTAATCTCTAGCACTTGGTGAAAGTGTTACTTGGCAATGCCTATGATTCTTGGTCGACACTCGTGCTTGGCGATGCTTGACATGCTTAGTTATTTCACTATTTCTCCATAGTTCTGGTTTATTGACTAGAGTTTTGTGTCATTTGTTGGGCTGACTTGGTGCATTTATTGTTGGTAGCTATTGTTATAGGCTGACATGTTAGATTAAATGTTTGTAAGGTGATTTTGATGCCGACTTGTATTGCATTTAATAATTGTTAGGGGAGTTAATGGTTTTATCTAGCTGACTTGTGGCTGATGATTAGTATTTAAGGGGTGTTTGGGGTAGATCATAGGAGCATGAGGAGATGATAGAATTTCATGACTTGGAAGACTTAGTGAATCAGATATGAGGTTTTGAAAGCTAGTGTTGGTGAAGTTGTGAAAAAGATCTTGTATGATCTTGCAGATCAGATTGTTATCTGATAGTTTGTAGTTGCAAAGCTAGTGGTTTGTGCACTTGGAGACAAGGAGATTTCTTGGAGGCTTGCGAGCTCAATTTTAGATCTACCTTAGGGTTTCCATCAGCTTCTGATTTTCTTCAGAGTTGAACTAGCTGAGATTGTATTGGATCTGTGTAGATCTTGCAAAATTGTTTTTGATTGTAATTGGCCCTAACCCAGAAGGCCTTATAGCCGGGCATGTTAATGAAATTCAGAGTTAAACAATTTTTTTGTTGTTGTGTTGTTGATTATTCCATTGTGTTGTTCTAAAGCTACAAGGTTTAGACCTCCCCTAATTGGATCCACCATCCTTGATTGTAGATCATCCTCAATCTCATCATCATATGTCTAGACAAACCTATACATCTCCATCAAATTATTTTGGGGAAACCTTTCCCATGTACCATATACAAGTCAAAAGGAGCACATCATATTTCCTTCTTTACATTTACCCTATCTACCTAGACAACCATCTCAAATTTGAGTCTCATACCCTTTTGTTCTTCTCTAGGACACTTTTGACAATTTTCATCAAAATCTTATTCCTTGATTCTTGTAGTCCATTTCCTTATGGATGGTAAGGTGAAGAATATGATGTTTTAATACAAAATTTATTGCAAAAATCCTTATATTCTTCTAAAATAAAATACATTGCATTGTCAAAAGCTATCCTTTTTGGGCACCCAAACCTTATCACTATATATTTTAATCTTGGATTATCTAATGAAACTAGATGAAACTAAAAGAGAATCTTATGAAAGAGATTATAATTTATAGTTGCAAGTTAAGAATTTATATGATAAGAAGACAATTGCATGGAAATTTGATATTGATGATCTTGTTCTGATGTGTAATGACAAATTGGAGGACAAGGGAAAACATGGAAATTTTGATGAAATATGGTTAGGTCCATACTTGATCCTCACAAAATATGGAGAAGAGCCTATTTTATCAGAGAACTGATCAGTGATGTTCTAGAACTGCTAGTTCATGGACATTTCTTGAAACCCTACTTCTCTTGAATTAGTTTTCTTCCATGGATAATAGTTTAGGGTTTTGTATATATGTATTTAAGTTTCCTTTCCTATTGTTGGTCTTTGTTTTTATGTCTTTCTTGATGAGTGGTCTTCTTCACCATAGATTCTATTTTTATTTCCTCATTTTAGGAAATGAGCATCCCTAACTACAGCCACTGATAGTGTCATTTTGAGTCTTGCAAAAAAAAATTCTGTGCCTTAATAATTTTTGGATCAAATCAAAATATTCATAGGGCCTTTACATATTTTGGGGGTTTACAATTTTATATTTTTTGACATCTTTTTCGTCTAAACCGTAGTTGTTTTCTATTTTGTCATTACTTTATTTGGCCTTCATGTCTTATGTTTTAATGGGAAGGATTGTTATTCGTTGAAATGGACCAAATTTTATGTTGCTAGGTTTACTTCTAATGTGATCGTATTTTACTTTTCCCTGAGTCCCATAGTATTTTACTATGTTTAAGTGGTCTCATTGTAATGTTTTAAATTTGTAAGGTTATGGGTTTAACCCTCATTCTAAGAGGGTCCCTTTTATATTTGCAATGGTCTACAACATGTCATATTCTCATTCACCCTACAATACTATGATGACATCATCTAGAAGACCTTATTGAATGAAGCATCACAAAAGGCTTCCATATGTAATTTATTTACTATCCAAAGGAATCTTTTCAAATATTTTAATATTACATGTTGAATGCCTTTGGTTAATGTTAGAGCGACTAAATTTCTTATATTTCTGCACATGCTCAAAATGGACAAAGATCTTTTAAATAGTCAAAAAAATTTCTTCATAGTTAACGACGAGATTTAAATGACCTATGCAGTAGTTGGGTAATCTTTGATGATATTGAATGGCTATTGTGATCCCATGATTCAGATTTATGAGGGATTTAATGATAGTGAGATTATAGGATGATGCCATGTGTCTTATTCATCTAAGCCAATTTGATGGTGGGGCCAAAGTATTGAGTTGGAAAGGACGATGGGCTACACATTTCTTCTAGGTTTTTAAATCAGCCCACATGCAAAGTAGGAAGTCAATGTCAGATTGACTACTATGATCCATCTAATTGGCTATGGTAGATGAAGATCAACAACCAAAATTAAAATGTGATCCAAACTAAAGTTCAAGCCATTTTTCATATCAAAATTAATTTTAATGGCAGATGAGATGGTGACAATCTATTTATAACAAACATAAAAGAGGATTTTGGTGCCATTTCACATTCACCAAAGCTAGAAAGATGTGAATTGAACTTTTCCTCCAAAGAATTTGCAATTTTTTGGTAATAAAATAGTGAATTGGTTTTTGTGACTTCTCTCATTATTTCAAGGTTACTGTTGGGTGAATTATGTTTGAATTTATGAGGATTTTATTCATAGGGTATTGAGAATTTAGGGTCTGACTGAATGAAGTAAATACTTGTTGGGAATTATATTTTAATTTTCAATTACATGGAAATCTATAGTTTTCTCATTTTATTTCCATTTTTTAATATTGAAAGCCCTAGTTTTAAAAGAGCACCCCAAAGAAAGAATTCCCATAAAAAAATTTATCAAAAGAGGAACCTCGATGGAAACTTTCTCGACTAATTAGCACCATAAAAAATAGATAGGTATAGGGAAAAAAATTCATAGTGGGGAAAATTCTAGGTGAGGGTTTAATTGATAAGGCATAAAATGTAGTAGATGCTAGGTTTCCAATGAGTGGTTAGGACATGTTCAGAAATTGGTTTGGGTAGAGAAATTAAGGTATTCCCATTTCAAATGTGTGGTAGTATGATTTAGGTAAATTGGTGGTCCCTAATGTTTTCATGGATATATATTTTCTAAAGGAAATTGAATATATATATATATATATATATATATATATATATATATATATATATATATATATATATATATATATATATATATATATATATATATATAACCCGATTTTGATGAATGTAAGTGGATTCCAGGAAATATATTGTTATCAATCAAAAGTAATGATATTCAAAAGTCTTTTAACTTGTATGAATATTCTCTTTTTATAGATCCCATTGATCTGGAGGATATAAAATAATATATAAAGGTGAAAGATATGATAAGAGATAATCTCCTTCCTTCTCATCTAGCCAAAGTATGAAACCAAATTACTATATTTGCCCAAATTTAGGGGAACCATTCCCTATTGAGGACTTTGAACAATACCTCAAGGATAATTTTTATCACTCTTCTAGGTTTCAAGGTTTGACCATAGCACTCTCGTGCCACCAACATATACGTATATGGAAATTGATCTCCATCATCACAGTTTCACATTTATATTTGAGTATGCCCCAATCTTACAAGAGACAATTCATGAGGATTTGTTGAATTTAAACAAAAATGGGGGCATGGTATCTTTCTTTTGGTATTATCTATTGATGCATACGATCCTATACCAAAACTTATACTTCATTGAGAAATCCATGTTTTTAAGAAGAAATATTGATGGATTGGAGATGTCAGTTCAATTGTAGAGAATGGACATGTCTTGGGACAAGGATGAAACCAACTTTGTTAGATCAAGCACATAATAAAGAGAGAGATATATCATTTTATAGTCAATAGTGTTACAAGGGTTTTCTTTTCCAAGGGTGTCACATGTCTTACCCTACTATTTTCGATTGAGATTCAGATTTGAAGAGGTGATTTGGCAGGTTGGATGTATCTAGGAAAGAGAGTTGATAGGAAAATAGAAAGTTACTTTACTCCCCGATTATACAATCATCCCTTATTTTGTGATAAAAAAGGAGGTTGGGTCCACTTGGATAAGTTCTTCACTCCTTATCATATGGGTGTTATTATGGAAAGACATAGTGACCTGGAGGGATTCTATAATATGTTTAGAGATAGGATTAAGGGAACTACCTCATCTAATGTTTTCAAATCTCCTAAGGATTTGATTAGAAAAGAATTTGAAGAAGAAGCTCATGAAGGTACAAAATATAAATGGGTTTCATACAACAATTTTTTGGGTATTGTGTACAAAATGGATCCTAGTTATGATCTATTTAAAACATTCAAATGTTTGTTTTCCAAGATGAATACATTGGTTGATCACTTTCAGGAGGTCATGTTGTTCTTGAAACAAAAAAGAAATCAATTGGAGAAAACCAAGGAAGAAAAATAAAGGGATAAATATATTCAAGTATTATCTCTATTAGTTGTAGACACATAAAAGGAAGAAAATAGTCAATTATAGTCAGGTTATAATGCTAGTGTCTTGCAGAATTTTTTGCATGCACCATTTTCCTCTTTCTAAACTAGAATGAGGTCTTTAAAGATAAATCAGCCACAATAGGGAAAATATTTTAAAGTTGAGGATAGACCTACTCCTCTTCCTTCAAGGGATGAGAGGATATATAAGGGGATAAGAGGTGGATATATAAATTATACTGATAGTGATGAGGAGGTTAAAAGAAAGGGTAAGAAAACTATAATGTATGAATAACCTTCTAAATCATAAACAAAAATAGTGAAGGGAATCAAAATAATTGATATAAAGGTTTCACCTGATAGAATTCCATCACCACATCCGCTATCCCCTTCACCTCCAAGGAAGGAAGATGTAGAAATGGAGGAGAAATCAATTGAGGATGAGAAAGGTACAATTATTATTAGTGATAGGGATTTACAAGTTGGTGTCCCTCCTAATCCAAGGTCACTTGAATTGGCTTTCACCTCTCTAGATATTGAGGGTAGAGAATCTATAGATGCTACAAGGGAGGTGTTAAATGAGTTCCCGAAGCATGAAACATTTTTAAAGAGTTAAGATTTGTTGTAGTTGGTTTGGAAGGTCAAGATTGATGACTACAAGAAGAAATGTGAGGAAAGAAAATCTCAGTGGCCTGAGACAAATGATCTAGAAATTTAAGATGAAGTCAAGAAGGAAATGATCAAGGAGTTAAATTCCATCATACCTGAGGAGGGGGAGAGAATTATAAGTGAGGCAGGGGTTTTTTTTTAACCTGATTTGGATATATTTAAATTCCATTATAGTTAATTTTGTGAGGATAAATAGGAAATTATATCATTCTATAGAGGAAGAAAATCTTACATTGAAGGGATCTTATTTTAGTCATGACTATGCCACTTTGTCTATTTGGTTATTTTCTCCTTGGGACAATAAGCCAAACATTGGAGACATCAACCCCAATTTGAGGGGGAGCCTTATTATTAACAGAGAATCTGAGACCTTAGGAGTTGTGGTAGCCAACTTGGCTTTAGATGTGTTCAAGTTGAATCATGAAACTACTAAGAGGGAAAAAGAAGAGAAAATTGAGTATAAAGAGAAGTTTGAGAATGTTTTGGGGGAGTATAGTAAGGTTTAGAAATTGTATGTTGAGTCACAATCAAAGTTGGAACTCTTTAAACAAAGATTGTTGGAAGAAATATTTTTTACCCCTACAAATACTTCTACCCCTCCTACATTATGGTCAACATGCACCACATCTATTGAAACATCTCAGTCTCCTATAAATATTACCCCTCCTAGTTCTATAGTTGACACAATTATTGAAGATCCTATTTTTTCTATTGATCCAAATAAAGGATAAATGCTAGAAAATATTAAAGAGTTGGAGAATAAGTTAATAAATACAAAGAAGTGATCTTCCAAAAAAAGAAAGACATAGTCAACATAGTGATAACTCATCTAAATGATAACACAGAGAGTAGGTTGTGACCCATCCATTCTTTATATTCTTTGTTGTTTGAGGGTATAAGGGGTTTTGATAGGGATAAAAAGGTGGTTACACCACTATTTTCTAGGTGGATGTAGGGGTCCAATGAATTAAAGAAAATATTTGTAGCCTCTATATTTCATGCTAAGAGACCACAAGCATTTCAATCAACAAATTTTTTGGTTAAGTTAGTTCAAAATTTGCAAGTATTTCTAGAAGATATTGAAAGAAAAATTAGAGTTGAAAAGAAATTTTAAGGAAATACAAGATGCATTGTTTCCTTAGATAATATATGAGAATGGAAATATTAATCCATTGGAACTATGGAGGGAACAAACAAAGAAGGTGGTCAACTCTCAGGTGGACTTGATTTGCAAAGATATTAATATTGATATGCTTGAAAATGGTGTGGACAAAATTATAAATATAGGATCATTCTTTGAAACTTTTTAAAATGAGGTAAATCGGGTAGCCATCAAATACAACCTCGATAGAGAAAATATAGATGAGGTCATGAATTTTAATTGGCCAACTGATGAGGAATATTTTGAAAGGGTAAAGATATACCTAAATGAAGATTGAAGGATAAACACTTAGCCTTCCAATATCCGATGTGATAATCTAGTGTACATTTTTGACATATTCCCCAGTGGTTATATTTTGAAGGATGTATTTTCAGATGTGATGGGCCCAAGTCAAGTCTTCATTAATAAATTGCAAGGCTTCAGAAGTGTAAAGAATATTTTACAAAGGGAAAAGGAATTTATTTCTTATGTGTCAAATCTATTGTAAATAAAAGTTAAATAACACTCTGTCTTGTAGCTTGTTTTCTCCCTTGTTGTAAAATGAAATTGAAGCCCAAGAGATAGGATTCTAAAATCCCTTAATTTGGAGTCTTGGTCCCAATGGTGAGTCTAGGTGAAATCTTGAACATATTGTAAGATATTTTACAAAGAAATTTAAAGGGGCTTGTGTAAATTTTTTGTAAGTTTTGAATGCATGACTATAAATGTTCTATAATATAGATATCCATTCAAAGTTAATGAATAATACATTTTTTTATTCTCTCATGTGGACAAGTTTGGTGAGTTTTCAGTGAAATAGAATCAAAGGTTTAATTTTATTTAGTGCATTATTGTCATGTATGTGAATTTTATTTATGCTTTGATCTAATGGGTCAATCAAATGCTTGAATATATTTATAGATTTCTAGGTTTTGTGCAAGGGTTTTGATAAGAACTTTGGATTAATTTTTTTGTTGAGAAATTTTGTAATGCAACATTGTCTTAGATCTTAAGTTTATTTAGTAAAATTTTGTTATAGTGTAGTTTCACTTTGTGTGGATTTATTACCCAATGGAATGAGGCATTGATCACTTTTGTTATGCTTTTACTAATTATTTTGGTGTTCAAATTCATCTACCTTTTCTACAAATTTTATTAAATCATGCCATATCATTTAAGTTTTATGTTGTCTATTGTTGTTGTTATCTCATGCTCTAATTTAGTTTAGGATCAATTGAAAATCAGCCATTCTTCAGCATTATCCTATTCTTATTGAGTTAATTGTGAGATATTTGTTTGTTTTAATTATATTCACATGTTTGGTGAATTAAGAGATTACCCTCCCAGGCCTTGTAGAGCCCAAAGTGTAGAAGGATTGGTAATATCCTTGTTAGTTGGTCCAAGTCCTGGAAATTATTAATAATTGGAGATGGAATCTTCATAGGTAATTAAATGATTAACTTGGTTACTAATTGTAGTGTAAACCATGTTTTAGGTACCAACACACTTGATGATGTGTAAATCAAATGATGAGGAAATAGAGAAATCATCTTGGAAGATCAAAAGACATGTCAAGGGAGAGAAATGGAGGAAAAAAGGACTTCCAAGCCTTAGCTTCCCTAGCTCTATATTTATGTTTTTAGTCCTAAATAACTAGCATGTGTTATAAAGAAATAAAAATATATCCTTGTAAACTTAGCATACACCATGAAAATGTATATAATTAAATATAAAATATGTGTATATGTATCTATATATGCATTTCTATAGATATATATGTATATATTTATATAGATATATGCATCTCTCTCTCTCTCTCTATCTCTCTCTCTCTCTCTCTCTCTCTCTCTCTCTCTCTCTACATAATTCATGTGGGTTGTGTAGAACAAAAAACTTGCATAAGTTTTATATCTATAGAACCCGCATGGGTTATGAGGAAATATGAACATTGACCTTAGGTAAATGGTGTTGGAATCTAATGAATGTGATATGTGTTTTGATCACATGAGTGTATTGTGGTGGTGTTATTTATCGCAACATGTTATTTTTATTTCAAGAGATCATTTTTACCAATGGTATTGAAGGACCAAATGGAGAAGAAATGAAGTGTTTAGTCAATCGATAAGAAGATGGTATCCAAGATTTAGGCAATTGGATCTAGAGTTGAGGATCAAGTTAAGGTGTGTGATCATAAAAATTTATCTATAGAGGTATATTTGACTACTTTGATGATCACATAAGTTATTTTGAAGATTTGATTGAGTTATTAAGGATTGAAGCGATTCTAGCAGTTAGAATAGACTATTGGTTAGTACAGTTGGTTAGATAAGTGTTACAGTTAAATGTAATTGGTTGGATGACATATTTTTGAGATTAGATTTTTTGAGCTGATATCCAAGATGTTGGTGATGAAGGGTGCTCCTCTTAATACCACAAAAAAAATTACAAATAGAGAAATAATAGTGATTAGCACGAACATAAAATGGGCTTCTTATTATCTCCACAAGTGTGGAGTTACAATTTTAGAATTACAATATGAAAAGCCATATGGGCATTTTCCTTAAAACATTATGTAGGAAAAAGCCTCAATTTATTACCTAGAACTACCCTAGAAAACACTATGGGTCTTCCTTATATAGACAATTTTCCACTGCTCGAAAAGGTTCCAAAAATTTAGCCCTTAAGGCTGACTACCCCTAGAACTATTTTATTTTTCATAATTATTACATTAGGGTCGACTCAAAATAATTAAAAATTATGTTTTTAGCTAGCCTAATTGCCAGAGGCCATAACTTTTTAACTATAGCTCTATTTTTCTAATATAACCACTTTTCAAAAAATGCTAGGAAATGATCTTCAGTGTCTGACTCCCACAAGCTCTAATCAGTTAAGGTTCGACCATGATCTAGAGCCTCTAAGGCCTTCAAAATTGAGCTCAAAGATTTTGTACCAAAAACAATCAATAGCTTCACTGATATAGATGATATGGCAATGAAACTCCATTAGTAGGCTGATATGACTAAGGTGAACCTCCATCTATGAAATCAAAACATTCGAAGCTCATATGAACAACTTATTAAAAATAGAAAATTTCCATAAATAGCAGCTCTACACAAGATAACCCTTATTGAAAAGAAACCAGAAATATTTTTGGGTGATGCAAGATTTCCCTTACACCAAGGATGCTCATGGATCAGACACCTAGGGTAATTTGAGAAGTGACCCTATCACATCTCAGGTGTGTAGAGGAAAACCAAGATGGTTAACCTCCTCCCTTGTCAGCCATGATGAATCTTCTATAGGTTGTCCTTTCCATTTGACTAGATATTCTTCATAAGTTGTGCTCCTTATGGTTCTACAAATGTGACTATCTAGTACATCCTCAATATCCTTGATAGCCCAAGTAGTTGTTGGAATACTCCACTATTCCTATGTGACCCCATCTACAAAAACCCCTTCTTGATACTCTATCAGATTTGAAATATTAAATACTAGTGAAATATTCAACTCAATAGGAAATTCTACCTCATAGTCATTTCCTAAATCATGCTTCTTCAATATCTTACATGGCCCAAACTTCTTCATTTTCAACTTGTCATATGTACCTACTAGAAATCACTCCTTCCATAAATGAACCATGAATTCATCCCTAACCTAAAATTCCTTTTGCATCCTTTCCTCATTTTCCTTAGCCTTATACTATGCATTCATCTTGGTAATGTTCTTTCTTACCTCCTCATGGATGTTCTTCAAATGTTCCACAAAATTCTTAGCTTCGGCACTACTTATCTCTCCTTTATCTATCTTCCTCAACTTAGAAGCATTTATAGGACTACTCACATATACAATCTGGAATGGTGATTTACTAGTGCTCCTATTGACAGAATTATTGTATGCAAATTTTATGCCTATGGTAAAATCAAATCCCATCCTGTTAGCTTATCCCCAACCAAACATCTAAGAAAATTCTCCAAAATCCTATTCACCACTTCTATTTTTCCACTAGCCTTTGGATGATGTGATGATCTGAACTTCAAATCTATCTTTAACTTCTTCCACAATGTATGCCTGAAATATCCAACAAACTTACTGTCTTGATTTGAAAATATTCTCTTTGGTAGACCATGTAGTCTCACCACTTCTCTGAAAAATAATTCTTCCACATGAGTTGCATCATTAATCTTCTTATAGGGAATGAAATGTGTCATCTTTGAAAATTTGTCAACCACCACAAAAATTAAATCACATCCCTGTTGATTCCTTGGTACACCAATAACAAAGTCCATACTGATATCCTTTCATGGCTTCTTTGGTACAGGTAATGGTTGATATAACCCTATATTCTTCTTTTCTCCTTTTTCCATTTGACATACTCTGCAACTCTATAAAAACTTCTTGACATCTTGCTATAATTGTGACCAATAATAATTCTCACTAACAAAAGAAAGGGTTTTATCTTGACCAAAATGTCCAGCCAATCCTCCACTATGTTTTTTCTTGATGAGATTCTCCCTCATCAAACTTCATGGAATGCACAAATGACTCCCACTTAATAGCATACCATCTTGGATGATGAAATCCAACCATTTCTTTCTATCAAGAGTAACAAGTTTTGTACAATCTTTCCAAACTTCACCAAAATTAGGATCCTATAGCTACAAACTCTTGAGTTCCTTGAACCCAACCACCTCAATCTACATCTTTGTTAGTAATATTTGTCTTCTACTAAGAGCATCTACAACTTTGTTAGACTTTCCACTCCTCTATTTCAAAAAAATTTGTAACTTTGCAAAAACTCAACCTATTTCAAATGTCTTTGATTCAAATTTCCTTGACTATTCAAATATTGAAAAGCTTGATGATCAATATAAAAAACAAACTCCTTACGAAGAAGATAGTGTCTCCACTTCTTCAATGCCTGAACTATAGCATAAAATTTTTTATCATAAAAATAATATTTTCTCTTGGAATCATTTAACTTCCCACTGAAATAAGAAATAGGTTTACCTTCTTTTCTCAAAAAAACTCCTATTGCAGTACCACTAGCATCACAACCTACTTGAAACACCTTATTAAAATTTAGAAGTGCTAAAATAGGTCATTCTGTAACTTTTTGTTTCTATAGTTTAAAACTCTTATCTACCCATGTAGTCCACTTAAACTATTTCCTATATCCTCTCATTATTTCAATCAAGGGTCTACAAACACTACTAAAACTCCTAATAAACTTTCTATAAAAGCTAGCCAAACCATGAAAATATACTACCTCTATAGAAGTCCATGGAGTAGGCCATTCAAGGATAGCCATCACTTTCTCTAGGTCTAATTTTAGACCTTCTACTGAAACTAAAAATCCTAGATACACTAACTCCTTCACAAAACTACACTTCTTCAATTTAATCTACAATTTCTCTTCCCTTAACTTCTCAAACATCCTATGAATATGCATCATATGCTCCTCCAATGTCTTAATAAAGATCAAAATATCATCTAGCTAAATAATAACAAACTTATTGATAAATTCTTTTAGAACCTCATTCATGAGCCACATGAAAGTGCTCAGTGCATTGGTTAGCCCAGAAGGCATGACTAACCATTCATATAGTCCTTCCTTCATCTTGAAGGAAGTCTTCAATTCATCTCCTTCTCTGATTTGAATATTATGCTATCCACTCTTTAGATCTATCTTTGTGAAATACACAGGTCCACACAAAAAGTCCATAATATTATCCATCTAGGGTAATGAAAACCTATACTTGACTGTGATCTTATTTATAGCCCTGGAATCTGTACACATCCTCCATTATCCATTCTTCTTTGGTGCTAATACTGCTGGTATAACACATGGACTCATGTAGTTGTCTGTTCAACTCTTCACTTTCTGTTGGTGTCATTCTGTGGGCTACTTTATTTAGAAAACTAGCTCTTGGAATCAAGTCCATCTGACAACTGATCTTCCTTATAGGTGGAAATCCATTAGGTAAATTATTGGATACAATATCCCGAAACTCATTCAACAAATCCACAACTTCTATAGGTATATCTTCTACTTCCTCTTTACCAGATTTTGGAATTAAAGAAAAATATATGTCCTCATGCCTCATACCCTCTACGAATTTTCGTCCATCAACAAAATTTATTCTTGCATTGTTACATACCTTTTCTTCTATGTCCTTCAATGGCTTTAGCTTATGTTGCACTCCATCCTTTGTCATGGAATAGGTATTCACATGACCAGCATGCACAACACATCTATCAAACTACCATGACCTACCTAACAACATATCACATGCATCAATGGGCATGATATCACATAGTACCTCGTCATGGTATCCCCCAATCTTGAACTTTACTAGGCAATATTTATTGACCATGACCTTGTGGTCATCCTACATCTAGGTGATCCGGTATGGATGTGGATGTTTCTACCTCTTGAGATTTAACTTTGTAACCATCTCTTCCAACACCAAATTTTTAGTGCTTCCACTATCAATAATCACATCACAACATTTATCCTCACACTTGCATCTAGTGTGAAATAAGCTCCTCCTTTTCTTAGGTTCATTCTCACCACTTAGCAGGACTCTTATGTTAATTAGTGTTTCTACTCTTTGAACATCTTCAGAATGTGATGATTTGGAATCTTCATCCACATGTGTAACTCTATCTTGACCTTTAATTCTCCTATTGGTCCTTCCTTGGCATTGTATATATTCATATGCACTATAACCTTCTTATCCATAGTGAAAACATGTTACACATAAGCCTCCTTTTCCAGATCCTTGTCCTCTTCCCCTTCCTCTTTGATCTCTATTATTCTGATTATGAAAATGATCTAAATTATTTCCTCTTTGATGTTGACTACTATTGGCCTCTTCCTTCTTTTTCTAATCTTCATTTTAGCCTCCATAATATCATCCACTAGATCTTCTACCATGACCTATTCCACTTTTCCTCCTTTCAAACTTCTTATTCATCTTTTCCTCTACTTTTAGGGAAAACTGGTATGCCTCTTCAATATTATTCATTTGAACCAAATTCAACTCCTTCTAAATGATAGGCCTTAACCCATTAAGAAAACATAAAACTTTATCCTTATTATCTTTCACACACCCTATTCTAATGAGGATTCAATAGAACTCCTCTATATACTCATGAACAGATCTCCCTGCTTGCTTCAAACCTTGCATTTTGTTCAATAGGTCAAGCTCATAATCAACAAGAATGAATTTTCACTTCAACTTATCTACCATCTAGTCCTATCTTGTGATTTTCTCCTTTCCTCTTTTATTTCGATCCAATTGAATCTCCTGCCACCAGATCTTCACATGACCCTTTAGTTTGGCCTTCAAAAACTTGACCATATCAGGATCCTCAATATCTTCATACTCTAAATATCCTTCTAATTCTTTGATCTAGTTGATCAACTCTTCTAGGTTAAGATTTCCTAAAAATGTAACAACCTCAATCTTAGGTCTTTTCCCAATCTTGGAGATGGCTCAAAAAATTCTTTCTTCCTCTTGGTTTAGAATTTCACCTTCTCCTTCCTGATCAAAATTTCCTTCTTCTTCAACTTCATCCTCACTTTCATCTCTTATGGAAAGATTCATGCCCCTATGAATCTCTTCTTTCAATGCTTGCACTTATTTTTGGAGGGCTCTAATCTTAGGTGACACACCTCTGGCTCTTTCGCCATGTTCCCTTCGTGGCGGCATTTTCATGCTTATCATAGAAACCCTAAACCATGTTCCTAGTGCAAACTACCTCATAGTTGATGATCTATCTACACACTCAAGAAACCTGGCACTAATACCACTTGATGAAGGGTACTCCCGTTAATACCATAAACACATAACAAAAATAAAGAAACAAAAAAAATTTCCAAGAAAAAAAAATGGGCTTCTTATTATCTCCACAAGTGTGGAATTACAAATTTTAGAATAATAATATGCAAAGCCACATGGGAATTTTCCTTATAATATTTTGTAGGAAAAAACCTCTAATTATTACCTAGAACTACCCTAGAAAACAATACGGACCTTCCATATATAGGCAATTTTCCACCGCCCAAGAAGTTTCCATAAATCTAGCCCTTAAGGCCGACTTGTTAGCTTGTGGTGACTAATCAGGTAAGTACTATCCAGGAAAGTAATCTACACTTTTCCTCCTGACCTCGCCGACTACTTTTCAGTTATTTGGGCCGACTACTTATAACTCATTCTAACCCTACAGTGGGAAAATATTGTATAATATGGCTTAGGGTTAGGGATTTTTTCATCATGTATGATTTTAGTACTTGTGGTAGAATTGGGCTGTAAGGGATTACAGATTGTAATCAGGTTGTAATCACTGGATAATAATAATATTGGACTCACTGTTGGTGGACGTAGCCCAGGGATTGGGTGAACCACGTTAAATCTGTGTGTCTTGTGTTCTATTCTGTGTGGTTTATTATTTTCTAATATTAGTTATATTTGCACATAATTGTTATTTCTGCCTTGTTAATCCTAACAAGTGGTATCAGAGCGAGGTTATTTCATTCATTCTTTCATCTATTCTCTGAAGCAGGTCTCATGAGTTAGTGGGAGAGTCTCTCGGTTAAGTGGGAGAAATGGCAGATGAGGGTAGGATGAAGGTTGATAAGTTTAATGGGCAGAACTTCCCATTATGGAAGATGCAAATGGAGGATTATCTTTATCAGAAGGATCTATGGCGGCCATTAGAGGGAGTAGCCAAGAAAGAGCAATCAATGTCTTAGGAGGATTGGGATATTTTGGATAGAAAGGTACTGGGGAGTATTCATCTATGCCTAGCACAATTAGTGGCATTCAATATTACTGAAGCAAAGACAGCTAAAGATCTGATGGAAACCCTAGCGAAGTTGTATGAAAAGCCTTCAGCTTCAAACAAGGTATTTCTTATGAAGCATTTATTTAATATGAAAATGGTAGAAGGTGGATCAGTTACTGATCATTTGAATGAGTTTAATACAGCTACAAGTCAATTAACCTCAGTTAAAATTATTTTTGATGAAGAGGTTAGGGCTCTCTTGATTTTGTGTTCTTTGCCAGAAAGCTGGAATGGCTTGGTAATGGCTGTTAGTAATTCTATTTCTGGTTCTAATACCCTAAAGTATGATGATGTTATTGGTGTTATATTGAGTGAGGAAATTCATAGGAAAAGCTTAGGGGCATCCACATTGGGTAGTGTATTGAACATAGAAAGCAGAGGCAGAACAAGAGATAGAGGAAACAACTCTAAAAATCATGGGAAATCAAGAGGAAAATCAAGGGGAAAGAGGTCCGAATCTAAAGGGCCAAATGATTGCTAGTACTATGGAAAACCAGGTCATAAGAAGAAATATTGTTGGTCTCGAAAGAAAGATCAAGGAGACAAAAATGATGGAAACAAGGAGGCAAATGTGGTAAGTAACAAATCTGAGGAGGATGCTTTGCTCTTGTCCTTAGAAAGTATTGATGATTCATGGGTTTTAGATTCTGGGGCTTCATTTCATGCTACACCCCATAGAAGTTATTTTGTTGATTATGTCCAAGGGGATTTTGGGCTAGTTTATTTGGGAGATAATGAACCCTGTCAGATTGTTGGAAAGGGAAAAATTAAGATTAAGTTGCAGAAAGGGAATCATTGGCTACTACAAGAGGTAAGACATGTTCCAAGGCTGAGTAGGAATTTAATTTTAGCAGGGCAACTGGGCGATGAGGGTTGCACAGTTACTTTTAATGATAAAAATTGGAAGGTTTCAAAAGGTTCCTTAGCAGTAGAAAAAGGTGTGAAAGTAGGCACCTTATATCTTTGTACAGGTCATACTATTCCTTCTACTTTAATTGTTTCAGAAGATAATGAATGTTCAGGAACAGTGGCTGCAGTTGAGCAGGAAGAACATCAAACTGTTGCTGTAGATTCTGACATAGCACTGTGGCACAATAGACTCGGGCACATGAGTGAAAAAGGTATGAAATTAATTCATTCAAAGAAAGTTTTACCTGGTCTGAAATGTGTCAATATGGATTTCTGTGAAAGTTGTGTTTATGAAAAACAAAAGAGAGTTAGTTTTGTGAAGAGTGGGAAGGAAAAGAAAAATGAGAGATTAGAGTTGGTGCATAAAGATGTATGGGGACCAGCTCAGGTATCTTCCCTTGGTGGCTCTCTGTATTATGTTACATTTATAGATGATGCAACAAGAAAAGTATGGATTTATTTCCTTAGACAGAAATTTGATGTATTTCAAACTTTTAAGAAATAGAAATGCTTGGTTGAGAATGAGACTGGTCAAAAGTTAAAATGTCTCAGATCTGATAATGGTGGTGAGTATTGTAGCATAGAATTTGAATAATATTGTTCCTCTAATGGTATTCGTAGGTAGAAAACTATACCAAGGACTCCACAAGAAAATGGAGTGGCTGAACGCATGAATAGGACAATAATGGAGCGTGCAAGGAGTATGAGGTTGCATGCTAGGCTGCCCAAAAATATGTGGGTAGAGGCAATGAACACTGCTATTTATTTAATTAATAGAGGCCCCTCTACTCCTTTGGACTATGGTATTCTAGAGGAAGCATGGAGTGGTAAGAAGGTGAGTTATTCTTTTCTCAAAACCTTTGGTTGTGAAGCTTTTGCACTTATAGATTCTGAAAATAGAACCAAGCTGGAAGCTAAGTCAAAGAAATGTGTATTTTTTGGGTATGGCATTGATGAATTTGGTTATAGGCTTTGGGATTTTGAAAATCATAAAATTGTAAGAAGCAGGGATGTCATATTCAATGAGAAAGTATTGTACAAAGATCTGTTGCTGCAGCATGAGAAGAAAGAAAATGACTATGTAGTACTGGATGATACTCCACAAGTTCATGTTCCAGTAGTTCCTTATGCTCCGCAACAATAGCAACAACAAATACCACACACCCCAGTGAGTGTTAGATGGTCAACAAGGCTAAGTAGACCTCCAGAAAGATTTTCTCCATCTTTGTATTCTATTTTGTTAACAGATGCTGGTGAACCTGAATGTTATAATGAAGCTGTGCAGGTGGATACAAAGCTTTAGTGGGAGTCTGCAATGACAGATGAAATAGACTCTTTGCTAAAAAATCAGACATGGGATTTATGTAAGTTACCTGCAGATAAAAGGGCTTTATAGAATAAATGGGTTTACAGGATAAAAGAAGAGGATGGAGGTACGAAAAGATTTAAAGCTAGATTAGTCATAAAAGGATTTGCACAGAAACATGGTATTGATTTTGATGAGATATTTTCTCCAGTTGTTAAAATGACTTCTATTCGTACTATTTTAAGTATTGTGGCTACTGAAGATTTGCATTTAGAGCAACTTGATGTTAAAACAGCCTTTCTTTATGGTGATTTGGATGAAGAAATATATATGGTTCAGCCACAAGGATTTGAGGTCAAGGGTAAGGAGAATTTGGTGTGCAGATTGCAGAAAAGTTTATATGGCTTGAAGCAAGCACCTCGGCAATGGTATATTAAATTTGACACTTTTATGAATGGGCATGGATATAGTTGGTGTCATTCTGACCATTGTGTTTATTTTAAGAGGTTGGATGATGACAACTACATTATTTTATGTTTATATGTTGATGATATGCTTGTAGCTGGGTCTAACATGAATCACATTAAGGGGTTGAAATAACAGTTAGCAAAATCTTTTTCTATGGAGGATTTGGGGGCAGCAAAACAAATCCTTGGTATGAAAATTTGTAGAGATAGGAAAAATAGGAAATTGTCTCTATCTCAGGCTGATTATATTGAGAAGGTGTTGCAACGTTTCTCTATGGAAAATGCCAAAGCTGTCAGTACACCTTTGCCTAGTCATTTGAAATTGACTAAGGATATGTGTCCCAAGACACCAGAAGAAGAGACTAAAATGTCTAAGGTACCTTATGCTTTAGCTGTAGGGAGCTTAATGTATGCTATGGTATGTACTAGGCCAGATATTGCACATGCAGTGGGAGTCGTTAGCCATTATATGAGTAACCCTGGTATTGAGCATTGGAATGCAGTCAAATGGATTCTCAGATAGTTGAGAGGCACATCCAGTAAGTGTTTACACTTTGGGGGTTCTACTACTACTGTACAAGGCTATGTTGACTCAGATTTGGCAGGAGATATAGATAGCAGGTGGAGTACTATAGGTTATATATTTACTGTTGGTGGGATAGTAGTGAGTTGGATTTCTCGACTACAAAAGGTGGTTGCTTTATCCACTACAGAGGCAGAGTATGTTGCTGCTACAGAGGCAGCCAAGGAGATGATATGGCTTCAATTCTTCATGGAAGAATTGGGACATCCACAAAAGGATAATTTTCTACATATAGATAGCCAAAGTGCCATTCATCTTGCAAAGAATTCTGCTTTGCACTCAAAGACAAAATACATACAGTTGCGGTACCATTTCATTTGATCAATTTTGGATGATGGACAGTTAAGGCTGGAAAAGATTCATACTGATGATAATCCAGCAGATATGTTTACAAAGGTAGTAACAAGGGAGAAGTTGAACTCATGTTCAGCTTCAGTTGGTCTTCTAGACTGAACAAAATAAAGGAACAGCTGAGTCCAAGGTGGTTCAATCCAGTGGGAGCCTCATGTGGGTAGCGGTATTGATACAGGATCAGTCTCCAAGTGGGAGGTTTTTTAGTATAGTGTGGATACTGATCAGTCACCAAGTGGGAGATTGTTAGCTTGTGGTGACTAATCAAGAAAGTACTATCCAGGAAAGTACTGTACACTTTTCCTTCCTACCTCACCGGGGTTCGGTGCCAGGCCGGGCCCCGAGCGGGGGTTTGGGGGTGGCTACGTTTTGGTTATTTGGGCCGACTACTTATAACTCATTCTAACCCTAAAGCAGGAAAATATTATATAATATGGCTTAGGGTTAGGGATTTTTTCATCATGTGTGATTTTAGTACTTGTAGCAGAATTGGGCTGTAAGGGATTACGGATTGTAATCAGGTTGTAATCACTGGATAATAATAATATTGGACTCATTGTTGGTGGACGTAGCCCAGGGATTGGGTGAACCACGTTAAATCTGTGTGTCTTGTGTTCTATTCTGTGTGGTTTATTATTTTTTGATATTAGTTATATTTGCACATAATTGTTATTTTTGCCTTGTTAATCCTAACACGACTACCCCTAGAATTATTTTATTTTTCATAATTATTACATTAGGGTCGGCTCAAAATAATTACAAATTATGTTTTTAGGTAGCCCAACTTTCCAGAGGCCATAAATTTTTCACCATAGCTTTTTTGTTCTATTATAACCACTTTTCAGAAATGGCAAGACTTGATCTACAGTGCCTGACTTGCGCAAACTTCAGTCAATCGGGGTTCGATTTTGATCCAGAGACTCTAAGGCCTTCAAAACTGGGCTGAAATATTTTGTACCCAAAAACCTCAATAAATTCACTCATACAGATGATATGGCAATGAAACTCCACTAGTAGACTGGTATAACTAAGATGAACCTCCACCTATGAAATCAGAAAATTCTGAACCCGTATGAACAACTTACTAAAAATAGTAAGTTTCCATAAATAGCAGATTTGCACAAGATAACCCTTATTGAAAAGAAACCAGAAATAATTTTGGGTGATGCAAGATTTACCTTACACCCAAGATGCTCCTGCATCAGTTGGATTTTTATTTTGGCACACTCACACATATGTTAAGTTGGATATGAGGGCCGACTTGTAAAATATTTTAGGTAACTAGCACAAACCTAGAAAGAGTATATAAATGATTTTTCAAAATCATTAAGTATGGTTTTTTGATGGTATGTGGTGACTAATAGAGATTGTTGAAGATAGTACACAAAGGTAGTAAAGTGTTCAGAGAAGCCCAATTGATCAAGAATACATTGGGTGTTTTGTGCATTGAGTGTAACCATCAGATCACTCTTTACTTGTTGATTCTAATATATTGGCAAGATAAATCCTTTAACAAGGTCACTTATAATAGAGTGAGAAGGATCTTTAATAGGATCTAACATATAAATCCTCTAACAAGGTGAACTCTCTGAAAGATTTTTAAATCCATTGACAGGGTAGTCTTTAATGGGACTATTGTAGTTCTTAATTGTTCTATAAGTACTCTTAACTGTGTATAGCCTCATAAATGTTTTTTAATTGCTCCTTACAAGGCATATTTCATTAGTGCACTAGTAAAATTGGTAGGAATCATTACCACATGTGGTTTTACCACCCTAACAAGCGTTTCCATTAAAAAAAATCCCATGTCTTGTGTTCATTTTGTGTGAATGCTTTATATGTTATGCTTAATTGTTATACTAGCATTTTCATGTTGGTTATTGTTGAAGATAAATATTAAAAATTTCACATTTATAGATGCATTGATTCACCCCCCCCTCCTCAAGGCCTTGTAATATTAATTATTAATAAAAGAGCTTTGTTCCCTTGAAGAAGTCTAATAGCTTGCCGAAGATTCTTAGGGAAAATAGGGAGGGTTTGAGATACAAGAGTCAACTTGATGAATCTGAAAGGCTTATTAAATAACTAAAAGATTAGTTCAATAAATCTTTGACCAATAAATTAGAGCTTGTTGAACAACCGAATGAGCATCAAGACTACATTGAGGAATTGTCTGAACAAAGTGGATCGGAGAAGTCTAAAGCAACCCTAGAAGCCATAGCTAAGGAGAAAGAACAATTACACAAATAAAAGAAAAATCTTAAGAGAGAGATTGAATCCCAATCAATTAGAATGTGTGATGAGATGAAAACAAGGATATCTAAAGAGATTGTAAGGAAAATAATAGAAGAATCCCTAAAGGCCAAGGATGAACCATAAAAAGTTCTAGACAATGAAATTTTTAACACAACACAAGTGGTTGGTACATTGCATGAACATATGCATGATACAAATGAAGAAAATGAAAAAGTCCTCAAAGAGAATGAGAATCTAAGAAATGAGAATGAGAAATTAAAGGGAGAATTGAATAATGCAAATTATTTCCTGAAGAAATTCAATGAAAGTACTACAAAACTTGATGAGTAATTCAAAAATCAAATAAGAAGCAAAGAGACCACAAGTCTAGGATATACTGATTTTAAAACTTTTGAAACTAGTGAATCTTCTAGCAAAAATGAGATCAATCAAGAAGGAAAGTCTCCACCAAAGGTAATACAAAGAACTTCTAGTAATAAATCCTATAAGCATGTATGTTTCAATTATCACAAGGTAGGTCATATTGAAAATGTGTGGAGTAGATCTACAAATAGGTCTAACACTTTTAAAGGAAATATAGCTATAACTTAGATAAGTTTGGTCACCTTTATCATCATTTTAGTTCTAGATCTAGTATTAGATCTAGTAGATTTGATGGTCACTATTACAATTGCAAAAAATATGCTCACAAAGCTAATGAGTGCAAGTCAAATGTGAACAATCAAGATTACCAGTCAACTAGAATACCTTACCAAAGGGAGAGACAATTTGATGTCACGTGCTCAATTTATTGTAACTATGGACATATGGATATAAATCATAGAATAAGGATTACAAGAGGTAATGCTAGACCATGGAGATCAACTGATATGGAATGTTTTTATTGTTAAAAGATTGGACATCTAGAAAGTGATTATAGGTTAAGGAACCAATCGGTAAACATATTATGTAACTGAAAAGGAAAGAAGATTATGAACGTAGAAGACACCAAGAGAGAAATGAGAAAGACCTAGACAAAGAAGGAAGATAGTAATTCTTTAAAGGATTCTTCATCTCCATCGGGTGTGGATAATTCTATATCAAACTAAGCATTCATGTGGCTTATGGGAGAAAGTATTGTTGAATCCATATTCAAACCCCATATAGGTATGCAATATGATCTATCAACATTTTACAATGTGATAAAGTATTTTGGACCATAATGTGAAATTTTTTTACATTACATGGTGTTTTGGTCATCAATTATGAGCTTTTGAGTCAATTAATGAAAAGGTATATTGAATCGGTAAAAGTATTTAATATGTCTGGTAAGATAGATAAAAAAATCCTTTTTGGATTTCATTTTTCACCTTGCACATTTTGAAATTTGTTGTGGAGAGAAAAAATAGTTGTTTGAGCCATTTGAAGAGATACAAGTGATAAGAAGGAATTATTTGTGGTGATTGTCATGGTGGTTGTTGCTAGTTTTTTTGAAAAGAACCCTAGTTGAGAACTATTTGAGGTATTTATCTATTATCTGGATTTGTGATTGAAAGATAGGATGGATACTCCCAGTTTTATTAATATAACTGAGAGACCTAGACCAGAGTGCAAAATACATCCATTCAAATTAACTAAAAATGACCCAGTGGGTACCCTCACAAGTGTTCCCTATGGTGTTCTGGACATTGAGAATGTTAGAGAATATATTCATTGCAAATTATAATATCTAGGATCAGGAGAAATCTTTGAGAAGTATAAAAAGTTGTGTCATGATAGGTTAGCATTGAAAGATGAGCATGAATGCATTGTATACAAATCTCTCCATCGTGCGGTCAGTTATCCTGATGATTTTGAAGAGGATTAGGTCAGATATATTTTAAGAAGGATCCATGATTATCTCATGTGGCTTGACCAACCACATAAGATTACAAAGGAAGAAATTTATGCTATAATGATTTTATGTTTATTTAATGAAGTACCTAATCTTTCCAATATTCCTAAACAAGAAGTAATTATTTTGAATAAATCTAAGTGGGATGGTCATGCAATGAATGTGGATGACATTATAGATAAAGAGGTGAAGTATTCATCTACGGTCATAGGATACAAGGTCTACCATTCCAGACAGTTGAATAACATACCTGGTGGCGTTATTCATACAACATATAATATGGTAAAGGAAAATGATGACTATGATTTGGCTAAGGAAATGAGAGAGTAGTTAATGTTAAATCTTGAAAAGATCAATAAAGACAAGAGACAAAAATTCAAGTATAGTCATTTGATTATGTTCTTATTCTTCTATTTCCAAAATAGTTTTCCTAGTATTGATGATGTTGCATGTGTAGTAGGTATTCTAGCTTTTATTCTGATTAAAAACATGATTAGAATCTTAGGAAGTAATTTTACTAGTAATATTTGGAGTTATTTCAAGGAATTTTAGAAGAATATGCATGCCAAAGAGATGATACCTTCTAAAATTATTGATAATTACAAGGACACTACTTGGTTTATGGTTGATATTCACACTTCTCTAATGTAAGAAGTTGATACAAGGCCCTTATGGGTTATTCCTATGGGTTATGAAGTGGATTTATCTCTTTTAAAATTGTATGGAGAAAACCTATTAGCTCACCTGGTAGATCTCAAGATTCCAAGATTTTGGACATTTCAAGAGAAGTCATTACAAGTGCATAATGAATTATTGAAACCAGTTATTGAAAACATTTTATGATTTATAAGGGATCTTTACAAAGGAATAAATTGAGAAATCTAGAGCCAAGCATGTTTCTAAACAATCTAGTATTTAAGGAACAATAGAAGATGAAGATGTTGAAACTGTTAGTGCAAGAGGTAGTGCCTCAACTGATTGGAAAACAAGAAGTGATGCTACAACAAAGAAGGAGAAAACAACTTCATTGAAGATTCTAGTTAGAAGTTTGGTCAATAAGACACAATCTGAGCCTACAAGAGCCAAGGAGGCTACTGCTAAAAAAGTTGGTGGAAAGAGAAAAAAAAGAAAAAGGTGAGGGATACAAAGGACATGAAGAAGATGAAGGGATAGAGTCAAAAGAAGAGAAGAAGGTACTCAAGGCTCAAGGTAATAAATATAAAGTGGTAGGTTCCCCCACCACTAAGCTAGTCAAGCTTGTATTATATTTCAATTTTTTAGATTCTATTGATAAGATTGTCAATGAAGTGAGAAAGTGGTGTATACTTGGCTGAGTTTACAAGTATTATGATAAATTTGGGAAGGAGGACCAAAAAAAAAAAAAAGACATTGTAGTGTACAGTATGAAAAATTTTACCCTAACTTTGATGGAGATACAAGGACATATACCTACTTTATTGTATAATAAACTTGATGCTAGGTGGAATACTACTATTAGATAGGATAAGGAGCTGATTTAGTATGTTCTACTACAAATTCAACTAGAAATGATAGAAGAATAATTGAAGAAGATACTTTCATAGACAAGACCACTCTTCAAGACTAAGAAGTGATTAATAAGAATATTTAATGGCGAGTCTATTGGAGTTCAAGATAAAACTAAGGGTATATTGATGAAACACTTGGGTATGATAAAAGACACAAAGGATGAGGTAGAGGAAAAACAAAAAGATGAGAGTGACCCAATAGTTACTCATGTTGATGAAAAATTTACTATTGATGGTGTAAATGTCACACTTGAGGAGCTCAAGGATGAAATAGATTATTCAGGTGATATTATAGCTATGGAGGTACAAGATGAGCCTATCGATATACAAGATGAACATAATGAGAAAAAGGAAGAAGAACTAGTAAACATGGGTACCGTTCAGGCTATAAATGATGGTGAACAAGAAAATATTCCTATAGATGATCAACAGGGAGATCAAGTGAAAGATAAGGAGGATACATAAAATATTGTGAAAATAAAATAAGAGGAAGTAACTATATGAAAAAAACAAGATAAGGCACCATCTTTATCATTTTCAAAGATTAGAGTTAATGATGATGATGATATAATGGTCAAGGGATAAGTTGACTTGAGAAAAATGAGCCCAGAGGAAATGATCAATTATTCTATGGAAATCAAGACTAAGGCCAAGAAAGATAAGCTCAATAAAGAGGCACAAGTAATAATGAAAGCCCCAAAAACATATTCTCTAGATTGATGTTACATGTAGAGTATGATGAGAAGGGTACTTTGCTTGAGAAGTTAGGATAGTTAATCACAACTACCAGTGAATAGATCAAAAATTTGGAGGATGTTGCAATAGAAAGAGAAGAAAAGGTCTATGAAAAGAAAAGATCAAAGAAATTATCACTGTCCATTTCCCAAGATAGGAACACTCTTACATTGGTTGTGAATCAGATGAAAGAATCATTACTTGAAGGAGGTAATACATTGATGATTTCTTGTCATTTTTTATCATTTTATGAAAGAAATTGAAAATAAAAAGGGTGAAGCTCAACAAGACTTGAATGTTTTGTCACAAAATTTTGATCCCCTTCATATGGTTGTTACATATTTTCGAGCTGATGTAAGAAAGATAAATCAGAAGTTGAAAAACTACATGGATGAACAAAATAAGAGACTTGGAAATTTGATGGAATTACAGAGCATTTTTATTCCTAAAATAGATATTCTAAAATAGAGTCTAAATGAAGTTGAGCAAGCCTTAGAACCTTGCCTACTGAAAATAGTTGAAGGCTTAGAGGACTTAAATTTTTCCCTTCATGGATAGATACTTTTTTTGGATAATTTACACAAGTCATGGGTCAGTGATTGGAAAGTGTTGAAGACTAATATCCATGAGATATCAAGTATATTTTTAATTTTACTATGCACCTCTTTATTAATAAATTTTTTCTTTATGCATATCTTGTAACACCTTTGTCATTTTTTTCAATGGGGGGGGGGGGGGGGGGGGGGGTAGTAGTAGTGTTAACAAAATTGTTATGTATAAAAGAGGGAAGTTTTGTATAGTTTTTAAAACTTAGAAAATTTTTCCCTATGTTACCATCAATGCGAAACAAGGACATTTTTGGCATTTGATGAAGGTGATATGTGTTTTGATCACATGAGTGTGTTGTTGTGTTTTGAATGCTAGAAACATGTTCTTTTGATATCAAGAGATCAGATTTACTAATGATATTGAAGGATCAAATGGAGAAGTAACTAAGTGTTCAATAAATTAGTAAGAGGACAAAATGCAAGATTAAAGTAATGGGATATGGATTTGGAGATTGATTTAAGATGTGTGATCCTACATAAATTATCTATAGAGGTATATTTGACTACTTATATGATTACATCAATTAGTTTAAATATTTTATGGAATTACTGACACTGGCAGTTAGAAAAGAGTATTGGTTAGTACAGTTGGTTAGATCAGTGTTGTAGCCAAATGTAATTGATTGGCCAACATGTTTTTGAGATTTGATGTTTTGAGCCAACATTAAGGATGTTGGATTTTGATTTTTGCACACTTGCTCATATGTTAAGTTGGATCTGAGAGCCAGCTTATAAAATATTTTAGGGTTCTAGCACCAATATAGAATTAGTATATAAATGGTTAAGAAAATAGTTAAGTATGTTGTAGTGATGGTATGTGGTGACTAACAAAGATTTTTCAAGTTAGTAAAAAGCCAGTAAAGTGTTCAGAGAAGTGAAATTGGTCAGGAAAACATTGTATTTATCATGAATTGATTGAAAACATCAAATCATTCTTTACTTGTTGATTCTAATGGATTGGAAAGTTGAATCCTTTAATAAGGTCACTTCTAACAGGGTCAAAAATATCTTTAACATGATCTAAAGTATAAATACTCTACCAATGTAAACTCTTAGAAGGAGTTTAAAATCCCTTGAAAGGGTAGTATTTGACAAGACTCTTGGAGTTCTTAACTAGGCTATAAATAATCTTAACCAAGTATAACTTGAGAAAGGTTTTTTAATTTCTCCTAACAGGGTGGATTTCATTAGTGAACTAGTCAAATTTGTGGAAATCATTCCTGCATGTGGTTTTCTCCCTCTAAGCAGGGTTTGCATAGAAAAAATCTTATGTATTGTTTTCATTGTATGTGAATGCTTTATATGTTATACTTCATTCGTATATTAGCATTTGCATGTTGGTTATTATGGAAGATAAATATAAAAAATTTCAAATTTGTGGATTCATTGACTCACTCCCCATCTCAGTGCCTTATAATACTAAAAAATGGAACTCTCTCTCTCTCTCTAATGCATTCATGGCTATATTTTCTCTAATGGAGATGGCCCAACAATGAAAAAAGTGTCAACACAATAGAAACCACTATCTCATAATATGAATAATGTAACAATGAATACTAAACATGCCTTTTAGCCCTCCATATTATCAAATACTCAAGATTTATATTATACATGCCCTATTGGAAAGTTGACTATACTAGTGTATATGAGTAATTTTAGTGTTGTCATTATGGAAAAAAAATCATATGAACTTTTGAGGTCAGCACAATAACTTAGAAGATCATAATTTGGCTAAGTATGGAAGATAGAGCAGTCAGTGAAGTACCTGATGAATAGAGCATCAACGCATGCATGTATGATTGAATTTTGGTATCCATCCTTCAAGATAATCTTTTGAGTATGTTAGTAAGCTATGTCTAAGAATGCATGGTCATATGTGATAGTATGAAGAAGTGACAGACAGTGAGCGGCATAACAAAATAGAGCATGTAGCTGATAGGAAA
This sequence comes from Chamaecyparis obtusa, assembly GCA_027943335.1. NCBI lineage: Eukaryota > Viridiplantae > Streptophyta > Pinopsida > Cupressales > Cupressaceae > Chamaecyparis > Chamaecyparis obtusa. Next base: position 146,116 of record BSBK01001846.1, on the reverse strand, counting down.
GATTTTGATTAGCAAGTATTATTTTGTTTTGTTAAGGCTCTGTGCCTATTTTAAATGTGTTGTAAACATGTTAATATCAATGTATGTAAATACACTTGAGACAATTCATTTGGAAACATTGTATCTAATAGGTTATAGGCCAACTTAGTAAATAGTTTTGGTTGCGCCTATATATAAGACATGTACTTTTGTATTAGAGCATGACATGGATATAGAATATGTAATAGAAGGGAAGAAGTATGTGACATATGTGTTAAGAGTAGTAAGAATGATATAGAGATTTACAAGAGGTTAAAGCATTAGCACACAATAGGAATTGATCAGACAAGCAATGTCATAGTAGCAGTTTTGTTAGAAATAGGGAATACTGAGAGGGGGGAGTGAATCAGTATTCTAAAAACTTTAAATTTTGCCCAATTATGGATATAAATAATTATCTTAACACATGCATAACATAAGAAGCTAAACAACATGCATAGCAATTAAACTAAAGAACTCATAACACATTATTTGTTCTTGAGGAAACCCTAGCCAAGGGAAAACCTCGGTGGGGATGGTACCCACAAAGATCCACTAATCAAAATTATCCTACTACGGATGTTGACCCTATTAGGAGTCTATTACATGCATATAGTGTCTTAGTCCTGATTAAGGGACTATAGGCCTTGTTAGAAGCCTCAACCCTATTAGGGGTTGGCAGTACAAAATGTGATTACCAAATGATCCCACTGCCCAAATAAGTAATATAAAATATTTACTGATTACAAAAGTAGGTCAAGGTACATAACCTTGTACTACTTGCATTAATATCTCCTCATTGCTCTTTCACTATCGCTATTACATACATTCGTTACATCACTTTTACAATTACATCTTTACATATCTTTATACAAGTTATTAAGAATAATAAATTTCCAGTCGGCTATCATATTAAAAAATATCTTTACCCACGGATTAACATCTAGGATGTCATCAATTTATATTTCTTAACTCTTTATCAATTTTGTCTTCATATGTTGTCATGTCGGCTTAACACTGTCTTTAGTAAAATTGTCATAACTTCTTCCATACATGTTGTACTGACTTGTGCTCTGAGGTGAGTCTTCAATAGTCACCATAGAGTCTATGTTGAAGTGTGAAAGCACTAAAATTACTCCAATCAAAATTGAAAAAAAAAACTATCATCGGGTTCACTAGTAGAATAACATTGTCTCATACTTAGACAATTTCACATTACGCTCTGACATAGTAGCTCTCTGACCTATGTGATCTTCATTTAGATCATATGTTTCCATAATGACAACATCTATGTAACCAAATCAGCCAAATTGCCAACAATCTCCCCCTTTGTCATTGGTGGCAACATATGAGAAAATTGGCTAAGTCTTACAACTTCAAAATCTCTTACATTATGACTTTATCAATCCTTTCTATATACTGTAAGAGATTGTCCTTATGACTTTATGAATCCTTTCTATATACTATACTCCCCCTAAGAGTATGTATCCTTAACAATTTTATGCTATATATCTCTCCCCCTTTGAGAAAAATGACAAAAAATGATAAGGAGGGTAACAAAACTGTGTTCACAAAATGTTATACCCTAATTCAATATTGAAAAGTCGGTAGGCTTGCAACACAATCTGCAAAATTGATCTTCATAGCCTCTAACTCTTTCTCCCATGATTTCTTAATTAAATCTGCCACACTGAGTAGTGCGCACAATCCATAAGATGCAATCTCACATGCTTGGAGATTCTCATAGCTAAACTTCTGAAAAGATGTCTTTGCTAAAAGACATTCTTCCAGTTGCCCTTCAATAGTGCTCAAGTTTATAGAAATGTGTTCTCTTGAAAGAGTGAATCTCTTAAGCTTCCTATCCTTGTCATCTTGCAAAATTCTTATTTCATCATAATTCTTTCAAATTTTCTACTCAATATCAAATATCTTCACATTGGGGCTCGAAAGAAAGTTTAATTCATTTTGAATTTTTGCTTCCTTCACCTTCATCTTCTGATCTTCCTCTGCTACCAAGTTCTCTGATTTTGTACACTGAATGTACAAGGATTTTCCTCTTTCCAAATTCTTCCTCAAGTCCTTTATATAGATATCAAGGTTATTGATATCATTCCTGATATTATGACTGATGTCCAAGAGTGTTTTGACCTCATAAGCTGCTTGAGCTTTCATCTTTGCTATATCAAATAGATTTGTAAACTCATTATCAAAAGTGTTCATTACTTCCTTTTCTCTTTCTAGAGGGTCATCTTTTGCAATTTGTGTAGTAATAATGCCTTTTAATTTCTTAGTAAGCTCCTTTAGGCATCCTTCAAGACTCTTTACTTTCTTGTTCTTGCCAATGATCTTGTTGAAAGATGTGATCAATTCCATCTAGTCATTATCATCTACTTCGTTTCCCAAATTCTCAATCATAGAACCAATCTGAGTTTTCTTGCCAGTCTCAGGTGTAAGACTAATTTCTTCTTGAATGGGAACAGGTACTTGTTTTTCTATTACTTCAAGTTCTACAATTGTCTTCTCTTCTCCTTTGGTACTCTCTTGCTCTTCAAAATCTGAATTGTCAATAATGTTTTCAAGATTCTTGAATAAGTTATCATCACTATCCAAGGTTATCTTAGTTCCTTCTACATTCATCACTTCATCCTCAATATTTATGGCTACTAGAGAGGGAATTTCCTCTTGTTCTGCTTCTTCTACTGCTTGATCTTTAGATTCTGCTACAACTAATGATTCTCTAGCATTCTTTGACATTGCCTTAATGATTGCTTGCTCTGTTTCTATGTTAACTTATTCATATCTACCTCCCGTAATCTGAATGGTTCTCTTTTTGGTTCTCAGATGGGTGTTTAAAGCCTTCATAATCTAAGTGAAATGTACTTCATCTCTCACAACACAAATTTTGCTTACAAGATTTTCTCTAATAGATATATCTTCTTCTGATGCTCTCTTCTTTCTCTTTACAAGTTTATTGTATAAGTCATCAGGTATCTTACCCTGAATTGTATCAAATTTATTATCAGATAAAATCATATGCTTTACCACTACATTTTCTAGATTCAATCTCTTTGCATAATCATAGAGATCATAATATTTGTTCATCTTTGTAAAGTCTCCATCTTGAATGATCTATTCATTAACCTTCTCAACTCTAGGTTTCCAAGTTTTCTTCTTAACAGGAGTGCTTTCATCATTTTTTATTTCTATAAGTTTCCTTTGAACTAGTGGTACCAATGTCTTTTGCCTCTTACCCAGTCTAGTAGCAATCTCTTTTACTCTTTTACTAGGTGTGGAGGAGGTGGATCTAGTGGATATTCTTGCTTCTTGATCCTTCTCTCTTTCTTCCACTTTTACCTTAACTAGTGTTTCTCCTTGCTGTGCTACAATTGATGATAGAGGTGGAACAAACAAAACTTCTTTTTGTCCAATATCTCTAATTGTTGCTATTGTTTTCTTGGCTACCAAGAATTCATGTTTAGTCATCCTTGTATCTTTTAGAATTTTCTTGATAGTACTCTCAACTCTTTTCTTTGACTGTTTCTCTTCAAGGATGGTCTTTGCGGAGTTGAAGTTCTCCTCAAAGGTTCCAAACCTATTAGAGTGAGTGTCCAACTTGCACTTAAGTAATCTTCTCACATATTCTTCTATCTCAATCTTAGATATCTCATATCCAAGAGGGTCTATGAACTCTGTTCTAGGTTCTACAACTTCAATGTAAGTAAAGTTAGTATCAACCATGAAACATATTTCATTTTTATACTTCTCCATAAGAGACTATGGGATCCTTGATCTGCTTGACATCAAATTCTAAAAAGACTTAATTACCAATACTGCAGTTTCATTTACTTTATCAATAACATGCCTCCTATACACTTGATTAATCTTCTCCATTGTAGATTGTTCATCATTCCAGTCATTTCAAATGGTGAATGGAAATCTTCTCGATAGATGAAAAAACATATAAGTGATTAAAGATGAGAATATAAACTATGAATACTTTGTCTTCTTTATCTTTTCCAAATTCTCAAACAGTTGTATCCTACAAATCTCACACATATCAACTTGTACTTGATCCACACACATCAAATAAGCTACATGCATCATTCCAGCTGCCATGTCATCCTCTCTTGAGTTAGCACAAAACTTAGTTGTTAGGATCTTACACAAGTATCTAACATCATCTTGCTATATCTTGCTAATTATAATTCCTCTACCATTATAGGATGAATTTGTGTTGTCTATGACTATTTTCCTCATGTTTTTCTCATTTAAAGGAATGGCTCTAGTTTTACATAGTTCAGTTACCTCATGAATTAAGTCAGCTATGATATCTATCACTCTGTCATCTAACTAAAACTTTCCATTGTGAATTCTTGCTTAGGATTATCCTGGTACATTCTTCATTATCAAATTCATATTGCAAAGCATACTTAATGATCTCATTATCTTTCAAATGCTCAAACCCTACTTTTAATGACATCTCTTGATTATAGATCTTCTTATATTCCTCTATGAAATCACTATCACTGATAGTATCTAGTTTACATCCCAGATAACTTTTGACATTCTCTAGATGTAAAAATCCATTTGGTATGGATGATAAAGCTAACCTAGGATCATCTTCCAAGGGTTCTACTAGTTCCTTTTTCATTTTAGGTCTATTCTTATCTCTAACATTGTGAATCAAAGAAATATCCATGACTTCCTCTAACTCCTTAACTGATTTAAAGATCTTCCAAGTAAAATATTGTTAGGAATGAATGTTGGATGTTGGCAGTCATTCTGTAGCAGTTGTTGTTGTATTCATGATTATGATTGTCATTGATGTCAACACAGTGATCTTCTGGAGACTAGTAGAGAAGAAGACAGTGTTTTGATTAGCGCACATGGGATATTATAGTTGGAGCTATATGATGTTGAGGTTATATTATTTTATATGTTATTTGTCTATGGTTAAGAGAATAGACTATAATTCATTTATTCATAGAAGTTATGAGCATTTTGGTGGAAGCAGTATTCAGGCAGTGTTCCTGAGTAGCGGTTTGTGGATATCGGATGATATATCCTAATTAGGATGGAATCTATTTTTGTGCAGTTAAAGGAAAGGTTGAGACACATTGATAGTGACATGGTTCATAGTGAAAACTTTGAAGTCACATGAGTGAAGAGCTATTATATCTGGAAGCTGACAGTTTTGTGTAATTTTGATGTAGCATGTAGAAACTTTTATTTTGTATTTGTGTGCCGACTCATTTATAATTATTTGAGTGTGGTATAAAGGAAAGAATGTTTTTCTTTATTGAATGTGTGGTAGTAATGTGAAATAAGTGTGAGCATGGTATGGTTGAATGTGAATGTAAGCATGAAGTGAAGAAAAGAGCTAATGAAGTTGTGAAAGTGAAATTGTGAAGGAAGACATGCAAAGTACAGAGATCTGGAATTGAGATCTGGTGTAGCAGTGAGTGCAGTTTGGCATAGTAAGGAGGTAACATATTTCATATTATTCTGTTGAATAATATTAAGGTCATTTACATCTTATCCTGAAGCTATTTGGGCAGTGAGTCCTTCTGTCTTCCATAACTCCTAACAGGGTTAGAATCTTTTAATAGGGATTCAAAATCTCCTAACAGGGATTCATATGTACTAAATGTCTTTCATAAGACTCCTAATAGAGTCCATCCTTTCATAATGAATATTTATATTAGTGCATCTTTTGTGGGCATCATTCCCACCGGGGATAACTCTTTGATCAAGAGGTTCCCTAGTCAACATATCTTGTGTTATTGTGTCATTGTGTATGAATATATTTCTATGGTTGGTAATTACATTGCTTACATGGTTAAATTTTGTTGAAGTTGATAAAGGTTATAATTATCTGATAACTGATTCACCCCCCCCCCTCTCAGTTAGCTTGGTGGACTTTACTTTCTAACAATTAGTATCAGAGCAGCAGGTCCTTGAAAGAAAAGTTTAATAGCTTAAGGAGATCCATGGTGAATTTTAGGAAAGAAAGCCCTAAGTTTGATGGAGTAAATTTTGACAGTTGGAAAGAGAAGATGAAGACACATCTATTGTGTTTAGAACCAGGTTATTGGTTGATTACAAAGAGTGAGAAGACTATCATTGGAGAAGATAATCTTGAGATGGGATTTAAAGATGAGATAGATCTATTCATGTGTAACATACTTCCAAGAGAAACACTTTAGATAGCACTTCTAGAGAATGAATACAATCAGTTAAAATGTTTAACAAAATCCTATGAAATTTGGAAAGCTTTACACTCTACTTTTGAAGGTGATGAACATGCAAAGAGAGCTAGATTACATAACTGGATATGTGCATTTGAAAATATAAGAATGATGGAGGATGAATCTGTTAGAAGCTATATTGGTAGAATGTCAAAAATTGTTGCAGGAATAAAAGCTTGTGGAGGAACAAAGACAGAGAATGAACTGATATGGAAAATTCTGGGGACATTGACTCCTATATTTAAGTAGACAACACAGATGATTGAACAAGTTATACCTTGTACTACAAAATTTACAATAGAGACTCTTCTTGGAAGATTGGAAGCAACAAAAATGAACCTGAGGGTATCAGGAGACTTACCTAGAATGGAGACAACATTGAGTGCTCTTAGTATTCATCCTACTTTGTCAAGAAGTACCAGTGTGAGTGGAGATTATGCCAGCAGTAGCAAATCTATAAATGAAGAAGATAAGAAGATTGAAGAAGGTATTGCCTTTCTTGTGAAAAGAGAACCCGACGATAAGAAATTTTTTTAATGTTGGACTTATCAAGAATATGGTCATTTTGCATCGAAGTGTCCTAAGAGAGTTAGAAGTATAGAAATAATTTCAAGCCTAGAAGATCTAAGGAATTTTATTATGCTAACGATGAAGATCTTGAAGCTAGTATAGAAAGAACTTTGAGTGAAAGTGATACTGAGAATAATGATGAAATAGGATTTGTAGCAATTAAGAGAATTCTGAATCTAATGTTAAGGAAGAAAAAGCATTAGTTTCCCAAGTTGAAAAGAATTTTGATTGCATTATAGATAGTGGTTGTTCACATCATATGACTGGTGACATGAAGAAGTTCATAAAGTTTAACAATTATAATGGAGGAATTGTTAGAGTTGGTAACAATGCACCTTGTTTGATTAAAGGTATAGGATCGATTACTCTTGATGGAAAGACTAATACTGATTATGTTTACTTTGTTGATAGATTGAAACATAATCTTTTGATTGTTGGACAATTAGTGGATAAGGGATATCAAGTTTGGTTTACTGAGAAAACTTAGGTGATCAAGGATAAAGATGGAAATCTGATTGGAACTGGATCTAGAACCAGTGGTAATTTATTTCAGTTGAATCCTACTAAGATGACATGTTTGATTACTAAAATTGATGACAGTTGGTTATGGCATAGAAGGTTTTGTCATATAGACTTTGATAACATTGTGAAAGTGAGTACTACACTTGTAGTAAGGGATTTGCCTAAAATTATGAAGCCTACTAACATGATTTGCAAAGAATGTGTGATGGCTAAGCAAAAGAGAAGTTCATTTCCTAGTAAGAATTTCACATCAACAGAGAAGTTGGAGATTGTTCATACAGACTTGTGCAGTCCTACCAGGACTAGAGGATTCTATGGAGAAAGGTATTTTATGATTCTTGTTGATGATTTTAGAAGAATGATGTGGATTGTATTTCTGAAAGAAAAATCTGAAGCATTTGATAAGTTTAAGATCATTAAGAATAAAGTTGAGAATGAATCTGGAATGAAGATTAAATGTTTGAGCTCTAATAGAGGTGGAGAATTTACTTCTAGAGAGTTTAACAGTTTTTGTGAAGTGAATGGTATTAAGAGATAGTTTTCAGCCCCTAGAACACCTGAACAAAATGGTATTGCAAAAAGAAGAAATAGGTTAGTGACTAAAGCAGCAAGAGCTATGTTATTTGAGAATGATTTAGCGAAGACATTTTGGAGAGAAGCAGTGAATACATCAGTATATACAATGAACATAGTACAAATTAGAGCAGACACAGATAAGACACCTTATGAATTATGGTTTGGACATGCACCCTCAGTTAAGTATTTTAGAATTTTTGGAAGCAAATGTTATATAAAGAGAGATGATGATATTGGAAGGTTTGATCCTAGAAGTGATGAAGGTATTTTTCTTGGATATTCTTTCAAGAGTAAAGCATATAGATGTTACAATAAGAGAACTAAAACTATTGTTGAAAGTGAAAATGTTAAAGTTGATGAGAAGTTTAAAATTCAGGAAAGAATGCTTGACTATGAATCTGATGAAGAAGCTCATCCTCAACCTAACATTGAAACTACTAAATTATTCTATGAGACTGACAGTGAATTATTGAATGAGAGTCCTGCAGAAGAAACCAGAGAGGAATCTAGAGAAGAATCTATAGTTGAAGCAAAATCTGTAACTATGACATCGAACATGTATATATCAAGACATCATCCTATTGAACAAGTTATTGGAAGTTTGGACAGAGGATTTTTGACTCAGAATAAGGTACATTTATGTTTGATTTCTCAAATTGAACCTAAATCTACTAGTGAAGCTTGTGAAGACAAACATTGGATTAATGCTATGAAAGAAGAACTAAATCAAATTGAAAAAAACAAGACATGGGAATTGGCCCCTACACCTAAAGACAAGAATGTGATTGGAACTAAATGGGTATTGAAAAACAAGATGAATGAACAAGGAGAAGTAGTAAGAAACAAAGCAAGATTAGTTTGTAAAGGATACTCGCAGCAAGAAGGAATTGACTATGCAGAAACTTTTGCACCTATGGCAAGAATTGAAGTAGTAAGAATGTTCTTGGCCTATGCATATTTTAAGAAATTCAAAGTGTATCAAATGGATGTGAAGTCAACATTTTTGAATGGAGAATTGGAAGAAGAAGTCTACAATTAGCAGCCTGAAGGTCTTCCTTTGACTCAAGAAGGAGATATGGTATGTAAACTAAAAAAAGCATTATATGGACTAAAGAAAGCACCTAGAACTTGGTATGCTAGACTGGATAAGTATTTTTTGAAATTGGGATTTACTAAAGGAACAGCTGATAGCAATCTATATACAAAAGAAATTGAAAATGGTTTGTTGATTATAGTCATTTTTGTTGATGACATTATCTTTGGAGGAGAAGATGAAGCTAGTGACAAATTTGTTGATGAAATAAAGAATGAATTTGAAATGAGTATGATTGGTGAGATGAAATACTTTTTTGGATTACAGATAACATAGAACAGTGATGGTATCTTTGTATGTCAGACAAAGTATTTGAATGATTTGTTGAAAAGATTTGGAATGGAGAACTGTAAACTAGTTGGAACACCTATGGTTATATGACATAAACTATCTAGAAAAGATGAAACACCGGTAGTTGAGCAAAAGAAATACAGATCCATGATTGGAGGATTGTAGTACTTAACACATACTAGACCAGATATACAACATTTAGTTGGAATGGTAGCAAGATTTCAAGCTAAACCTAGAGAGTCACATTATGCAGCAGTAAAGAGGATACTAAGATATTTAAGAGGTACAATGGACTATGGATTGTGGTATAAAAAATCTGATGATTTTACCCTATGTGCATATACAGATGCTAATTGGGGAGGTACTGTTAATGAAAAGAAAAGCACCAGTGGTGGAGCCTTTTTTCTTGGAGGAAGAATAGTTTCTTGGCTAAGCAAGAAGCAAAATTGTATTTCACAGAGCACAACAGAAGCAGAGTATGTAGTAGCAACAAACAATTGTAACCAAATAATTTGGATGAAGCAGATGCTGAAGGATATTGAAATTAGGTTTGTTGAGCCTGTTCTCATACATTGCAACAACACCAGTATAGTTAGTATGTCTAAGAATCCTATTTTATATTCTAAGACTAAGCATATAGAGATCAAGTATCATGTTGTAAGAGAGAAAGTTGTTGAAAAAGAAGTCAGACTGGAGTACATAAGCACAAAGGAATAGATAGCAAACATATTTACAAAGCCTTTGCCTAAGGATACATTTGAGTATCTGAGAGGTATGCTTGGGGTTATGCCCCAGCCTACTTTTGAGTAATGATGTAGTTGGTTTGATCCATCCAGTGGTATATGATCCCTATCTTTCTTCTAGATTGGATGTTGGTACTTCCTCTATGGGGGAGTATGTGAGCTGAGTCATGAGGACTCTTATGAATATATTTTCTAAACAGTGTCTATTAACATTGATTTTTTGTTGACATAGTGATGAAATTTCTATCATTTATGTGAATGGGGGAGAAGTGTACATGAAAAACCATTTGTACCATCTGTTGGAGATAACTAAACAGGATAACAAAGCAAGATTTGAAATGTTTGTCAGAGCAGCAGTGTTGCAGTATTGGATTTTTGGAACATTGGATGTTTTTCATCTATGTTGCCATCAATGCCAATGGGGGAGATTGTTAGAAATGAATTTTGGATGTTGGCAATCATTCTGTAGTAGTTTTTGGTGCATTCATGACTATGATTATCATTGATGTCAACACAATGATCTTCTGGAGACTAGCAGAGAAGCAGACAGTGTTTTGATTAGCGCACATGGGATATTGTAGTTGGAGCTATGCAATGTTGAGGTTATATTATTTGATATTTTATTTTTCTATAGTTAAGAGCATAGATTGTAATTCATTTATTCATAGAAGTTATGAGCATTTTGGTGGAAGCAGTATTTAGGCAGTGTTCCTAAGTAGCGGTTTGTGGAAATCGGATGATATCTCCTAATCGGGATGAAATCTAGTTTTGCACAATTAAAGGGAAGGTTTAGACACATTGATAGTGATGTGGTTCATAGCAAAAAATTTGAGGTCACATGAGTGAAGAGTTATTATATCTGGAAGCTGACAATTTCTTGTAATTTTGATGTAGCGTGTGGAAACTTTTATTTTGTATTTGTGTGCCGACTCATTTGTAATTATTGGAGTGTGGTATAAAGGAAGGAATTTTTTTGTTTATTGAATGTGTGGTAGTAATTTGAAAGAAGTGTGAGCATGGTATGGTTGAATGCGAATGTAAGCATGAAATGAAGAAAAGAGCTAATGAAGTTGTGAAAGTGAAATTGTGTAGGAAGACATGTGAAGTACAGAGATCTGGAATTGAGATCTGGCATAGTAGTGAGTGTGGTTTGGCATAGTAAGGAGGTAACATATTTCATATTATTCTACTAAATAATATTAAGGTCATTTGGATAGTGTGTTCAGTGATCTTACCCTAAAGCTATTTGGGTAGTGGGTCCTTTTGTCTTCCATAACTCCTAACAAGGTTAGAATCTTTTAACAAGGATTCAAAATCTCCTACCAAGGATTCATATGTACTAAATGTATTTTATAAGACTCCTAACAGATTCCATCCTTTCACAATGAATATTTATATTAGTGCATCTTTTCTGGGCATCATTCCCACCGGGGTTTACTCTTTGATCAAGAGGTTCCCTAGTCAACATATCTTGTGTTATTGTGTCATTGTGTATGAATATCTTTCTATGGTTGGTAATTACATTGCTTACATGGTTAAATGTTGTTGAAGTTGATAAAGGTTATAATTATCTGATAACTAATTCACCCCCCCCCCCCTCTTAGTTATCTTGGTGGACTTTACTTTCTAATAAATACCTCAATTTCATGATTTAGGGCTTGCGTAGATTCGACACAAAATTCTTCACCAAATCCTTGTAAAATGCTTCCAATCACTACTCTTTGATCTCCTTGACACTTGAATTCACTTTAATGATCAAATAACATCATTTGTGACCTTTTATTAATTCAAGCTTACTTAGATCTGACATCACATTCAATTCTTTTGCTGCTTCTTTCCAAAATGTTGATTCTGTTAACCTGCAAAACATAAAACTTCTTGCGATCTCGCAAAACATAATATTTTTGTTTGCACTCTTAACCATAGCATCATCATATAATACCTTGCATTAGCTACACAAGACTCAATTCATCATATATCAAATTCTACACTAATCTAAGTTCCTATTCTACTGTAATTTTAATGAATTAAGTACTTTGAGATGGGTCAAGTAAAGATCCATTCTTACCATTTAATACTTCACCTTTCTGACTGCCTTTAGCATTGAATATGTCTCCTTGATCTATGCTTTTAAAAAACTTCACTTCATCTGAATTACTACAGCATCCTTTCTGACTGTTGCTTGCATCTTCATTTCTTCTTACATAACTTCTAGGGTTAGGATTGGTATGAAAAACTCTATTGTTCATTCTGCAAAACCTTGCTATGTGTCCAACCTTGCTACATATCTAACAAACTATTCCATTGTTTCCATATCTTGGTCCAGGCTGATTGATTTGTGATCTACAATTTCTAGCAATGTGTCCAACCCTGTTGCATCTATAACATACTACTCCATTTCTTCTATTCATATCTACAGTAGGTTTCTTATTTGCATAGTTAGTATTTCTAAACATTCTACTACTATTGTTATTCTCACCAAATTTAGGTTTTCTGCATTCAATAGCTCTATGTCCAAAACTATGACAATTATAAGAATAGCTATTAAGAGGTTTAAATTGCTTACCTATGCAATCTCTCTTCATGTGACCAATAGTATTACAAGCAAAACATCTACCTTTTCATTCTCTTTGCATACCTTTAGATGATTCCTCTTTCTTAGGTGATTCTTCTTCCTTAGGTGTATCTTCAGATTTGTTAATCTCATCAGACTTCTTCTCATTTATGCTTTCAAATATTTTTAGATCTGGTTCCTTACTTTCTTTATTTTCTTTAAAAGTGTTGAATCCAAGACCAGTCTTATCATAGAATGGTTTTTGATAAGATATTTGTTCATCAATCTTTTCACTAGTTGAATATAGTCTTTCAAGTTGCTGCTTAGATTGAGTTAGTTCTCCTTTCATAATTGTATTGTATTTCTCAAGCTCAACATACTGCAAATTGACTTTCTCAAGTTCTGATGTTTCTTTACCAAGTTTAGATTTTAACCCTTCATTTTCAAGATTAAGATTTTCATTCTCTGATTTCAGATTTTCTTCATTCTTGCCACATACATCTTTTAGACTTAGCTTCAGATTTTCTATCTGCGGTTCATGTTTAAGGATCTCATTTTCTTTTTGTAAGTTGTCATCACAATCGTCAATATGAATTTTAAATTCCTTTTCAGATTTCAGATCTTCCAATTTTTTTTTAGTTTCTCAATGAGGTTCTTTGCATCATCATATTTTCCTTTTAAAGTATCTCTTTCTTCAGTAAGCATATCAATCTATTCAAGAGCTTCTTCAAGATTCTTTTGTAGCTGATCCATATCCATAGAGATCTTACTCAAGTTGCTAGGCTTTCCTTGAATGATTCTTTTCTGAGTAACTAAGCTCTGATACTAATTGTTAGAAATGGGCAATACTGAGAGGAGGGGGTGAATCGGTATTCTACAAACTTTAACTTTTACCCAATTGTGGATATAACAGATTATCTTAACACATGCATAACATAAGAGGCTAAACATCATGCATAGCAATAAAAATAAATAACTCATAACACATTATTTGTTCTTGAGGAAATCCTGGCCAAAAAAAAACCCTAATGGGGATGGTACCCACAAAGTTCCACTAATCAAAAGTATCCTTCTAAGGATGTTGACCGTATTAGGAGTCTATTACATGCATATAGTGTCTCAGTCATGATTAAGGGACTATAGGCCTTGTTAGAAGCCTCAACCCTATTAGGAGTTGGCAATATAAAATGTGATTACCAGATGAGCCCACTACCCAAACAAGTAATATACAATACTTATTGATTACAAAAGTAGGTCAAGGTACATAACCTTATACTACTTGCATTAATATCTCCTTACTTCTCTTTCACTATTGCTATTACATACATTCATTACATCACTTTTACAATTACATCTTTACATATCTTTATACAAGTTATTAAGAATAATAACTTTTGAGTCGGCTATCATATTACAAAATATCTTTACCCAAGGGTTAAAATCTGGGATGTTGTCCCTTTGTATTGTTAAGTCATTATTTTGATAAACAAAATAATCCCTTAACTCTTTATCAATTCTGTCCTCATATTTTGTCATGTCGGCTTAACACTGTCTTTAGTAAAACTATCATAACTTCTTTCGTACATGTTGTACTGACTTTCTCTCTGAGGTGAGTCTTCAATAGTCACCATAGAGTCTATGTTGAAGTGCACAAGCATTGAACTTACTCCAATCAACATCACAAACAAAAACTATGATCAGGTTCACTGGTAGAAATACATCATCTCATACTTAGACAATTTCGCATTGCACTCTAACATACTAGCTCTTTGACCTGTGTGATCTTCATGTAGATCATATGTTTCCATAATGACAACATATATGTAACCAAATCAGCCAAATTTACAACAATTTTACCCTTGTAGATATAGTGTGTATCTGATATCCAAGAGGTTGTAGCCTTCCTCATTAAGCAATGAGCTCTGGTAGTGAGCCTTCCACCCCTAACAAGATTTGTTACTTCAAGACTCCTAATAGGGTCCGAGCTTCAACCAGGTCACTGTACTAAAGCATTGTAATGAGTTCTCCTAACATGGAAAATTAACATTAATGGGTTCATAATACAAAGTATAATTATTACTGGGTATTAATTCCCACCGAGGTTTTCCCTTTGGCCAAGGTTTCCCCGTAATCATATTTGGTGTTATGTATTATGCTTGTTTACTGTACTTGCTTTTATATTCAATTTAGTAATTAAGTAATTAGGCTAAGTTTCAAGAAGCATAAAAACATTAATATTATAGAACACTGATTCAGCACCCCCCCCTCTCAGTGTTCCCATTCCTAACAATTGGTATCAGAGCTTTGGTCCTCTGAAGATAAGTTTAACCACTTGAGGAGATGATGGTTTCAGAAGAAGTGAAACATCTGAAGAAGAATCTTGAAGCAGCTATTGAAGACCTTGATAGATCTAAAAAGGAAATTGAAGAACTAAAATTAAAGGTCAGTGTCACACAAGTATTCATCAAGAAACTTAGAAAATATTTGAAAGATTGTTCAAATAATGATTTGGGAAAAATGGTCAAAAATCTGAATGAAGAAAATAAATCCCTCAAGGATCAGATTGAATAATTGGATGAAAAGCTAACTAATAATCAGAAACCCTATGAAGAGCGGATCAAAGAAAAAAAACAATTGGATGAAGAACTGAGGCAAGAAAACAAGAAAATTTTGGAGTTAGAAAACATCAATAAAAAGGTGGAATTTGAATTGACTGAAGCAAAGAATCATATTGACAAATTTCACAAAAGTAAGGATCTAATAGAGTCATAGTTGTATGCACAAAATATTAAAGGAGATACCACAGGTATTGGATTCAATGAAGAGCACAGTCAAATCAATGATATGCGAGAAAGAATGAAAGCACCAGAAGAATGTATAGAAGCTAAGAAGACTAAAAATCATACTGAACCTAAAGCAGAACCATCTAAAGATGAACGTAAGCTAGTAAACCAAACTTGTTATGCTTGTAACAAGAATGGACATATACCAAGAGACTGTAAAGAGGGAAGACCTTTCAATGGTTATTGTTATTCATGCAATAAATTTGGTCATAGAGCTATGAATTTTAGATCAAATAAAAGAAGTCAGACATAGCACAATTAGATAAATCATCCACAATAGAATGTTAGAAGTCCTCAAAACATTACATGTTAGATATGCAATTATAATGGTCACACAACTAGACAATGTAGTATGGTAACTCACATCAATGCACTAAAGAATATAAGACCTCTAGTCATTTGTCACTCTTGTAACAATGTTGGACACATCTCAAAGTTTTTTAGATCACAAGCGCAAAGATAAGAAAGATCTGATAAGTCTCAAGGATCAATTTTGGATGAATCTATAGAAGTCAAGTTTGTGAAAGCTACAAAAGATGTGAGAAAGATTTGGATGGAAGTAAAGCAAGATAATGTCAATGGCACAATAGTAGATGCATCCTCAGTGGATGCACCTTCTACTTCTAGATGAATGACCCTCATGGTCATAGGGGGAGCTAGATTAGCTCTTGACCCCTGCGTAGCTGGTATTCTCACCCTTTGAGTATGTGCCTTTGGTTTTAATTGTTTGCCTACTAGTTGAAGTAGTATGCACGATCACACAACTTGATCATTAGCAAGAACAAAGATGGGAATTTACAGTTGTAATCCATGTTTACACAACAAGCATTAATTGCAAAATGTTAGTGTTGAAAGTTTGAAGTTGGTTTATTAGTGAAGAAGTGTGAAAATTATTGCAGAACCCTAGTTCAATTGCAATAGTTCAGAAACCCTTGGAACCCTTCTTTAGCATAGAAAAAAGTAAGTAATGGCCACTCCAGTTGTATTTGATGTTACAGAAAGGAAGAGATACATTTTCAAGAAGAATCCATTTCATTCATTCCTAGATAACCTAGAAGGAGCATTTTCTAGAACTTTGATGGGAGTTATGGATGTTGAAGATATACACGCCTACATATATTTCAAGAAGGAACCTGTAGGATTGGATAGAATAGGGTTGCTCATTGAAACAATGGTAAATCCTGACATGACATTCAAGAATAAGTTCATGCACTTAGAAAATAACCCTATCATAGAGTATGCAACTGCATATGAGTTCTATGAATCTGAATGGATTAAGATATTGCTTAGCAGAATACATGATAACTTGTTTTGGATTGGAGAAGTCCCTATTCAGATAACTACTGATCTCATTCATGAGATGACTAGACTTCCTAAGACCGGCACCATTCTTCCTACTAGTAAAGATGTCAGAAAACAAGTTGAGAAGGCTTGTAATTCGAGGAGTGATAAACACAAAATGACAATTGGGCCCATTGAGGAGAAGGATATCAAACTCATGGTAATGATACTTGGATACAAGTTTCAACATGCTAACAGAGTGAATAGTATTGTGAGGTCCTACCCTGACCCATCTTATTTCGATAGTTGTTTTGACACTTGGTTTATTTTGATGATACATTGTTTAGAGACATTAGACTTATTTTAGATTATGAATTTTTATCATTAGACTTTATGAGATGATTTTTATAGATTTATATGATGATGATGTTAGTCGTACTCTTTACATGCTTGTATCAGTTTCATGATTACCTTATGATATATGAATTCTAAACTCTGCAATTTTTACGTTACCTTATAAAATAGTAAATAATGATAGTGTAATGGTTCAATGATTAACTTAGGGTTACTTGTTTAAGAAAAATTAAACTCACATTTTGATGCTTATAAGAATTAGGGTATAATGAGGATAATGTTTATGATGAATCATGAAATGCAGTTTCTCTATGTATTGAATTTAGATGTTATCATAGTTCCCATTTCATTTTCAATATAATTATATATACGATGATTTCATGCAATATTGACCCTAGAATTGAGTGTGCGAAATTGTGACCATGGTTGTAAATGCGGGGAAACAAGGATGGATCTATGTGAAATCAGTTTAAAACCAAGGTCGGTTCTAAGAAGAGAATGACCTCATTGTTACGTGATTTATTTTGTAAATGTGATGCATGTATGAATGTGGTTGTAAATTTTTGTAATGAATAATTTGATGTAAATTTAATTATGTAAATGTAACTATTATTTATCCAATAGGCATGCCAAGTGTGTAAATAGGTAATGTGATGTGTACTCTTTTTGTGTGGTGTCACTTGACACTAATGTGATGAGATGGCATTCCTAGGTGGAATGTGGACCCTACTTCATCCTTAGGTTATCTTGTGTATCCCTAGACTTGGTTAGTGGTTTAGGAAACCAAGGCTTTGGCATCATTTCCCATTTTCGGATGTAAACTTTAGTAGGGTTTTTGAAGGGTTATATGGAGCCCTATGGTGTAGTTAGGGTTGGTTTTAAGTGCCCCAAGGCATGGGCATGGGTTAGGGGGAAAAATTTCACCATTTTTACTTCCATAGGCTTCCAAAATTCCCCTCAAACTGAGCCCTTCTTGATAGTGACGAATCTGGACATGACTTCTAGGATAATCATTTTTCCCATGTCTTAAAATACTTACCATTTCATAGAAAAGGAAAAGTGGTATGGGAGTTAGAACCTAGAAACATAACTTACCTTGGGATGAGGGTAGGAGAGAGGAATGTTTTTGAGTCTTTAGGAAAGGAGACTAGGAAGAGAGAAACTTCTACACTATGCAAGTGGGGAGATGGAGAAACTAGAGACTTGAGAAAGGAAAGAAAAAGATAGGAAGGAAAGGGATAGCTCTTCTACAAATCCTCCATTGCCTTAGCTTAATGAAAGGTTGGTGGTTCTACATATTATGTTCTTGTAATTATGTTATGAAGATAAATCTTTTGTGTGCATTGTGATGTTTTATTCATTTTGCCCAAATGTATTTTGTTCTTGTTTCTCCTTTCATGTTTGTGAATGTGATGTGGGTGTGCAAGATAATTCTCATCCTTGGGAGGATTTGATAATTTTTTGGGGTGAAGGGCTTAGTTGGTAAATCCATATGTTGTAGAGATTGGATGTATGTATTAGAAATGTGAACACTGAGCGGGGGGGGGGGGGGGGGGGGGGGGGGTGAATCAGTGTTCACTATATTTTATCTTTTTTCTTTATTCTTTAAACTAAACTTGAATACTTAAATACTGAAATGAACATCAACCTAAACATGAAACATGAAGTCAACATATAACACCAATATGGTTATGGGGAAACCCAAATAGGTAAAAAATCTAGTGGGGATTGACACCCACTAATATTCTGTACTAGTTTTTTATGATCCTTGTTAGAAGATCCTTAACCCTGTTAGGAGTTGCTTTACAATATATTTAGTATAGTGACCTAGACAAGGGTCAAACCCTATTAGGAGTCTTTTACAATAACCCTATTAGGGGTCAGGACACACTGTCCTCTAGCTCACTACTTAAGTGGTGAAGGCTACAACCTTCTGATCTTAGATACACACTATATCTACTAGATGAACTAGCACTGTGACACTAGTTGTCTGATCAGTTCTTTTGACACACTGATGCTTTGACCTATTGAAAAGATCTAATAAATATTATCAACTTATCACACACTTCTTCTCATCTTATTTAAACTCTATAGCAACTTCCATACTAATTACAATGGGTGCATCTCATATTTATATGCGCATACAAAACAATTAACTAGGTCGGGCCTTTAACCGATTACATAGAATGCTTCCAATTTAATTGGCTCAAGCGTGTTTACAAAAAAATTTGATTACATGTCTACAACCTATTTACAATGGTTTCATATCCTTTACAACATAAAAATACAACTGCTAACCAAAATACTGATAGTCAGTTGTTTGCTATGTTCTTCTCTGGCACACACTAGCTGTGTAACTTCAACTGCCTGTAACTTTGTCATGCCTGCATATCTGATCATGCACTCATAGAATAAGCATGAATATACTCTAAAAAACCTATCTTCTATTGTGCATACCATAACTCGATCGTACGCATGTGCGTTGATGTTCTGGACTACTTGTGCTCTACTTACCGTCCAGTCTTCTACACTTAGCCAATTTCTGATCTTCTCATCAAGTGCACTAACTCCAGAACACTAAATGACATTGTTTCCATAATGAAAACATTATATTAAGTCATATGCACCAATATAGTCAACTTTCCAACAATCTCCCCCTTTTTCATTGATGGCAAAAAAGGAATATGGCATAGTTACTAACTATTCTCTTATACAAAAAACTTTTGTTATACTCTATCTTATATCTCCCTTGTATTCTTTACTATACATCTTCTTTATATATCTATAAATCCACATTCTATACATACTCCCCCTTTGACATTAATGACAAAGGTGCTTCAAAAATTGTATCTACAAATACTTATAGTGAGAGAACATCTGGATATGCTATTTGTAAGTTTTGGATCTCTTTCTTCCAAAATGTAATCAATGAATTGAAAATATGGAGATAGGTGCATAGTGCATACTGTAGCTTCTCCATATTCTCCAAATCTATGCTAGGACCATGATCATATGTCACCATGGTGGCATCAATCTCCTTGATATTCTGATTAAGTATATCTAGCGAGGGCACAAGAGCATTTCTAAGCTAAGTCTACCTAGCCCTTATTTTTGACATCTCCTTTTTTGCCTTGTCAATCTTGTCAATTTGTCCTTGATATACATTATTGAACATATTTACATTAGTGGATGGGTCTTTCACTGATTTCTTTACTTTCTCTATCATAGCTTCTACCTCTTGTATCTTCTTGAAATGGTCATCATTTAACTTGTCTTGCTCCATACAGTCAGCAATCATTTTTATTCCTTTTGCTGCAAAATCTTTCAAAGTTTCTTGTCCAACTTTGAGTGAACTAAGGTCAAGTTAAAAGTTATTGACCAATTCACTTAGCCTTTTCTTTCTATACTTCTCTTCTGCAACTTGACATGCAGATGCTTCCAAGCTAGCAAAGTTAGTTTTAAAGGCTATGAGGATGTTGCTAACATCATCAACTGTACTGACCTTGAACACTTTCTTGTCTGAAATCAATAGGCTCTTCAATATGTTCACTGACTCCACAAATAAGGGATTCCTCATCACTTGTTTCTCTTTGGATTTTTTCATAGCTAAGACACTGATCTTGATCAGGTCTTCTTCTCCCCATGAATCCAAACTGGTTGTGTTAGGTGTCAAACTTGACAAAAATGAAGCTGAATGTACTGGAGTGATAGGAGTTCTATCCATCACTTCTTTCTTTACTTTGACTAACATTTCAACTGATGGTTCATCTGATTTTTCTTCTTCTTTTCCATTTTTTATTTGTGTTTCCTTTCCTTCTTCTTTTTCTATCTCTTTTTCATTTTCTACCTCAGGTGAGTTATCACCACATAGTGTTTCAACCTCTTCTGTGCTTACAAAAGCTTCTTCAAACTTGTTCAAATCCATGTCTATGGCCACCATAGTAACTTTTACATTATCAATAAAAATTGAATCATCCTTGAGTGTCTCTATCATGGGCATAGACCTATCTTCCTCTATATGTGTTTCAACTGTAGGAGTTGAGTCCTAGGGACCTGTCATAGGTATGTTAGTGGGCTCTGCCACATTGACTTCCTTTGTGGTCATTTGAGTTGTAGGAACAATAGGTGGGTACATGTGCCTGTTCATGAAAATCTTCTCAAATGCATTCTTAGTTTCCTTAGCAACTAGTTAATAGTTCTTATCCATGATATTTAATGTTCTTATCTTTCTTCTAAGGTGAGGTTTCACCAAATCTAAGAGTAAGTTCTTCTCCTCTAAAGAACACACTGGTAAAATCTCATCTAAGATCTTCTCTCTTATTCTTAGATCTTCCTCCATTTCTTGTCTCTTCGTGAAATCTAAAATATTCCAAACACTGTCTGGAATCATAGTTTTCAATTCTAGCACTGTCTTCTTAAACTTAAGCATGTGTTTGAAAATCATGCCATGAATCTCTTAATTATCTATTTCACTATACTTATCATAAAATTTTCCTATTTGATCAATCCTTCCTTCATCAATAACCCTTTTACTCAACACTTGAAGACTAGGTCTGAAATTTACCTCTGGAGGTGCCTGAGTGTTTCTTTTTCTTCTTGTTGCTCGCGAGGATGGATGACTAGTGCTGATCTCTTTCTTCCTCTTTTCTATTATCTTATACTTTAGAGGAGCAATAAGATCAATTGGTACTATGGGTGCATGAGGGAAAACATCATATTTACCCTTCTGATCATCTGATTTCTCAATTTTTACCTTCTTCATCTTTGGATCATCAAATTCTATCTTTGATGTAGCTGCACTCTCTATCTCCGAAGAAATCTTCTCTTTCCTTGCTTTGTCTAAGTCGGCTTGGGATACTCCATGAATTTTCAAAATCTCCAAAGTGACTTTTGCAACCTTTCTTTTTGTGGCTGCACTGGTCAATAAAACATCTACTTCTCTTGTTTTCTCTTCATAAGTTCCCCATTTGGGTTCATTGGGGTCCTTAGGTGCTGACAATAGAACTTGAGCATAAGCCACTAGAAAAGGCTCTTAAACTTCATATCCCAGTGGATGAATCCACTTTGTTCTTGGTTCAATATCCTCTGTGCATGTTGTATCAGTTTCCACCATGAAACAAATTGTGTTGTTGTATTTCTCAACAATACTTTCCAGAATCCTATATCTCATCTACATTTTGACCCTAAATATCTTCAATTCTAGTGTTGTGTAATCCTTTAGTGTACTCTCAGTAATTTATTTAAAGGATATATGTGGCATTGTAGGAAAACTCTTGTCCAAATACAAATTTGACAGTTTTCCAAGAATGTGGAAGTACATGTATATGATAAAAGATCCAAACCTGAATATTTTGGTCTTGTCATGTTTGATGGCTTTAATATTGTCTATTAGTTATGTGCACAGGATCTCGCATAAATTGAACTCTCCACTCTCTCTCACAAGTCTTATTGTTGCAAGAATTGTGGTTGTTGATACACTATTTACTCTACTGGTATGTTGAAACCTATACCCTAGTATCATGGACATAAATTTGATGTCTTTCTCTTCTATAGGCTCAATGGTCATTCCAAGCCTATCACTTCTTGACTTGCATGACTGTTCTACAAGTTTCCTCACATCCTTGCCTGCTGGAAGGATGGTGCCTTTCTTAGAGATACATGCCATCTCATGAATTAGGTCTCCTGTGATTCTTACTAGAACTTCACCTATCCAGAATAGGTCATCATGAATCCTGCTAAGTAAAATCTTTACCCATTCAGACTCATAGAATGCATATGCAGTCACATATTCAATTATCGGGTGGTTTTCAAACTGCACATACTCATCCAGGAAGGTTTTATCTAGTTTCATCATGGTTTCAAAATGTGCTCTTATTCTATCAAGTCCTACAAGATCCTTCTTACAATATATGTATGCACGGATGTCTTCAACATGCATAATACCAATAGGCATGCGGGAGAATGCCCCTTCTATGTCATCCAATGTGGGTTTGAACAGGTGCCTCTTAAATACATATATTTTCTTCTCCACAACATCAAATATAATAGGAGTATCCATCACTTACTTGTATATTTCTTTCTTAATGGTTTCCAAGAACTTCTGAATCGGCGCGACGGAATAGGGCTTTCACAACTAATCAAACACACTGCTTTGATAGTGAGTCAATTTGTGATCCTTCACAATAAACTGCGAGGGCTTTTTTGTTCTTCAATTGGGCTGAAATTTGAATGCAATGAGTTATCTACTAACTTTTGTGTACTTTAAAGTGAAAATTCTGCCATTAATGCTTGTCACGTAAACTAGACTTTCATTTAAAATCTCCAACTTTCATTCTATTAACAATCAGCTAGTGTGCTCTTACACATAGGTTATGCTAGTGTCCAAAAGATTATGTCCAAAGGTGCATACTCTGAGGGTGAGTATACTGGCTACATAGGGGTTTAGAGCTAAATTAGCTCCCCCTATGACCCTAAGGGACATTCATCCAGATGTAGAGGGTGCTTCCACTATGGATGCATACAATATATGCTCATCAAGCTTATCCTTCTTTTCCTCTAAAAAAATCAAGCTCGCATCCTATGAAGCTTTCAAAAACTTGACTTCTCCTTTAGTGTCCAATATCATTTCTTCTAGCTTTTTAGGGCTTTCCTGACTCTATGTTCTTGATCTATAGAACTTTGAGATGTGTCAAGCCTTGTTACATGAGTCACAAATAATTGGAGGTCTTGTATTCCTCGACGCATTGACATGGGTTACCATTTTGCACTATCTAGCTGAGTGACCATTGTAGTTACATATCTAACATGTAATATTCTGAGAACTTCTTATATTTGGCTGATTCTGATTTCTATGATTATGCTAAGTCTCATTCTTTTGACTTGTCTTACAATTCATAGCTCTATGACCAAATTTATTGCATGAGTAATAGTAACCATTGAAAGGTCTTACCTCTTTACAGTTCCTTGCTATATGTCCATGCTTGTTACGTCCATAACAGGTTTGATCTAGTGGCTTGCGCTCATTCTTGGATGGTTCAATATGATTTTTAGTCTCACTTCCAGTCTCCTTAGCATCTAAGGTGTCTTTTGGTGCTTTCATTCTTGCTCACATGTTGTCAATCTGATTTTGTGCTTCATTGTATCCAATGCATCTAGTATCTCCTTTAAGTCTTCTTTCATACAACTGAGATTCTATCAAATCAAAACTGGTGTGTAATTTATCAATGTGATTCTTTTCCTCTTTCAATTCAGATTCCAAGCTTTCTTTTATATTCCCTAGCTCCAAGATTACCATGTTTTCTTTCATCAATTATTCATTGAGTTCAAGGTTCTCTTTCATCTGTTCATCATAGACTTCATAGTTGTTAGTCATCTTATCATCCAATTCTTCAATCTGTTCTTTCAGGGATGGATTTTCTTCATTTAGCTTCTTGATGATTATCCCTAAATCACTGGTAGAGCATTCTTTCAAATCCTTTCTTTTCCTTTTGATGACTACTTGAGCATCATTGACTTTTTCTTTTAGTTCTTCAATTTCTTTTTGAGATCTGTCTAGGTCTTCAAGAGCAGCTTCAAGTTTTCTCTTTAGATGTTTCATTTCTGGTTTATCCATGATCTCCTCAAGTGGTTAAACTTCTTTGCTGAGGACCAATGCTCTGATACCAATTGTTAGGAATGGAAATACTGGGGGGGGGGAGGGGGTGGGTGAATCAGTGTTCACTTTATTTTATCTTTTTGCTTTATTCTTTAAACTGAACTTGAATACTTAAATATTGAAATGAACATCAACATAAACATGAAACATGAAGTCAACACATAACACCAATATGGTTATGGGGAAACCCAAATAGGTAAAAACCCTGGTGGGAATTGACACCCACTAATATTTTGTACTAGTGTTTTATGATCCTTGTTAGAAGATCCTTAACCCTGTTAGGAGTTTCTTTACAATATATTTAGTACAATGACGTGGTCAAGGGTCGGACCCTGTTAGGATTATTTTAAAATAACCCTATTAGGGGTGGGGACACACTATTCTAGAGCTCACTACTCAATTGGTGAAGGCTACAACCTTCTAATCTCAAATACACACTATATTTGTTGCATGAATTAACACTGTGAAATTGCTTGTCTAATCAGTTCCTTTGATGCGCTAATGATTTGACCTCTTGGAAACCTCTAATACATCTTATCAACTCTTTGCACACTTCTTCTCTTCTTATTTCAACTCTATAACAACTGACATACTAATTACAATGGGTGCATCTCATATTTATATGCGCATACAAAATAATTAACTAGGTCGGCCCTTTAACCAATTACATACAATGCTTCCAATTGAATTGGCTCAAGCATGTTTACAAAAAAAGTTAATTACATGTCTACAACCTAGTTACAATGGATGTATAGCCTTTACAACATAAAAATACATCTGCTAACCAAAATACTAACAATCGGCTATTTGCTTTGTTCTTCTCTGGCACACACTGGCTATGTAACTTCAACTACCTGTAACTTTTTCATACCTAGATTTCTGATCATGTGCTCATAAAATAAGCATGAATATACTCTAACCAACTTATCTTCTAGGGCACATACCATAACTCAGTCGTACACATGTGTGCTAATGTTCTAAATTTCTAGAGCTCTGCTTACTATCTAGTCTTCTACACTTAGCCAATTTCTGATCTTCTCATCAAGTGTGTTGACTCCAGAACACTATATGACTTTTTTTCCACAATGAAAACATTATATTAAGTCATATACACCAGTATAGTCAACTTTCCAACAGTATGGGAATCCTTGAGGCCTACTTATGTTATAGTTAGGGGCCATAAGGTTTGTGTAAGATGCTCTTTGTGATGAGCTAGTATGTTGGGAAAAAGCCTTGTGAAGGAATGTAAGAATAATTTGTAATTTTTTTTTGTATGAGTATGGCATCTCCATATGAGAATTTTCCACCTTCACCCATTTATGGATCTAATTTTGATCCTATGTGCAAGCTTGGGAAAGGGAGTAAAATGTGAATGTCCTTGTCTCAATTTGTGGAATGTATGTTAAATGTGTTTGTTACATGTTCATAGCCTATCTACCCTTATTTCTCCTAGCTCATGGGTGGCCATGTAATGGCCTAGGCTTGGAGGTGAGCATCTATGGTCATGTGGAAAATGTCTTGTGTTGTAGGTTTTGCTTGTATGGTGAAAAGATGAAGTTCAAGGTTGAAGTTGAAAGTTTATTTATGATGAAGAAATGGATATGTAAGACTAGAAGGATAATGTGTATAATTTTTCCCTTATGTAAGAATTAAAGGAAAGATGTAGATGAACATTTTCAAGGAGAAATCCTGCTTGAAATATTTAAATTTGTGAACTTTAGTTCAAAGTATTGTGATAAACTATTTAATTTTGTCTTGAAAGGAATTTAAGTTGATGTTATTCATTTTATGAATATTTAAAAGAAAAGTAGTGTTAATAAGTGAACTGGAATTTATGTGGAATTTAAGATTTGCTTAGTCTCGAAACAGAAAATATTCTTTGAATACATTAAGAGAGGAATTATTCTATGCTTATGTGGAACTTTAGAATTCTGGTTTTTTCTATGTCATAGAACATGGAAATTAAAGAAATTGGATGCAGTTTAATGTGGGATAAGTCTAAATTCTCTATGTCATAATTATGTTTTCACATTAATGCTGCATGTGTAGGACAGTAAGTTTACTTGCATTCAATCTCTATTTAGTGTTATAAAATTCTAGTTTTGAACAAAAAAAAAAGACTAGAAAGGAGTTGATGTTACTATTCTTCTAATTTAATTTATGAGTTCTATTTTTAAATAAATAATATATGTTTAATTATTAATCTGGGAAGAAATATGTACATTTGTGAACATGTAAATATTACAATGTAGTAGACCTATTTATTTAAATAGAACAACAGATCATTACTTAGCTAATTTTCTTGTGGAAGAACATTATTAAATCCGAGAATGATTAGTTTGTGACATTTATTTTTCCTGTATCCATTTAAAATAATACATGCCCACTGGTACATTATATATAATATATATTTGTAAATATTGATTTTTTAAAAAAAGTGTTTAAATAGGGGAAAAAAAGAAAAGTATACCACATTCTAGAATATATGTGTGTGTGTGTGTGTACATATTACTATATTATATATTTCTTTCTATACATTAAAAAAAAACATTAAATTTATATATATATATATATATATATATATATATATATATATATATATATATATATATATATATATATATATATATATATATATATATATATATATATATATATATATATATATATATATATATATATATATATATATATATATATATATATATATATATATATATATATATATATATATATATACATACATACATACATACATACATATTACTATATTATAGATTTCTTTCTATACATTAAAAAAAACATTAAATTTAAATTAAATTTAAATTTTTATTAAAAAAAAACATTTTCTCTTAAAAATTGAAAGGGTCGAAACCCTTGATAGCGGTTGCTCCCCATTCCTCTTTACACAGTGGGCATGGAGGAGCCCCACACACTGTGTGTGTGGAGGAGCTTAGGCCCCCGCACTCACAGTGTGTGAGGGTAGTGGAGCTTTGGCTCCTACCACCGT
This sequence comes from Chamaecyparis obtusa, assembly GCA_027943335.1. Taxonomy (NCBI): domain Eukaryota; kingdom Viridiplantae; phylum Streptophyta; class Pinopsida; order Cupressales; family Cupressaceae; genus Chamaecyparis; species Chamaecyparis obtusa. The sequence goes on along the minus strand of BSBK01001846.1, from coordinate 118,359 downwards.
AAGGATCACGGTCGGGCCGCATGCGCGGTGGCTGACTATTCGGCCATAAGCCACTGTGGTGGCTGGCTGTTCGACCATAAGCCACTATGGTGGTCCTTTTCACCATCAAGCCTACATGCGAGGTAAGGGGTTCGGTCGACTATGGTTGTCGGCATAGATTTATTGATTAGAAAAAAAACTAATAAAATAAAAAAAGAAAACCCAAGATTTCTTTAAAAACAAAGAAACAATAAACCCTAGTACATTTTCATGCCTATTTCAAAAGGGTAGATCTAAATCTATATAGAATAATCACTGCTATTCAATGATGCGTAAAAAAAATATAAAAACATATTTAAATGCACAATACTAAAACTTGAAAGAAAATTAACAGCGGAGATGTGACTATATGGGTAACTAGGCTGAAGGATTCAGTGCTGTGATCCACTTTCAGTCTTGATGTTTTCATGTGTATGCAAGTTGGGATTTTTCCTAGCTCCTCCATCTGCCAAAACAAAAAAAATAGAGAGAGTAACCTGCATAAACAAAATGAGTATTTTGGGACTTTTTCTCCACACTTAAAAATGACCTAACCCTAATTTTTGAAATAGGGTTAGGGTTTCCATTTGGGTTTTCTTTTACTTGATTCAATTTATTATTTGTTGTAACTTAATCTTTTGTGAGAACATTCCAATTACATTTTCCATTATTTAACTATTCTTTTGATAATTCCTTTATTATTTCAAAAATTTTGTAATAAAAATATGCAATGAAATGTCTTCTTACTTGAATTTGTTTTTATGAGGACTTTAAATTAGAAATGTTATTTGAAGTTGGGATTATATTCAATATATTAAATTAATCTATAGAACATTAACATGATGAGTAAATAGGGAAAATAGTTAGTAGTAAGGTATATTTTCCTCATTTAAAAATACTAACTATTTTATTGAATATTAATTTAATTATCATAAACATTTTTGTAAGAAATAAAGTAAAAGGATATTAAGTTGAAGAATTAATGATGTTATGTTTTAGAGTTATAGTTATTATATTTAATCAATTAAATAAAACAATATTAAATGCAATCAATGAGTGAGTAAGGATCAAATTAAATAGATATTAGCTTTTTATTAAATTATTTTCTTTATAACTAGAACTATGATTGGTTAAACAATAGGATTTATTACTGATTATTAATGACCAAATCATCCTCTTAAATGAAATTTGGACTTAAGTCAATAATTAAAACTTAATTAATTTAATAATAATAAATGTGATGTTGGGCCTTTAAAATGTTTGTGAACGTGAATTTTTTTAAAGATTTGTAGAAATAAACTTTTAAATATATAGAAAAATAGGTGTAAGATTATAGCTTATAAAAGTATTAATTAAGGATAATTTTAATGTTTAATGTTTCAATTATCTTCTTTTTATAGATGGGATTAAAAGGGTGAATTAATTCATTTCCTTAAAACTTTTAGGTATAACATTATTAACATAGATTACCTTAGGATAAATAAGGGAGATGTTTTCCCTTTGGTATGGCATAACCTTTTGTCACCTAATGTCATCCATCGAATAAGGGACATAGGCATGCCAGCACATGATATCACTATCCCTATGCAGCATTGGGTGCTTAGCCATTATATCCTCGAAGCTTCGCATTAAGTGAGCCATGTGAGTAACCTTAGATGTTCTGTAGTGTTTCAAAAAACTTTTGTTGTTGTGTTTTGTCCGTTAATTTTGGGCATTGCAAGTGTGTCAGCAGCAACTATTCAGGAAGCTATAAGAATAGTGAAGGAAAATGGAGAGTTCAACCTCTATGAAATCTTGCTTGCGTAGTTGTTGGACAGTATAAGGGCTATCAAGCATGATAAGAGAAAAGCATTCAAGTTTGGGTCATTGATCATCTATATGTACTTTCATATAGTTGGTAAAGTCTTTGATCTATACCTTGATAAGATTTTACCTACATTGCCACAAATTTCATTTAAGGCAACATCAGAGAGTGCCTTGAAGGATTTCATGGATCTTGAAATCAAAACATTCTAAACAAAGATGCAAAGAAGGTATAGGATACATGCAAGTATAGTGGACAAGTATAAGGACAATATATTTTTCATGGTGGAAACTAATATCACATGCATGGAAGTAGTGGAGCCTAGGACTAAGTGGATTCATCCACTTGGTTATGAAGTGGAGGAACACATTTTGGAATCTTATGAACAAGTCCTCCTATCAATGCCTAAGGATCCCAATGAACCAAGATGAGGTACTTATGAAGAGAAGACACAACAAGCAAACTATGTCTTACACAGTGCAGCAACAAAGAGAAAAGAATCCAAGATAACTTTAGACATTCTAAAAATTTATGGTGTTACACAAGCAGACTTGGAAAAATCTAGGAAAGCCAAGATTGTAGTGCAACTTGAGATCGCACCCTCTTCTGATGTCAAAAAAGAGAAATCTGATGATCCTAAGGAAAAGAAGAAAAAGATAGAAGAAAACATCTTTGCGCCTACACCTACTATTGATTTGGATTCCACTCCACCTCCCTAAGCCTAGCAAGATACCTAAAAGGAACAAGAAGACCGATGCAAGCCACCCATCATCAATAACAACAAGAAGCAAAGGTTTAAACACTCAAGCACCTCCTAAGGTAGGATTCAAACCAAATATTGAACTGTTGAAAACTAATCATTGATGAAGGGAGAACAAATCAAATAGAAATGCTTTATAATAAGTATCATGAGATTGATAAATCAGAGATTCATTCTATAATTATGAAACACATGATTAAGTTCAAGAAGATAGTTCTGGAACTCAAGTCAGTCATTTTAGATAATGTATGGAACATTTTGGATTCTTTGAAGAGACAAGCTATAGAAGAGGATTTCAGGATAAGGGAAAAGACATTGGACGACAACCTTCCTATCTTTTTAGTGGAAGAGAAAACTTTATTGTTAGATTTGGTGAAGCCTCACCTAAGAACTAAACTCAAAATTCTGAAAATAATGAATAAGGATTATGAGCTAGTTGCAAAGGAGATAGAGAAGGCATTTGAAAAGGTTTTTTTGGAAAGACACATGTATCTTCCTACTAAGCTTGCAACCCAAGTTCCCTCTGAACAAGAAAAATCAGCTGAGATCCCTAATGCACTGATGACAAGTCCACATGATTTTGCACCCATAGTGACAATAGCTACTGAAGAAATGGAGCTTGTGCCCATGCCTAAAGCTAAGGATGACACTATCATGATTGATAATATTGAAATATCAATGGTGGCAACAGATAAATAACTAGAAAAGTTTGAAGAAGCCTTTGTAAGTACTGAAGAGGCTGAGATTCTATGTGGTGAAGAATCACGTAAGCAGCAAGAAGAAGTCCAAGTTGAAGACTGGACTGGACAAGAAAGTGAGAAGGAAGATGAACTTGTAAATGAAAAAGAAGATGAACATAAAGAAGAACCTTCTATGGAGATCCCAATGAAGGTAAAGACTAAAATTATGGAAGCAAGTGAAGGCTCACTCCTTACCCTTAAGCCATCAGTCTCATTGTTCTCAATTTTGACACCTGATACAACTAGTTTAGATTCATGGGGAGAAGAAGACTTAATACCGATAAGTGTATTAACCATGGAAAAAGAAAAAGAGAAACAAGTTATGAGAAATCTTCTATTTGTTGAATTAGTCAACATAATGAAAAATCTATTTCCTAAGGACAAGAAAGTAACAAGTGTTCATTCAGTGGATGATGTCAGTACCATCCTGACAAGCTTCAAAGCAAATTTTCTCAAGTTTATAAGAATCAACATCCAAGATTGCAGAAGAGAAATATCTCAATAAAAGGCCAGATGAGTTAATAAGTAATTTTTAACTTGACCTTAATTTTCTAAAGGTTGGTCAAGAAATTTTGAAAGAGTTAGCAGTAAATGAAAGGAAGATAATTGTTGACTATATGAATAAAAAAAAACTTACTTTAGACTTTTCAAAGAAGATTCAAGAAGTAGAATCTATGATGACAGCTATGAGTAAATTAGTGGAAGATCCAACTCAAGATATAAAGATGTGAAATAATGTCTATCAAGGATAGTTGGACAAAATTGAGAAGGCAGAAAAGGAGATTGCTAAGGTAAGGGCTAGGCAAGCACAATTGAGACATGCATTAGCGCCCTCTCTAGATGTGTTGAATCAAAACATCAAGGAAATAGATGCCACTATTGTGACATATTATCAAGGTCCATGTACAAATTTGGAAAAGATGGAAAAGATAACCTATGCATTATGCATCCATCTACAAATAGTTTATGCACTAAAGGTTTTTTGGTAGCAAGAAATTGCAAACCTTCAGATTGCATACCTAGATGTACTCTCTATGTAAGTACTTGAAGATTCATTTTTTGAAGCACCTTTGTCATTAATCTCAAAGGGGAGTAGAGTAATATGGAGTAGTAGAGAAATATGGTATAAGGTAGATATAAGATAGATAGTATATGGTGTACAATATACAGGAAAAGATAAGAGTATAAGAGAGAAAATTTTTTTGTAAAGATATAGTTTAGAAACTTCACCATATTCATGTGTTGCCATTAATTAAAAGGGGGGAGATTGTTGGAAAGTTGACTATACTAGTGTATATGACTAAGTTTAGTGTTTTCATTATGGCAACAAGGTCATATGAAGTTTTGAGGTTAGCGCAATAACTTAGAAGATCAGAATTTGGCTAAGTATGGAAGATAGAGCAGACAGTGAAGCACCTGATGAACAAAGCATCAACCCACATGTGTATGATCAAGTTTTGGTATGTGCTCTTGAAGATAATATTTTTAGTATTTTGGTAAGCTATGTCTAAGAACCCATGATTAGATGTGATAGTATGAAGAAGTTACAATGAGTTGAAGTGACACAGAGAGTAAGCAGCAGAACAGAATAGAGAATGTAGTTGACAGGAAAGATTTTGATTAGCGAGTATTATTTTGTTTTGTTAAGGATATGTGCCTATTGTAAATATGTTTTAAACATGTTAATATCAATGTATGTAAACATACTTGTGCCAATTCATTTGGAAGCATTGTATGTAATAGGTTATAGGCTGACTTAGTAAATAGTTTTGGTTGCGCCTATATATAAGACATGCACTTTTGTATTATAACATGACATGGATATAGAAGATGTAATAGAAGAGTAGAAGTATGTTTTAAGATAAATAAGAATGATATAGAGCTTTACAAGAGGTTAAAGCATCATTGCACAAAAGGAACTGATCAGACAAGCAGTGTCATAGCAGCAGTTCACCCTTGCAAATATAGTGTGTATCTAATATCCAAGAGGTTGTAGCCTTCCTCATTAAGAAGTGAGCTATGGCAATGAGCCTTCCACCCCTAACTGGTGTAATACCCCAAAAATGGGCTATAGGTTCATTAACCTCCTATATTGACACATCGATCGAAATCGACATCAAAGTCCTAATCTAAGGCACATCGGCACATTATCGAATCTTAATTGATTATCCTAAATTCTGCATCGGGGAATATTCCTTATTCCTATTTATCCTAATTATCTTTAATTTAATGATTATTTGGCAATCAATCCTATTTATCCTAAAGTTTGATTAATTGAATATTCTAAATATTTAATTAATCAGATTTAATATTGCCACTTAATTATTTAATTAAATTTAATTAAATTATTCCTAAATTGTATTATTTAATTTTGACAATAAAATAAAAAATCTCATGACTAATTGATTAAATTCCTATTTAATTGATTAATGTCAATTGTCAATTTTTAATAATATAGTTTTTGAATAAAAGTTTGATTTAATAATTGATTAACCCATAAATCAATTGTTTTATTTTTAAAATTAGTTAAGTTGAGGATAAATCACTTTATTTATTTAATTAACTCATAATTAATTATGCACATCCAAAAAGCAATTAAACTTTAAATCAGAAAATCAATTCAAGTTGTTTTAAAAATAAACTCAACTCTCTTTTGAGTTGAAAGCTAATCTCAACTTCTGATTTAAATTAAAAAGCTGATTTGCATGATTTTGTGAGTTAATTTATCTCTAAATTCTTGATAACTTAAAAATCAACCTGAGTTTATCAAGAGTGATTTATGGATTTTTCCATGCACCTCCAAAGTCCTAGATTTCTGTAAATTAAGGCCTCAGCTCTTCATTTGGATCGATCCACGAATTGCATCCTCACGCTGGCGAATTGGTGATCAAAGAATCAATCTTTGCAAATCAAAGTTGTTGTGAGATTTTTGTTGTTTTTGAGCATTCATATCATTTAGCATATCATTATTAGATTAATTGCATGCCATATCAGTTTTTCATATAGAATAGATTCATATCAGTTTATTTCATCTTATTGCATAGAAAATCCAAAAATATAGATTAATTTGCATTCATCTCATATCTGGATTCTACATTCAAATCATTCATTTAGGTGTCATCAAGGTCACTAATCTTGGTCCAATCTAAGAATATCATACTTGCACCCACTAGAAGGCAGTAAATCGCCTGGTCAAATTAGTTTCCATTTCACTACACAATTTTGATTTTAGCTAACCTCTAATGTTTTACTGAAGTGTTGTGTCTATAGCTAGGTACAAAATTCACACACACATTTCTAGCACCCACCATGGGGCCCTGAAATGGGTTTCCATTCCAATTCTATCAATTTCTATCTATTTCTTATCATTTTCTGATCAAAACTGTGATTTTTATTTTTTGTCTATACATTTGTTGTACGACTTTTGTTAGAAAGTTGTTTTGGGAGATACCCATTGTCGTACGACAAGTTCATATTTTGAGGCTTGTATTAGCATGTACACATTGTTGTTCGAAATCCTAATTGTTGTATGAATAGGTACCCATAGTCATACAAGTTTGTAGACTCTCATCTAGCAGGTAATCCAGTGTCGTATGAGTTTTGACTCCAGATTCAATTGTCGTTTCATATTTTTAGGCAATTTGCCAAATTTGATTTCTAGATTTGGACTAAAAGCTAACATTAACAATTGAAATCTTTTATTTCTGATTAGTATTTGCTAGTTCTGATTGGGAAAAGCGTGAGAATTGCTTTAAAAAGGTAAGAATCTACTAATCACATTGTGAGGAATTCAGGTAATCTTCTCAGCTAAAATCATTTCAATTTGGAGTAAAACTAACTCTCACGTGTCAAGCTTGTGTGACCTTTTATTGCTTTCATATCATAGATTTCATTTTGGGGCTATAAAATGAACATAGATTTGCTTTCTGCATATCTGTTACACATAGTAAATAGGCCCTATGAACACTATTTGTGGTTCTTAAGAGAGTGGGTTTCCAGTGAAGCTCTTCTTAATGAGAGAACCCTTGTAAGTAGGGAGGTTACTGAGAGCGTCTCATGTTCTACTAGATTTATGCCTCTTCGACTTCTGATTGATACATTCTCTCTTCAGAGAGGTTGATAGATGATAAGTGGTTGACATCATAGATCTTTGTGAGATAATATTGGTCTTAGCATGTAGGATTAATCTATCTGCTTTGTTTTGGTTAAAAGTGAAAAGGCTAGAGGACTATGCTCTACTCCCTTTTTGGGTAGTATTAAAAACTTAGATCCTTGAATCTAGAACCAATCTCCATGTGGTATCTTTTGTGACTCAACTTTAGAGAGGGTTAACCATAGTGAACATTCCCTTAATTGTGTCAACCACATGGATGAAACCTCAAGTAGTAATAGCCATTTTCGTTGTGGTTGTAGTAGCCACTATATAAATGTTCTTGTGGAGGAAGTCTTCACAGGTGTGGTCTCTTGTTGGGCTGTCAGATCTCCCTAGCAGCTCCTGATTGATTAATTTCTTGGACTGTGTCAAAACCCCAGTGTGCCTAGATTGGATTTTTCCCTCTTGAGATCACAAAAGTTGCAGAGTCAGACCGTTACTACAAACCCTAGTGAGGCCAAATTTTCATTTTCTAGGAATATGTGCATTATTGCAAAACTTTTTGGAACATACACTGTTAGCACTCCTAGGGATTAGCACATTCAATCACTTGGTTGTTCATGCATAGGGTTGCTTTGTCCCCTGTTCATTGTTTTCAGATGTGCTTGAAATCACTTGCTTGTTGTTTTGTGTGCCTATTTATCTATCTAGTTACTAAGAACGAATCAATCTGGTACAATCTTAAAATCTGGACAGATAATTTTGTGAACAATTTGAAACTGAAAACCTAAAAATTGCAAAATTTGATGTCAAACACCTTTCTAGAGTCAAAATTCATCTCATAAAGTCATAAAGTCATGACTTTTTGGCTATTGTCATTTCAAAACCCCCAGATTGTCGTATGATAGCTTGTATAGTGTCGTACAAGTTTTGCCACCAGTCAACAACAAAAGTAAAAAATCTTGCTATCAACTGTCATGCGAGTTTTGCAAATTTCATACGAGCTTGTCAATTGTCATTTAATAGCCCACCCATTGTCATACAAACCTGTAGAAAGTCATTTGAGAAAAGTCTGAAAAATTGTCAGAAAGTGTTAAAAACTATCAAAGACCCAACTTTTACAACCTATTTCCAGAGTCTGTCAAGAAAATCACTGTGTCAGGAATAGAGCAAAAACTAGAATGAATCCAATCATTTTCCTAAAGTGTCCTCTTGAGTCTGATTCGGCCTTCTATTTAAATGATTTGAGTCTTTTTCATCCTGTGTCAAAACCTTGTCATAACTATCAATCTTTGAAATGGCTGAGTGTTGTGAACTCATGTCTGCTATATTTTTGGCATCTACCCATACATCCAGGGCACAATATCCTTCATTTATGTCCAATCTTATCCTCAGTCAATCAAACTTTGACAAGGTTGTGTCATTTGATCTTCTTGAATCAAATCTTTCTTCAGTTGTCTTCATCGTATTCTTTTGCTTCACCCAAGGTTAATGGTGGAAACTAGAGCTTCCTCTCACAATAAATCTAGAGAAGAACTTAACACTGCAACTTTGTCTCCTCACATAGGTCCAACTCTTGAGCAACTCTATAATTCTGGTCTTTACGAAGAAGATGGTCTTGGCAATTTTTAATTAAAAATTGGTTACATACCCCCTCCCTCAACTCACGGAGGTAATCAACAAAACCCTCCTCAATCTAATCCAAGGAGCCCTAAAACTCCTAACATGTCTCATGGAGGGACACATCATGGGTCCCAAGGACATCAGCTCAACATGGTATGGATCCAGAACCTACACCTTTTGAAATTGCTCGATATCAAAATGATGATAACTTCAAAAGAATGATGAAACATTTCTTGAAAGAAGATAGAGAAACATACTTTCTAGAGTTATCTCATCAAGGAGCTAAACTTCCTCCCAACTTTAATGTGGAAGATATCATTATAGATGAGGAATAAATTCCTATTATAGCTATGATGAAACAAATGCATGCCATGCAAGTAAAACTTAACAAAATGGAAAAAGAAAAAGAACCTAAGGAGTTCTCCATGGAGGCCCTATGTCCTTTTCCATTCGATAAAGACTTGTATATGCCACCATTCCCTAAGAGGGTGGAAATGCTGAAATATGATAAGTATGATGGAAACTCTAATCCTAAAGATCATGTCAAAGAATTTTGTACTCAATCTAAGGAGTTCATGCACGAACTGACCTATCTGATGCATCTTTTCCCTTGATCTCTAGGAGGGTCAACCATTCATTGGTTCTCTAGGATGCCTCCTATAATCAAAACCTTTGAGGAGTTGATCAAATTGTTCTATTAGCAATACTCCTACAACATCCAACACCTAGTCACCATGATTGATATCTACAATCTCAAACAATATCCAGGAGAACCATTCTTGACATTTCTCAAAAGATGGAGAAAGAAATTCTCTCTATATGCTAGGCCTATTCTAGAAACTGAAAAGGTCAAAATCTTCATCAACAATCTTGTTCTAGAAATCAACTACCCTTTACAAATGCAAAATCATACATCTTTTGATAAGATGGTATACAATGCAATCAAAATTGAAAAAGTACTTATGAAAAAAGGAGACATCACACTTCAAAAGGACAAGTATGAATCTAGTTCTAAGGATAAGAACAAAAATTGGAACAAGAATAAGGGCATTGTCACAGATGGCATTGTTGATAATCTCCATGCCCCATCTAAGGCACCTACTTTCAATCTAACCATTAGTACCCAAGCCATCAAAGCTTCAGAACAAAAGGTGTCTGAACCATCTGAAAAGAAGCCAGAATACAAATCTTGGTCCGCCGATAATAAATGAAAGTTCACTCCTCTTTGAGAATCTTTGGAATCAACTATGAGAACTCTGCTAGCTAATAACATCATCTCTTTTCCTAAGATCTAACAATCTGATCCTGACCCTAAGCTAAAATGGTGGAGAGAGAATGAATTGTATGATTTCCATTAGGGTAAAGGTCACAAAACTAATAATTGCCTATGCTTAAAGCATACCATTAAAGACAAGATTGATAATGGAGAAATCACGATCAATAATCCTAAAAGCAATAATGATCACACAACATTCACTGAACCATTTCTGAAGCATAGTCAAGGAGATTCATCTTCTTAGCCTAATGTGGGTGCTAAGGTCAATTATGCCTATTCTGGAAATAACACTATTATCAATATGGTTGAACCAAGCCTCTATGAGCATTGCAATGTCATCACAATTGTAAGAAGAGATTGAGAAAATCCATTACCTAACACAGTTACTCTATCACAAGCTTAGGCACACTTACAAGGACAAATCCTAGATCAATCAAATGTCCCTAAGGTGCCTTTCAATCTATCTTCTTCTTCTAAACAGAGGGCAACATCTAAATCTTCAAATCCTAAGGACATGAGGCCTACTTTGTACAGTATCATTCAACAACTCCAACATACTAATGCAAAAATCTCCATGTTTGAGTTGCTTCAGATATCTCCAGCTCATAGAGCCATCCTAGACAAAGCTCTTCTCAGATCCAATGTTCTTGATAACCTTGATTTAGAAAAATTCTAGGCTATGGTTGGTCATCTTACATCTCCATACTATATCTCCTTTTTAGAGGACGATGATAATTCCTTGAGTCATCTGCATAACCAGCCCTTACATATAGAAGTCTTGATTCAAAACCCATTGTGTCAAACGCATGTTGATAGATGGGGGCGCTAGTCTGAATATTTGTTATTATAGCTTGATCACACAATTGGGATTTTTAGAAATGGCTATTGATCCTAGAAAGAAGATAACTATCAAAGCATATGATGAGCAAGAAAGATCTTCCAAAGGCACCATTGTCTTACCTATAAGAATAGGTCCAGTTATCAGAGATACTATATGTCAAGTTCTTGATCTACCTTTGGCTTACAATATCCTTCTAGGGAGACCTTGGATACATGAAATGAAAGCTATTCCTTCTACGTACCATCATTTTTTGAAATTTCCTTATGAAGGAGTAGAGGTGATGATTCCAGCGGATCTGAATACAACTTGCAATGCATTGAAGGAAAGTGTTGATAAACTTGTTCCTAATAATAGAGAATCTTCTATTAAGCAAATAGAAGCAGCATCCACATTTAAAATGGAAGACATTTAAAAAGAGGTCAATATCAAAGAAAATGGTATGGGAGAATATACTATAGAGCCAATCTTGTCTTTGACATCTCTTTGTATCTCACCTAAGTCTTATGGGAAAACTCTAAAATAGTCCAAACTAGAATCTAAGGAACCTCCTGAGGCATATAAAGGGAAATTTGTTGTAGAAAAAGTACCTAAGAAAGAATTTGAAGAAGATGAAGCTGTTCTTGCATGGCTTTACAAAGATGAACCTGAATCCCAAGTTGTTCAAACTGGTGACTCTAAAGTATCGAAAGTTCCTTCTAAGTCATATGGCCCAGGGGATAAACTGATAGCTAAAGTGGGATATACAAGAAAAGGACCTCTAGGAATCCATGGTAAGGGTCTTCTATCACCTCTTGAACATCGTGGTTGAGCCAAAAAAAATATGATAGGTCTAGGATACACAAAGAAGCCTTTCTATCTTAGCAAGAATTCCTCACATGTCTTAGAATAGATTGATCCCTCTGTAGAAAGTCAACTAAAGGGTGAAATAATAGAACAATCTAATAGTGATGATTCTGACACCACTAAAGATCTCATTCCCTATGAGTGTTTACCTAAATAAATCAAAGATCTCTTGGTTGTTGAAGATGATCCAATCAAAAGAATAAATGTAGTAGAAACACAAGAACCTACTATAAAGCAAGAGATAGTTGTACCACAAGAACCAACAAATCTCAAAGACAATCAAACAAACAAAGAGGAAGGTGGTAGTTATTCTGAGATAGATTCTAATGAGTATGAATTCAAATCAAAATCTGAGGGTAACCCTTCTTGGGGTATTCATCCTGACTTTACTCATGTTCTTATATTTCCTAGAGGCATAGATGAAGAATCTAATGACTATGAATGGGGATCCATTCCAGAAGAAGATGAGCTTATTACAAAGAAACATGTTGATGTTATTCACCAATATGCACCTAAACCCAACATAAGTCTAGAGCGAAATGATGAACTTATCAAGTCTGATCTACTAATGGTTGAAATGGACTATCACAATGACATTGAGCCTATTCATGAATTGAATGTATTAAGTTGTAATATCACCTTTCAACTTGAGCATCGGGTTAGGACCGATGATGATAGATCCATATCTGTAAACACTCTTTCCCAATCTTTCACCACTTTAACTATCCAACATCCTGAACTTCTTGATCAAACCTCCACAAATCTGAGTTATGGTATTTATACCTTCCCGAATGACTATGCCCTTTCTTGCTACCTAAATGTAGTTGATCCTATGAGGACTTCCATCAGTGAACCAAGCGTTAGCATGATGGAGTTGGACATCAAGTATCTTAGTCAGAAAAATAAGAAAAAGAATAAAAAGAAAAGGAGTTCTGAGGGTGAAAACCACTTTGTGGCAGTCCCAGAACCTACAAAAGTAAAACTAAAAGATGTATCCGAAGGTGAAAACCTCTTTGAGGCACCTAAGGATGAGATATTTGATGTCCTTCTGAGTCATTTACATGACAGATCTCCAATTCTAATTGATCCCACTCAATCTATCAATTTGGGAACAACAAAAGAACCACGGTTGATCCATGTAGCACAATCTTTATCAGAGGAAGAAAAGCAAAAATTTACAACCTTCCTCACAGAGAAGATCAACTTTGCATGTAAATATTTAGATAGGCTAGGGTTGGATCCTGATCTTATAATGCACCATTTATCTATAGGTCCTGGAGTAAAACCAGTTAAACAAAATTTAAGAAAGATGCATCCTCATGTTGCACTCTTGGTAAAAGTTGAATTAGAGAAACTACTAAAAGCCAAATTCATCCGAGTTATTGATTATGCATAATGGATCTCTAATATTGTACCTATTTCAAAACCAGATAAATCAATCAAAGTGTGCACAGACTTTAGAGATGTAAATAGAGCATGCCCTAAGGATGATTTTCCACTACCTAACATTGATATGATAGTGGACATGAATGCGGGTTTTGAGATGTATTCTTTAATGGATGATTTTTCTGGATATAATCAAATAAAAATTGCTCCAGAAGATCAAGAGAAAACTTCTTTCACATGTGCATGGGGCACCTTCTATTGGAATGTCATGCCATTTGGGCTTAAGAATGTTGGTGCTACATATCAAAGAGCCATGACATCTATTTTTCATAAAATGATGCATAGGACTATGGAGGATTATGCTGATGATACTTTAGAAAAATTTATGATTAGATCTAAACATCTAAATGACTTAAGCAAGATACTAGACAAAATGGAAAAATTTACTCTCAGACTAAATCCTAAGAAGTGTGCTTTTGGTGTCACTTCTAGAAAGCTCTTAGGATACATAGTCTCAAAGAAAGGCATTGAAGTTGATCCAGCTAAAGTAAAGGCTATAATGGAGATGTAACCCCCAAAGAATATTAGTTAGATGAGGACATTGCAAGGGAGAGTTTAATCTATCAGACGTTTCATATCTCAGCTAGCAGACATATCACAAACTTTTACAAAAACATTACATAAAGGTGTGACATTTGCATGGAATGAAGAATGTGAGAACAAATTTAACCATATCAAGAAGTATCTATCAAATCCTCCTATCTTGATGCTTCACATTCAAGGGAAGCCTTTGATCTTATATGTCTCCACTACAGATACATCACTGGGGGCATTGCTTGCACAACATGATGAGAATAAAAAGGAAAGAGCTATATACTATATCAGTAGGACATTAATGGCATACAAAAATAATTATTCTATGATTGAGAAGGCTTGTCTAGTTGTGATCTTTGCATCATAGAATCTGAGACATTACATGTTGGCACATACCACACATTTGGTAGCTAAGATTGATCCACTAAAATACCTACTAAGCAAGGCTGCGCTCATAGGTAGATTAGCTAAATGGGTCATGCTCTTAAGTGAATTTGACATTAACTATGTCGAAAGAAAATCTATCAAAGGCCAATTTATTGTTGATCAATTGGCAGATGCACCCATGATTGATGATACACCAATGCGAATAGAATTTCTAGATTCCTCTATCATGACTCTTTCTTCTAGAGAATTGTAGTTATTCTTTGATGGCTACTATACATAGAATGGATCAGGAGTAGGCATATTATTTATAACTCCTCAAGGATACTCCGTACCTAAAGCATTCAAATTAAAGTTTCCTTGCGCAAACAATATTATAGAATATGAAGCCCTTCTTAATGGCATGAAACTAGCAATTGAGTGGAGAGTGACAAAGATACACATTCATGGAGACTCTCAACTTGTTATCCATCAAGTCAATGATGTGTACCAGACTAAAGATGAAAATCTTATTCCATACAAAAGAATGGTAGATGATCTAAAGAAGAATTTTATATCTATCACATTTGAGAAAATACCTAGAACAAAGAATAAGGCTACCGATGCAATGGCAATGCTATCTACTCTATTACAACAGCCTGAACATGAGCTATGCTAAAAGTTCCTAGTGGAAGCACTATCTTATCCCGCATATGACTCCCCTAAAACCTGCATGATTTGCACTATTGTCAGTCATGATTCATCCATATATAAAAACCTATTCTCCTATCTCAAAGATCAAATCATTCCCGATACCTTTAAGCATCATGAAAAGAGATACCTTATCCGTAATGCCTCTTGATATGTCATCATTGGTCATGATCTGTACAAATGAGGTCTAGATGGTACACTACTTAGATGTTTAGAATGGGAAGAGTCTCAACATGCATTAGAGGAAGTCCATGATGGTATTTTTGGGTCACACTCGAATAGTTTAACACTAGCTCAAAAACTTATTAGGGCTGGGTACTATTAGCCTGAAATGGACAAAGAGTTTATCAAGTTTGCTAAGAACTATCAAAAGTGCCAAGTACATGGTAACTTAATTCATGCTCCAGGGAGAGATCTAATTCCCTTTACTACACAATGGCCTTTTCACCAATGGGAATTTGATCTTATAGGATCCATGCATCCTCATTCTTCTAATGGACATACCCATATAATCACAGCTACAGATTATTTTACAAAATGGGTAGAAGCAGTCCCTTTAACTCAAGCAACTAGAAAACAAATATCTATGTTCATCTTGAACTATATCATATGTAGATATGGGATACCTCATTCCATAATCATAGATAATGGTGGACAATTCAAGAACAAAGATCTAGATGATTTATGTGCTAAATTCAAGTTTACACAACATTGGTCATCTATCTACTATCCTCAAGGGAATGGACAAGCAAAGGCTTCTAACAAGAATCTGTTGAAAATATTGCACTGTACAGTTAATAAAATAGGAATAGACTGGCATTTCATCATCAATCCAGCTCTTTGGGCCTACAGAACAAGTATCAAAACACCCAATAGGGCTACACCCTTTTCTTTAGTT
The DNA here is from genome assembly GCA_027943335.1 of Chamaecyparis obtusa. Taxonomy (NCBI): domain Eukaryota; kingdom Viridiplantae; phylum Streptophyta; class Pinopsida; order Cupressales; family Cupressaceae; genus Chamaecyparis; species Chamaecyparis obtusa. The sequence continues at coordinate 102,409 of BSBK01001846.1, read as the reverse complement.
TATGGGTCTGAAGCAGTACTGCCAATTGAGGTTGAAATCCCATCACTAAGAATCAGAATGCATGGTCTAGTAACTGATGATGACTATAGAGTGTCTAGGTCACAAGAACTTGAACTACTAGATGAGCATAGACAAGCAGCATATGATCATCTCAGAGTGTATCAGAAAAGAATGTCTAGAGGTTACAACAAGAAAGTCAGACAGAGAATTTCAGGATGACGATCTAGTCTTGAGAGAGAATCCTAAAAATCAATCACATAGAGAGCGCAAGGGGAAGTTTGAACCCAACTAGCTGGGTCCCTTTGTAATCACTACTACTTTTGGCTCTAGTGCCTATCAACTCTCAATGACTAAAGGAGAATAGCTTTGAGAACCAATCAATGTTCTCCATTTGAAGAAATTCTATGCCTAAGGCATTCAGTCTATGGTAAAATGTCCAGAAAAAAATCTTTAAAATTGGAAAAAGTCCTTAAAAAATGAACATCTTGGTGAAAACCTAGCAATACACACCTTGATGATTCACAAAAAAAGTAAAAAATTGAAAAAGTACAAAAAAATTGAAAAAAAATAAAAATACAAAAAAATGAGAAAAAGAAAAAGTGCCTTGGTGAAAACCTAGAAACAAGCCCCTTGGTAGAAAAAATAGAATCTCTGCCAAGATGGTTAAAACCCAACAAACGGGTGCCACTTGTTTCAAAATGCTCCATCTATCAGTGCAATCTTGGCCTTTCCCAACTTTCAGTCTTGCTTTAGTTTGTACATATCTCCCAGTTTGTTTATGCATTCATGTTTTCAATAAGTCATTCTTTACACCAATCAGCTAATGCGTTTGTATCCTATCAATGTTCAAACTTGGGGCCAATCAAAGTCATATCCTATGGCCTCCAATGTATCTTAGACATATCATATCTAGTCAGAGTCCTTTGAAGGTTCATCCAAGTCATTCAGTCAGTATCATCTCCAGAAAAGATTTTGCATCTACAACAACGCAATCAAACATCAAACACAAACTGAAAACAATCTATGCTTTTTACATGCTTTTATCTCCTTGTATGCTTACTGATTCACATTGAGATTTTTCCATATTTTGTTCCCATGAGCTCTTTGATGATGTCCTTTACGGGATTTAGAGAGTGATGACTGGGGATATAATCTTTTCTTTATTTTCTTCTTGTATGTGAAAATCTAACAACTTTGGAAATTCTGGATTGAAATGGTGTCTGACTGTAAGAGCCTCTATCTCAAATTGGATGTCCATGCGTACCTCAATCATTGATACCCAGAAAATTCATGGAATTTTGATCTAACTATTGTCTTTTTTGAGTGAGTTCTTTCTCCTATTGTGAAATGTGATCTTACCTAAGGATGTGCGATAAAGGGTCACTAAGGGTAATTCACATTGGATTTAGAATGATCTCTTGACTTCTTGATGTGTTTGTATGCAAGGCATATTTTGGTCATCATGATGTCTATGTTTTGATGCTTATACAAATTGCTATATCAAAATAGACATGATATTCAGGTCATCCTGGTGCTTATGCCTTGGTGCTTATATCTAATCTGCCATTCCAAAAACAAAATCAATATTCATATGTCCATGGTTTCCTAACTAGTGGGTGTTGTATTGATCCTTGCATATACAAATCAATATTCATATGTCTATGGTTTCATAACTAGTGGGAATTGTATTAATTTATCCAGTTACCTAAAAATTCAATGATGAAATCGACCGACACATGATCAGTGACTAGGTTCTAGGTCTTAGGTTGCATTATATTTTACAAGTTTCTTTGCATTTTGCATGTTTGCATGATCTCACAAATGGCTACATAAAATTCAATGCTTAAATGATTCTTCTATCACCTATTCACATCTAACAAGACCTGACACCTAACCCGAAGGTCTCTTCATGTAATCGCAAGCAATTATCCTCCTGGGATAAACATCCTTTTGACATAAGACTGAGTACTTGTCTTCCTAAATCCTTGCAAAACATATCATGTGTATCATTGCATCTACATTTCATATCATAACCATCTGTTACATTACAATACATCCATGTGCATAAGCATAAATCATACATACATCTTTTCATAATCAAAACATATTTTCATTACATCCATACATATGAAAGAAATCATTGCATTGCATATATCCATACATACATTCTACACTACTCATAGCATAAGCATCACATGATATCATCATAACTCAAAAACATGAAAAGTACAAATGAAGTCATAACCAAAATCTCATTCTCATATATCATAAAAATTGAAATAGTCAGGGGTGCACTATTGGCACAATATACAAAAGAATGTGCTCAATGAGCTATCAGTAATTAGAATAGTATCTGTATCAATATCAATATAAACAATAGAATATCAGCATATCTGGACAGATCAGCTGTTAGCCTGATCCTCACCATCTAGTGGAGGTGGTGGTGGAGCATCTGGTACTACCTCAACCCTAGGTGCTCTCGCTCCCTCTGATGCCATCATGTACTAAGAGTATGAAGGAACTCTCTGAGCAAGTGGAATCGCAATGTAGTATGTTGAACCATAGTAAGCAGATCTGGAGGTCTGATGGATAACCTCTGCCTGTAATCTTTGTACCTCACCACAAAGCTCAGTGCACTATCTATCTGCCTCTAGATATCTCTCCTCCCAATGAGCACTATGCACCTTCAGGTCCTGAACCTATAATCTAAGCCTCCTCACAATATTTTATGTAGACAATGGCACACTAGGCTCAACATCTGTCATTGGCATGTCAATATCTTCTGCAGCCTGCTTTGTGGTCTCTACTCTCTGCACCTTACGACATCTAACCTTTGCACCCAGATCAAATCTAATATCCTCCTGTATCAGATCAGTATCACCACCTACAACCTACTTAGCTACAAGTACCTCCTCAGCTATACCAACACTCCCTAAAGTACCCCCCTCTCCCCTAGTCCATCTCTGAGAACCTGTAGATCTACCTGTTGTGGAACTATTGGGATGAGGGGGGCTCATCTATCCTGATGGTCTCTGTGGAGGAGCCATCACCCTCAATCTTGGTGGTGTGGGGTGGACAATCGGAACCTATGTGGGTCTCGGACCCTATCCCATTGGAGCACCTATAACGTCCATCACCTCCTCCATGGAGGGTATTAACTCTATTGGGTCGAAAAATCTATAAATTAGATGATCAACAAGCCATGAAATAAATCCATCTGTCACTCCTGCATCGACAACCTGTGGTCTGTACTCCCAATCTCTACTGTTGATAGCACTATACTCCTATGAAAGCAAGGCATAAGAAAGCCTCTAGGTCCATCCAAGTCTGAGCTCCCAGGCTATCTGCGCATAAACGTCATAATCCTGCGGTGCATCCTGCACTCATCCATAGTGCCACCAGACCCTAGTAATAATGAATCTCTCTAGAATGGAGGAGGACCTCCCAATCAGTACATGGCTCTACAAGAAGAAACTAAACTGCTCACATGCAGTAGGCTAGGGCTCTATATATATATATATATATATATATATATATATATATATATATATATATATATATATATATATATATATATATATATATATATATATATATATATATATATATATATATATATATATCACAGGCTCCTATGGCTACCTCTATGAGGTACATACTAGTCTCAAAACCGGGATATGCTCCCACGCCTAGATCTATAAAACAAGAGCTCCTACAGCAAAAGTCTTGCCCTCGTGATACACTACCTCATGCATCTCAGAGAACATATGTGCCAAAAGACACTAAACCCAAGCTAACTCGGAAGGAGTTGCCATCAAGCATGCAATCATTAGGGCCCAGCCCATCAATAGATTGTTCAGTTGACGGTCGGACATAATGATACCACCTATCATTCTAAAAATGATACACTCTAGTCGGTGCATCTATCCATAATGTTGAAATAAGGTCTCCCAAGAAATTGAAGCTGTCATCTATGTGTCATCTATGAAGAGACATCAGAAAGCCAATAGACCTGAGTTCCCCGAACTCACATACTCTGGACATCCCCCTACATGGAAAGGAATGTACAGTATATGATAGACATCCTCTGGGGTCACAGTAATCTCCCCAGTCGACAAGTGAAAGGTCTGGGTCTTTGAATGAAACTACTTTATCAAAGTAGTCAAAAGTCTGTGATTTACCTTAATCTCAGGCAAATGAATCAAATACTCAAATCCACATGAAGCAAGGTGTACCCTCATGGGGTCTGGCAATGACACACACAGTCTCTGAGTGGCTGGATGTGAGATACATACATGAACATCTAGATATATGACCTATACAATATAGAAACATGGAACCCTATTAGTAATTTAGTTATAGAACAAGATACAAGTGTAGCAAATTGGACAGTTCAGTATTTTAAAAGGTAGGTTAAAAGGTCAGCAATCAGGCTAAGAGATCAAAAAAATAAAATATTTGACCTCGCAATGAGTTTTTGGCTCACTATTTTTCATACGACACTTCAAACTAGCAGGGAAAGTCGTACAAGTTTCAGCATCATACCATACGAAAAAGCATAGTAGTATGACAATGTATACCTCCTCATACGAGTTATGAGGGACCCGATGAAACGTCATATGACTCTTGGGTTCCTCTCATACGAGTCTTCGGGGTTAATGAAATGACCATCTACCTAGGGTTAAAAAGTCATATGAGTCCAGACGGACAATCGTACGAGTTTCCGTGCATGCAAAATTGAAAAATTAAAAGCATACAAAAAAGGTACTAAAAATCTTATAAATAAAGAAAAATTGACTTTTCAGAGAAGCAAATAGGTCCACCTACCGGATGTTCATATTGCCGAGGTCTTTGGTGTCTCTAGCAATACTCAAAATGATGTGAACTCATAGGTACCTTCATTTCTGCCATTTTCTTGCTCAGAGGGCTCCACAAATTTTTAGAAGCCAAGGGTGAAAATGATTTGAAAATGACCCTTCCGGCCTTTATATAGCTTTTGACCTAATTTTCAAAAGTGCTCCATTTTTCATGAAAATTGCACCCTTGGCTAATTTCAATATTTTCAACCCATTTTTGGGATCAAAATCAAAATCTAAGATCATTTACTATGTCAAAATCATGATTTAAATTTTTCAGACCCAGGATGGTCTACTGCTTGCATAATCGACCTTCAATCATCACAGAAATCTAGCATTCAACTTAACTGATTATCTTACATCAAACTATCAAAATTTCAACTTGGTCAACTATGGTCAACTCATGGTCAAACCTAGTCAAACTTGGTCTCCAAGACCTCTAAATGATGTAGAACGCATTCTCGAATGTGAATAACCATTTCTCAAATCAATTAACATGCTTCTAAAATACAACGCTAAATTTTCTTGTCAGATTTTGATTTTCATCCCGAAGGGGGCATGGTTGATGGAATATGGATGAAGTGACTGAGAGGGGGGGGGTGAATCAGTCAACCATAAAAACACTTCACAATTAATTCTTTGCAGATCCATTAGGATATCTTAACAATGTTATCTGTTTCAGCACTCGGTAAGTAGATTGTAGTCACTTTGAAGATGCAGAAAGTATTAGCAATATTATCTTTATATATTTATCAGCACATGTATATGATTGAGAAAGCAATTAAGAACACAAGAGACACAAGATTTAACGTGGAACCCAATATGGGAAAAACCACCAATGTATCTAGATACTGATATTCACTTTTCTGAAGTGATGCCCGGTTAGAAGCCAACCCGGTAAAAGGTTACAAAACACACTGTTAGGTTTGACCTTGTTAGAGGATTTAAAACACCCTGCTAGGAGTGGCCTGGTAAGAGGTCTTGAAAACAATTCAATGGAATTGTCACCTTGTTAGAGGATTTACATTATGGTTGTTAAACCAACTCAGTTAAGAGATTTAGAATTCACTGTTACAATGATAAGAAGGTAACAATGAAAAAGTAACCTGTATAATAATGCAACTGTCTTGCTGATTACAGATCTCTATTCTGCATAAGTCTGATCCTTTCTGATCGAATAAATCTCTGCTGCTCCTCAAGGATATCTGAACATCCTTCACAAATTTGCATATACCTTTCCTTCTTTTCTTCTGTTAATCTTCTGCTATATTTTTTTTTATTTTTCACATTTGACCTTTTATTTATATGATTTTGGATTAGTCAAATCGACATTATTTAGTATAATAGTCGGCTGAAATAAGCAAACTCTATTTGCAAAAATCCTTCAAGGGTCGACAGTACTCGGTGACCATAACTTTCTATAATCTTTCAGTGACCGAGGGAACTCGGTAAACACCAACAATCCTTTACCTTTGATAACCGACTGAACTCGGTAAATACTAACTTTTCTCGATGACCGACTGAACTCGGTAAACACTAAACTTTCTTCGATGACCGACTGAACTTGGTAAACACTAACTTTTCTCGATGACCGACTGAACTCGGTAAACACTAAACTTTCTTTGGCAACCGAGTGAACTCGGTAGACACTGCTTTTCTTCGATAATCGAGTGGACTCGATAAGCACTAATATTCCTGTCTGGCAGACCGACTGAGCTCGGTAGGAACTGATTGCTGCGGACTATGACATAGTGTGACATCAAAGACAATACATAATTGAGTAGCAATTTCCTTTAGACAATTGTTTCCAACAATCTCCCTCTTTGGCATTGATGGCAACACAATATGTCATAGCATAAGAAATTTGAAAGAGTTAGCTCGGTTTAGATTCAAATCTCCCTCTGTCAGCAAACTTCCTGTATCCTAAAAATTCTTCCTTCTGACTATTGAAAATTTTCTTGAAGTAATAGAAAAGACATAGCAAACACTCCCTCTTTGACAACACATGCCAAAGACAATTCACATATTACCGGTGAAAATTAATGTACCTCAAGTACTGATTCATATGCAATGATTCCTTTAATGTGCTACATCAACAAGTTGATTTTCAATCATGTTCTGGTTGATGCATCACTAAAACTGCATTTAGTGAGCCTCAGATAGGGGAATGACCCCTAACTTACCTCTTAGATACACAAATGCATCCTTAGGTAATGGTTTGGTAAAAATGTCTGCAATCTATTCTTTTGTATGAATATATTCTAATCTGATTTCCTTGTCCTGCACCAATTCTCTGACAAAGTGATATTTAATAGCAATGTGCTTGGTTTTGGAATGCATCACTGGATTCTTAGAAATGTTTATTGCACTGGTATTGTCACAAAATATAACAACTGGTTCTTTGATTTCAACCTTCATACCTTCTAATAGCTGTTTAAACCAAACAATGTTTGAACAGTTTACTGCAGCAGCAACATATTCTGCTTCGGCTGTGGATTGAGATGTACAATTCTGCTTTTTACTAGTCCAGGATACCAGTCTTTTTCCATGAAAAAATGCTCCACCACTTGTGCTTTTTCTGTCATCAATGTTTCCTGCCCAATCAGCATCAGTAAAAACTTTCAAGTCTAGATTGCCTCCAAATTTATACCACAAACCATATTCTTCAGTTCCTCTTAAGTATCTTAAGATTCTTTTGATTGCCATCATGTGATTTTCCTTAGGTTTTGCTGAGAATCTAGCTACTATACCGACTGCTAAGGCAATATCAGGTCTTGTATGTACTACATACTGCAATTTTCCAATCATAGATTGATATAGGGTCTGATCAACTTCCTTTGAATCATCATTTTTGGTAAGTTTCAGTCCAGTACACATGGGTGTACCAACTGGTTTTGAATCTTCCATACCAAACTTCTTAAGTATCTCCTTAATGTATTTGGATTGAGTAATGTATATACCATTTTTGCTTTGCTGAATTTGAAGACCAACAAAGAATTTTATTAAACCAAACATAGACATTTCAAATTCTCTGTTCATTTGCTCTGAAAATTCTTTGCACTGATCCTCATTCCCTGTAAATATAGTATCATCCACAAATATTTCTGCCAATACAATTTTGTCATCTGGTCCTTCTTTAATATACAGATTACTGTTATCATTAGCTCTTTTGAAATTAATCTGGATCAAATAGTTATGGAGTCTTTCATACCATGCTCTAGGAGCTTGTTTTAAACCATACAATGCTTTGTGTAACCTGCAGACCATGTCCCTTTTGTCTGGATCAACAAAACCTTCAGGTTGTTCAATGTAGACTTCTTCATCAAGAATTCCATTGAGAAATGTAGATTTTATATCCATCTGATATACCTTAAATCCTTTGTGTGCTGCATAAGAAAGTAGAGTTCTTACACCTTCTAATCTTGCAACAGGAGCAAAAGTTTCTCCATAATCTATACCTTCTTCTTGAGAGTAACCTTTACATACCAGTCTAGCTTTGTTTCTAGATACTTGACTATCTTCATTCAGCTTATTCCTGAATACCCATTTTGTTCCAATTACATTCTTATCTTTAGCTCTAGGTACAAGGGTCCAAGTTTTGTTCTTTTGTATTTGTTCTAATTCTTCATTCATTGCTTCAATCCAACTTTCATTTTCTAATGCATCTTTGATATTTCTAGGTTCAAAATCAGTAAGCAGACATGTACCTTTTAGCTTGCTTCTTGTCATAGTACCATCTGATTTGTTTTCAATGATTTGATCTGGTGTATGATGTCTTCTGACATATTTGGCTAGTATAGGTTCCTTGCCTTTTGAATGATTCATGCTGTTGTCTTCTAGGATCTCTTCTTCAGGTTGCTCGGGCTCGGTAGATATTTGCTCGGTAACTTCAGGCTAAGACTCGGTCTGAATTTATTCCTGTGACTCGGTTTGAACTTCTTCCTGTGACTCAGTAACTGTGCTCGGCTCGGTAGATATAGCTTCCTTATTGATAGTTGTGTCTGTCAATGTTTCAGGTTCAATGTAAACGAATCTTCTGTAGTTCTCAGGTTCCCTTTTTCTTTCTTCCTCTGTCTTTTCTGCAAACTCATCAAATTTTACATGTATACTTTCTATGACTTTGTGAGTAGATAAGTTCAAACATTTGTATGCCTTGCTTTTGCTAGAATATCCTAGGAATATTCCTTCATCACTTTTCACATCAAATTTATTTCTTCTGGATTCTTTTAAGATATAACACTTGCTACCAAATATTTTCATGTAACTTACATTAGGTTTATAGCCATACCATAATTCATAAGGAGTTTTGAATGTGTCTTTCTTCAGTTGTACTCGGTTCAAGGTATGAACTGCAGTGCTGATAGCTTCCTTCCAGTACTTTATAGCGATGTTCTTTTCTATCATTAGAGTCCTTGCACAATCCATAATAGATCTGTTTCTTCTTTTTGCTATTCCATTCTGCTCAGGAGTTCTAGGAGCTGATACCTGTCTTTTGATTCCTCTTTCAATGCAGAAGTTGTTAAAATCATGGGAGATGAATTCACCACCTCTGTCTGATCTTAAGCATTTCAATCTTTTCCCTGTTTCTTTTTCTACTCTTGCTAAGTACCATTTGAACTTTTCAAATGCTTCTGATTTTTCTCTTAAATACATGACAGTCATCATTCTAGAATAATCATCAACGAAAAGAATAAAAAATTTATCTCCAGTATAGCTTTGTATTCCAATAGGTCCACATAAATCAGTATGCACAATTTCCAAAATTTCTTTAGACTGATAGTTCTTACTCTTGAAACTAGTTTTACTCATTTTGCCAATTTGACAATTCTTACATAGACCAGTGTCAGGTTTCTTCAAAGTAGGAATGCCTCTAACCTTCTTGAATTTGCTTATTTTTATCATGTTATCAAAATTCACATGACATAACCTTTTGTGCCATAGCCAACTTTCTTCTATTTGAGCAATAAAGCATGAATATTCATTGAGATCAAGATAAAATAAATTACCTTTTGTTTGTTTGCCTGATCCAATGAGTTTTCCTTTTCCATCCAGCAGTCTTGCTTGACCATTCATGAATTCAACCTTGAAACCAGTGTTGATTAGCTGTGCTACACTTAGAAGATTATGTTTTAGTCCTTCAACCCAGTAAGCATTATCACATATGAGTTCTTTGGTTAATGAGATTCTTCCTTTTCCTTTTATACAACAAGGTTCATTGTTTCCAAATCTTACATTACCACTATCACAGTCTTCTAGATATTCAAATTTTGTCTTGTCACCAGTCATGTGGTGTGAACATCCGCTGTCTATTATCCATATATCATCTTTGCTTATATGAGAAATAAGTGCCATCTTATCTTCATCATCATCAGATTCATCTTTTATAGCAATAAAGACAATTTCTTCTTCACTATCATCAAAATCTTTAGCCATAAAACATGATTTCTTACCTTTATCCTTGTATGATTTGAAATTCTTTTTGCCATAGTACTTGTGACTTCTCTTTTCTTCTTTGACTTGCTTGTTTGGGCACCTAGCTACAATATGTCCAATTTCTTCACATGAAAAATAGATTAAAGGAGTTTTACCTTTATACTTACCTTTCCCTCTAGAGTACTTCTTTGCAAGTAATGCTTCTACAATTTCAAGATCACTATCAGAACTTTCTTCTGATTCTTCTTCACTGTCTGACTGAACTTCTTTAATTTTCTTGTTCTTCTTTAGTGAAACCTTGGCCTCAAATGCTGATTCAATATTTTTGGAACTAGGAACATAGTTGTCATAGTTGTCTAATTCAAAAGCTGTCAATCTTCCAACTAAAGCATCCAAAGTTATATTGTGGTTTGTTTCACATCTTCTTTCTTGAATAGCTGATACTCTTATTGCATAGATAGGGAGTAATGTTCTAAGTACCTTACTTATAACAGTCTCATCTGAGATTGTTCCTCCAGAAGCTCTAATTGCACTTACACTTGCTTTGATTCTTTCAACATATTTTGCAATGTTTTCATCTTCCTTCATATTCATCTTGTCAAACTGTCCTCTTAGGCTTTCTGCTTTGGCTCTTTTCACATTTGCATCACCACCATATATTTTCTTCAGTGCCACCCACATTTCATATGCAGTGGTGCAGTCTTTAATATCATCAAATTCTTCATAGCTAAGAGAAGATGCAATGTCTATCATCATGGTGTTGTGAGTCTTTTTATCTACAATGTCTTCAACAGTTAATGTGCCATTAGGAATTGTGTACTCTTCATCAATGTATTTGCATCCTGAATCACCAATGGAAGCCAGATGAAGTCGCATGAGACCTTGCCATGCTGAAAAGTTATCTCTGTTAAGCTTTGGAATTTCCCTCTTGTAAGACATCCTGATCTTTAGCTTAGGTCTTTGAAACCCTTCCTGCAAGCACCAAAAGCTCTGATACCAATTGATGGAATATGGATGAAGTGACTGAGAGGGGGGGTGAATCAGTCAACCATAAAAACACTTCACAATTAATTCTTTGCAGATCCCTTAGGATATCTTAACAATGTTATCTGTTTCAGCACTCGGTAAGTAGATTGTAGTCACTTTGAAGATGCAGAAAGTATTAGCAATATTATCTTTATATATTTATCAGCACATGTATATGATTGAGAAAGCAATTAAGAACACAAGAGACACAAGATTTAACGTGGAAACCCAATATGGGAAAAACCACCAATGTATCTAGATACTGATTTTCACTTTTCTGAAGTGATGCCCGGTTAGAAGCCAACCCGGTAAAAGGTTACAAAACACACTGTTAGGTGTGACCTTGTTAGAGGATTTAAAACACCCTGCTAGGAGTGGCCTGGTAAGAGGTCTTGAAAACAATTCAATGGAATTGTCACCTTGTTAGAGGATTTACATTATGGTTGTTAAACCAACTCGGTTAAGAGATTTAGAATTCACTGTTACAATGATAAGAAGGTAACAATGAAAAAGTAACCTGTATAATAATGCAACTGTCTTGCTGATTACAGATCTCTATTCTGCATAAGTCTGATCCTTTCTGATCGAATAAATCTCTGCTGCTCCTCAAGGATATCTGAACATCCTTCACAAATTTGCATATACCTTTCCTTCTTTTCTTCTGTTAATCTTCTGCTATATTTTTTTTTATTTTTCACATTTGACCTTTTATTTATATGATTTTGGATTAGTCAAATTGACATTATTTAGTATAACAGTCAGCTGAAATAAGCAAACTCTATTTGCAAAAATCCTTCAAGGGCCGACAGTACTCAGTGACCATAACTTTCTACAATCTTTCGGTGACCGAGGGAACTCGGTAAACACCAACAATCCTTTACCTTTGATAACCGACTGAACTTGGTAAATACTAACTTTTCTCGATGACTGACTGAACTCGGTAAACACTAAACTTTCTTCGATGACCGACTGAACTCGGTAAACACTAACTTTTCTTGATGACCGACTGAACTCGGTAAACACTAAACTTTCTTTGGCAACCGAGTGAACTCGGTAGACACTGCTTTTCTTCGATAACCGAGTGGACTCGGTAAGCACTAATATTCCTGTCTGGCAGACCAACTGAGCTCGGTAGGAACTGATTGCTACGGACTATGACATAGTGTGACATCAAAGACAATACATAATTGAGTAGCAATTTCCTTCAGACAATTGTTTCCAACAATGGTATTGCACATCATTCAAAGTCTATAATCTAAATTTGAAATCAAATCTTTCCTCAGTAATCAAGACAACAACCACATCTAGTTGTTGATTCATCAAAAAGACCTCATCGCTTGGGGAAAATCAATCATCGCTTGAGGCATATTAGATTCATCGAGATCCATATCAATCTAGTATTATCTTAATCTTGTAAACTATATCAATTTTTCATAACCATCGGTTCATTAGTGTTATTTCCTTTGGTTCTTCGTAACTGAAGGGTTCAGATGTGATACCAATGTGATTCTTATCGACAATCAGGTCTGGAATCAATCACTCACTTCTTCACAATCATAAGGTTCAGAATCAGGCATTTTGACACTTCCTCGTAATGATCGGTTCATTGCTGTTATAGTTAACATTATCTTTGGTTGTTCAGGACCTAATATCTTTGAATCTTTGAATCGGTTTCTATCTCATATCACAGTTTTTGACTCGTATCAATTTCAATTTCAAACATCAATTTCAACATCATACACAGACTATCTTTGAACCACTACGCTTCGCACAATAATTCAAAGAGGGGCAAAATGTAATACCCCAAAAATGGGCTATAGGTTCATTAACCTCCCATATCGAAACATCGAATGAAATCGACATCAAAGTCCTAACCTAAGGCACATTGGCACATTATCAAATCTTAATTGATTATCCTAAATTCTGCATTAGGGAATATTCCTTATTCCTATTTATCCTAATTATCTTTAATTTAATGATTATTTGGCAATAAATCCTATTTATCCTAAAGTTTGATTAATTGAATATTCTAAATATTTAATTAATCAGATTTAATACTGCCACTTAATTATTCAATTGAATTTAATTAAATTATTCCTAAATTATATTATTTAATTTTGACAATAAAATTAAAAATCTCATGACTAATTGATTAAATTCCTATTTAATTGATTAATGTCAATTGTCAATTTTTAATAATATAGTTTTTGAATAAAAGTTTGATTTAATAATTGATTAACCCATAAATCAATTGTTTTATTTTTAAAATCAGTTAAGTTGAGGATAAATCACTTTATTTATTTAATTAATTCATAATTAATTATGCACATCCAAAAAGCAGTTAAACTTTAAATCAGAAAATCAATTCAAGTTGTTTTAAAAATAAACTCAACTCTCTTTTGAGTTGAAAGTTGATCTCAACCTCTGATTTAAATTAAAAAGTTGATTTGCATGATTTTGTGAGTTAATCTATCTCTAAATTCTTGATAACTTAAAAATCAACCTGAGTTTATCAAGAGTGATTTATGGATTTTTCCATGCATCGCCAAAGTCCTGGATTTCTATAAATTAAGGCCTTAGCTCTTCATTTGGATCGATCCATGAATTGCATCCTCACGTTGCTGAATTGGTGATCGAAGAATCAATCTTTGTGAATCAAAGCTGTTGTGAGATTTTCATTGTTTTTGAGCATTCATATCATTTAGCATATCATTATTAGATTAATTGCATGTCATATCAATTTTTCATATAGAATAGATTCATATCCATTTATTTCATCTTATTGCATAGAAAATCCAAAAATATAGATTAATTTGCATTCATCTCATATCTAGATTCTGCATTCAAATCCTTCATTTAGGTGTCATCAAGGTCACTAATCTCGGTCCAATCTAAGAATATCATACTCACACCTACTAGAAGGCAGTAAATCACCTCGTTAGATTAGTTTCCATTTCATTGCACAATTTTGATTTTAGTTAACCTCTAATGTTTTACTGAAGTGTTGTGTCTACAGCTAGGTACAAAATTCACACACACAATAGGGTCTGACCTTTGACCGGGTCATTATACTAACACATTGTAATGATTTCTCCTAACATGGCAAAGGAACATTAACTGGTTCATAATACAAAGTATAATTATTAGTGGGTATTAATTCCCACCGGGGTTTTTCCTTTTCCTAAGGTTTCCCCATAATCATATCTGGTGTTATGTATTATAGTTGGTTACTTTACTTTCTTTAATATTCAGTTCAGTAATTAAGTAATTGGGCTAAGTTTCAAGAAGCAAAAAAGCATTAATAGTATAGAACACTGATTCATCCCCCCTCTCAGTGTTCCCATTCCTAACATGCCCAACTCCATACCAACTTACATTCTAAGGTACACATGTCTAATTACATACAAAATTACAAATCCATATTGGATGCTAACCTCTCCAAGTTCTGACTACTGAGAGCTCCTCTAAGATCTCCTAAAGTAAGGAACCAAATCCATAATATATACAAGATCACAAGCCAAAAGTTTTCCAAATAGATCACATTCTCCAATAATAAAGAAATTTTATTATAACATATAGGGTAGTACCTAAATCCACAATAACTCCTCTAGATTTGAATTAAATTCCATGAGATTGTATAAGTAGGTTGGCCATGAAAGAAGGAATATCAAAAAATGTGTCATTAAGCTTCACTAATTATGAAACAACTTTGCAAGATGAAAAAATCAATCTCAGCATTAGAACATGAAGAACAACTAGAATTGAGTCCAAACCAAAGAAATCTTCATCAAGAAAGAATGGATTGGGATACAAACCCAGACACAAAATCTTCATGATATCTAGAACACATTATTAGGATCACATGAAATAATGATCCAACTAGTAGGATTGTTTCACAATATAAGAAAACAAGAACAAACTAAAAAGGAAACTAATAGGTAAATCTTTTTGGGTGATGCAAGTTTTCCAAGAACCCATGGTTCTCCTACATTAGACACTCGGGGATATTTGAAAATTGAGCCTCTCATGTTGGTGTTGCAAAAATAAAATCCACATTTGATCACAATACTGGATTTTGACCTTTCGCTACCCAAACCTCAGTGGTCCCACAATAGTGTGTCCCACTATTATAGACATGTTGATTTTTGCTGAAATAACACATTTTTAATAAAATATGATGATTTAATCCTTGAGAGGTTCCATTTGAAGGAATTAATTACAAATGGTTAGCTCAAAGCCTCTTAGATTTAAAAAACATTGATATAACATCTATACTCCTTATTCATACCTACAATGGAGTCTCCTTCGCACCTATTAAAATGCTGACAAAAAATCACTTCGACTTTATGTTTTGGTAGATCAAACAAATTCATTTGAAAAACCTATCTATTTATTATGATGCTATTCGGAACAAACTTTTTAATGAATATAATTTTAATACATATTGAGCTCATTATCACTTTTAAATATTACTTTAACTAAACATAGGTTTTTTGGTCATTCAATAACCTGTCTGTTCAAGACTTTGGGAAAAATAGTAAATTACAAAAAAAAATTATGAAAAATATGTAGGAAAAGAGTATGTTTGTTACCTTTCTATTTAAAAAAGAAAAAATGAATTTTGATATACACAGATCAAGTTAGAGCGATCCAAGTGACCTTATGTCTAAATTAAAGTTACTGCCACTTTAGAACTTAATAAACTATGAAATATTGACCCAAAATGAATGAAACCAATTTCATCCTTTAGATATTGAAGTTAAAAATATAGTCTCAAAAGAATTACATCATTATCATATTTTAAAAAAAAGTTATGTTGATCCAAGTGACAGTAACTCATTAAAAACACAGTTTTCCACACAAACCACTTTTCGAAGGAGAAGGAAAAATGAATTTTAATGAATTTTAATTTTTTTTACAAAAATATATTTATTAACTAGAAATAAAATTCTAAAAGACTCTAGTTTACATCATCCTTAAATTCCTAATAGTTTTGCGGCAATAGGTGTTTGAAAGTGAAGTTTTTTCTCAGAATGTTGATCTCTGTGTCAAAGTTGGCCAAAAAGTGGGACACACTATTGTGGGACCACCCACCTCATTTTCAAGAATATGAACCTACACAAAAGAAATTTTTGCCTCCTCAAATCTAATATGTACATCCTCTTCAAAAAATAAATCCAGATAAAAAACTCTCTAACAAAACTAAACTGATCAACATTAGATCCATGCATGAAATATGCACTCTTCTTAAACCTTCTTGGTAAGTTCATCCACTTATCCTCATACTCATTACACATCTTATTTCTCTCTATCATTATTACTTCAACAATAATTAATTCATCCACCATTCTATATCCACCACCCTGATCCTTCATCCACACTTATTCCATCATCTTTATCTTCAAATTCTTTCTTCATCTTCTGATGCAAGAGCACCTCAGGTCCTTGGCAATCCTATGTCACCAAAACATTTTGGAGTTTTTCTATGTTGCTTAGTTTCTTCTTTGACCAAGTTGGTCAGTTTCCTTTCGCTATCGAGTGTGGTTGGTTATCTCTTGGCCGGTTAGTTGTTTCACTAGCACTTGACGATGCTTGTTTGTTGCTCGGTCATCCTTGCTTACCGAGTAGTTTCTTTTGAGTTCCTATTGAGATGACTTGTGCATTTATTATGGGTCATGGATTTAATAATGGAATCCATCATTGGGAAGCATGTGGTCCCAGATCTGACTGTTCCTTCCATTGATTGTGGATCTGAAGGTCGACTCAATTCGGTAGACTCTTTTATAAATGTAGTTGTTTGGTTGTAGCTTAGTAGGTAGTTCTTGGTAGAAGATAGAAGATAGGAAGAATAGAGATTGTTGGAAGATCCTCTCATGTTTGAGGAATTATGTAATTCATTGTTATATGATTCTATTTGATGAAAATTAACAAAAGATTCTGCATTCTCTCTCTCACTGTTGTGTGTTGTTGCTTCTGCATGTTATTGAGCAGATTGGATCATTAGGGTGTGCCATTGTTTGGACCGTTTGGTTCTACCCTTGTGTCAGGTGGTATCAGAGCAAGGTGAGATCTTGATCTAGGTCTGGAGATCTAGGTTTGCAGGTTCCTCTTGAAGCCCTAGTTGATTGTTGTGGGGTAGAAGATTGCGATCTGACTTGCAATTGGAAAGGGTTGTCAAAATGGTTCATGGGAGGTGAGATGCAGATCCAGGATTGGTAGATATGCTAAGGAAAATTGTTGATAGATTAGAAGCTATTGAAACATCCCAAAGAAGAGGCAGACATCTTGAAGATGTTAGTAATGATGAAATTGAGGAAGAATAGGTGAATGCAGAACCTGCACCTGTTATGGATCAAGGTGAAGAAAGATTTTTTAAGGCTTTGACAAGTCTAAAGTCTACACCACATTTCAATCCTTTTGAGTATGGTGGAAAGTTGGATTCTAATGAATTGGTGGACTAGATCACCGAGATGGAAAAGTATTTTGATTATGAAAACATTCATGAAGACAAGAAGGTGAATATTGCAAGCACAAATTTGAAAAACCATGCATCCTTATGGTGGGAACATCTGCAGTTGGATAGGAAGAGGAAAGGAAAATAAAAAATCAAGGTATGGAATAAAATGGTGAATAAATTGAAAGGAAAGTTCTTACCTTGTGATTATCAGATTAAAACCTAGTTCCGTGAATGCAAAGTTTGAGGTAGAAATATAGCTCGGTAAAGGAATATACTGATAAATTATATAGATTAGATATCAGATCTAGACATAATGAAGATGATGTGGAAAGAATTGGTAGATACCTAAATGGTTTGAGAGTTTCCATCTAAGAGGAAATTATCTTGGTCAAGTTGGAGAACATTGAAGAGGCTTATCAATTTTCTTTGAAGGATGAGGAGAAATTGAACAAGAGACATGACCAGAGACAAAGAGGTTGAGATCATAGATTCCCTAGAGGAAGAGGTAGATCTAATGGTGAAAATGGTAGATTTGAACCTAAAAAAACAAATCTAGAAAAAGGCAAGACCGAGTGGAAAGGTGAAAGTTCATCCAAAGGCAGAGGTAGTAACTACCTAGGTGGTTATAGCAGAGGAATTTTTCAAGGAACTTGTTATAATTGTGGAGAAGAACATAGATCTTTTGAATGTACACATGCTAGTAAGAACGTTGGTAGCAGTAGAAATGCTTTGGTGCAAGAAGAGTCACCGAATGAACCTGAGAAAGAGAATAATTTGATGGTAAGGAGAGCACTATGGAATGAAAGAAAAAAGGAAGATCCGGTAAGGAAAAGTTTGTTCAAGACCAGATGTAAAGTTTTTGATAAAGTTTGGAAGGTAATCATTGAAAGTGTTAGCTCGAAAAATCTGGCATCTGAAGAGATGGTCACAAAGTTGTAGTTGTAAAGGTTGGAACATCTGAAGCCCTATCAGATTTCATGGATCAAAGATGAGAATACACTTCTAGTAAGTGAACAATGTTATGTGAATTTGAAGATTGGAAATTAATATGATAAGGTGTTATGTGATATCATGCCTATGGATTGTTGTCATATTTTGATGGGTAGACCTTGGCAATATGATAGACATGCTATATATGATGGGAGATCACATAAGTATACTATTGTGGCTGATGGAAAGAAACAAATCTTGTTACCATTGATGGAAGAACCTGTTAGTAATATTTGCACATCTGTGAAACTTTGTTTGATGGAAGGAAAGAAGTTTGTTAACTCTTTGAAAAAGAATGATGTATGTTTTGCTATGATCCCTAACAAACTGAGTAAGAAAACATAGGCTAATGTCCCATAGGAGATTGATAATTTACTCACTAAGTACAGTGATATCATTTTTGATAATGTACCTAATGGTTTGCCACTGAAAAGAAGCATTGATCATTGTATGGATTTAATCCCTAGAGCAAGTTTACCAAATAAGGCACCTCATCGGTTGACACCTACCGAGAATCAGGAATTGAATCAATAGATTCAAGAGTTGCTGGAGAAAGGTTTGATCAGAGAAAGTTTGAGTCCTTGTGTAGTACCTATTGTATTGGCATTGAAAAAGAATGGAGAATGGAGAATGTGTACTGATTCCAGAGAAATCAATAAGATAACAGTGAAGTATAGGTTTCCTATACCGAGAATGGATGACATAATGGATAGTTTGACTGAAGCAAAGTATTTCATCAAAATTGATTTGAAAAGTGGGTATCATCAGATTAGAATCGGAGAAGGTGATGAATGGAAGACTACTTTCAAGACAAAAGAAGGTTTGTATGAGTGATTGGTTATGCCTTTTGGTTTAACTAATGCACCGAGTACTTTTATGAGGCCGATGAATGAAGTTTTGAAGAAATTCTTGGGTAAGTTTATGATTATATATCTTGATGACATTCTGATATTCAGTAAGACTAGAGAAGAACATTTGTTGCATGTTAGTCAAGTTTTGCAGAGATTGAAAGAGGAAAAGTTGTTGCTAAATCTAAAAAAGTGTTCATTCATGAAAGAGGAGATTGTGTATTTGGGATTTGTGATCTCAGTTGATGGTTTGAAGATGAATCCTGGAAAGGTTGAAGCTATTTTGAATTTTCCTACACCTATGAATGCTAGTGAGGTAAGATCATTTTATGGTTTGGAAAGTTTTTACCGAAAGTTCATAAGGAATTTCAGTTCAATATGTAATGCTATGACTAAGACTATGAGAGGAGATAAAAGGTAATTCAAGTGAACACATGGAGCTGGCAAAAGTTTTGAGAATCTGAAGAAAAAGGTTGTTGAATTACTTGTTTTGGCATTACCTGATTTCAGTAAGGTATTTCAAGTGGAATGTGATGCAAGTGGAAGTGCAATAGAAGTTGTGTTGAGTCAAGAAGGTAAACCTGTTTCTTTCTTTAGTGAAAATTTGAATGATGATAGAAGGAAATATTCTATGTATGATCAAGAATGCTATTCTATTGTTCAAGCACTGAAGAAATAGAGACATTATTTGATACTGAGTGAATTTGTGTTGTATACTGATCATAAGGCTTTATAATATTTGGGTATTCAGAATAAGTTGAATTAGAAACATATGAAATGGGTAGAGTATTTGTAGAGTTACACATTTGTGATAAAGCATAAGAGTGGAGTTACTAATTGAGTTGATGATACATTGAGTAGAAGAAGATCTTTGATGACCGAGATCAAAATTGAAGTTCTTGGTTTTGATGAGATGAGAGATTCTTATGAATTTGACCCTGATTTTTTTGATCCATGGAGAAAGTGCAGAGCACCTATTCAAGATCAACAAGATACTAAATGGGATGAATATTTTATTTAGGAAGGTATGTTGTTTAAAGGTATTTAGTTATGTATACCAAGAGGAGTAATCATAACTAATTTGATAAAGGAGAAACATAGTAGTGGTTTGGCTGGACATTTTGGTATTGATAAAACATGGACTTTGCTTAAGGAGAAGTACTATTGGCTGCAGTTGTATAAATAATGCAGTCAAGGATGGTGGATCTAATGTAGGACAGTCTAAAACCTTGCAGCCAATAGAATTAAACAACGGAATACTCACCACAATAGACAACACCAAAAATGTTTCAAGTAATTTGCATTATCATGCCCGGTTGTAAGGCCTTCCAGGTTAGGGCTAATTACAAAATGAAACAATTCTGTAAGATCCACAACTAGATCCAATACAATCTTAGCTAGTTCATCTTTGAAGACAATTAGAAGCTGATGGAAAGCCTAAGGCAGATGTAAACTTGAGCTCACAAGCCTCCAAGCAATCTCCTTGTTTCCAGGTAAGCAAACCCCTAGCTCCGCTACAAACAATTATCAAATAACAATATAATCTACAAGATCATGCAAGATCTTTTCCACAAGTTTGCCAACTTTAGCTTTTAGAACCTAAGATCTAACCCACTAAGTCTTCCAAGTCATGAACCTCTCTCCTCTCTCTCCTTGTCTCCCTCTAAACATCTACCCAAGCCATCCTTAAATACTAATCATCAGCCACAAGTCAGCTGGATGAAACCCTTAACTCCCCAAAATAAATAATTAAATGTCATACAAGTCGGCTTACAAATGTATACAAACATTTAATTCTACATGTCAGCCCAAGACAATGGCTACCGACAATTAATTCACCAAGTAGGCTCAACAAATCACACAAAATTCTAGTTGGTAAGTCATAACTATCGAGCGACAGTAAGATTACCGAGCACACCAAGCATCGCCGAGCACCACTGTCAATCGAGCACCGCAGGCATGACTAAGAAACAATTTCATTGAGTGCCAGAGACTACCGAGTTCCTTAAGTGACCGAGTTTCCTTCAATGACCAAGATAGTCGGTCAAGGCTACAACCAAGTAACACCGGCCAAAATATAAACACTCCATCCAGTTTTACTGAGGACACAGAGTGCCCTTCCTTAACCTTGGATGCCCCTGCATCAGACACCCCAGGTTCCAAAATATGCTCATATATGAGAATAACATCTTTCATGATTCAACACATAAATCTGTAAGGAAACTCAGGTGCAGAAACAACTTCCTACGCTAATCTCTATAGGAGAGTATTGTGCAAATTCTTTTAAATCCTTACAATTTCAGATTTTTTAACTACTTTAACAAAGATATTGCAACCACATACCATACATATAGAAAAATAGAGAATGACACAATGATATACCCTGGGGAAACCTTTCAGTAAAAACCCTAGTGCTCCAAAACCTGCACAATGTATTGATCAAAACTATTACAGCTTACAATACACTTGCAATGCAAGTTCTTTCAGAAGATTTCTAAACCCTTGAAGACATATCACGGTAGCATAAAATGTTCCAACAATACACTCACATCATATCTCTTCACAACCCTAAAAAAGCTTATATCATGCACTTCACTTTTTAGGGCTACTCCCAAAGATAACCGTATTAGGGTTTTACCATTCTCTGAGAAAATAGGAACCCCAAACCCCACGATTGGGGAAGAGTGTACAGTACTCAAATTTATCAGTTGCCACATGTCTTCACCTGTCATTCAAACTTCCTGACATAGCTCTTACGTGTCATAGGAATCTGTCATAACCGTTTTAGCCATGATCTCCTTACACACAATTCAAGATGTTGACACATCAACATTATTTGCAAGAAATACATTTTACAAAACAAATAATAAGAATAGGAATTATCCAAGGTTGAGAAACCTTATTCCTAACAAAATCCTAAACTGGTTCTTCACATACAAGTCCTCCACCTTTTCTTCTTGCAAAGTCTTCTACTTCAGTTTCCTCTATCTCTTCAAGTCTTTCCTTGAAAACATATAGGTTGGTTCTTCATACTAATCATTCATTTTCTCAAGATCTACAATCTCAACTTGGCTACCAATACTCAGGATTTTTCTACCGAGCGGTGTATCCATCAAAGGCATCATTGAAAACTTCCTTTCATTCTTCTCAATAGTAAACACATTTCTTACACAGTCATAAATAGCTCTACAATCATATTGCCAAGGTCTATCGAGCAATATATCACAACAATTCATCTTCAAAATGTCACAAAGCACAAGATCCTTGTACTAGCCAATCTGAACATCAGTGAACCATTGTTCTCTAACTTCCAAAGCATGAACATCTTGTAACTAGCAAAGCCTATAAGGACAAGGATGTTTCATTCTCTTCAAACCAAGTTTCTAAACCAGGTCCTCAGCAACAAGGTTATCAGTAATACCACTATCAACAATAACATCACAGAGTTTACCTTCAGTCTTGCATCAGGTCCTAAACAAGTTACTCCTCTGATGAGGTTCATCCTTTGCACTGAACAATGTTTGCCAAAGCAGCAAGTTCTCTGATGCAGGTTCATTCTGAATGTTCTCATTCATCACAACAGTTCATCGGTCAACCTTCTTCTGTGTGCATTCAAAAGAATGGTGTCCTTCCTCCCCACATTTATAGAAAGTATCCTTAAAGATAACTCTACCTATCTTCTTCTTTGGTTCCATAGGTTTTTGTTCATCTTCTGCATCAGTCGATTTCTCCTTCACTGAGTGATTAATCATTTCTTTCCCTCAGGAGTTACTAGGTTGTTTCCTCTTCAATTTATCTTCTGCCTTCAGAGCATATTGATAAGCATCTTCAATAGAATCAATCTCCAGCATACCAAGCTCATCCTAATTATTGAATCTCAGACCATTCACATACCGAGCTACCTTTTCCTTACCAAACTCTCGGTGTCCAGAATGAATAGTAAGTTTGTAGAACTCCTTAGTATAATCCTCAACAGAAAAATCCTTTTGTTTCAGATTCTGCAGCTTCTTAAACAAGTCAAGATCATATTCAGCCGGTATGAACTTAGCTTTCAACTTAGTCACCATCAATCTGCATTGATTGATCTTTGTTTCACCTTCATCTTCTCAGTCTCTTTGTAGTTCCTTCCACCAAAGAGTAGCATGTCCTTTCAACTTTGTCTATGCTAATCTCACCCGAAGAGGATCTTCAATTTCTTCCAAATCAAAGAAATATTCAAGTTCAACAATCCAATCAATTAGATTGTCAGGCTTCAAAGTACCAAAGAAAGTAGAAACTTCCATTCAGTAATTACTAAACCGAGCAGAAGGTCTAGGCAACTAAGCAGTTCTGTCTTCACTAGTTTTGTTCCTCTAGTCATCATCACTAAATCTAGCAATTTCAAATTCTTTAGCATATTCTTCATAGCCATCCTCAATACCAACATTCTGAGGTATACCAACAATAGTTCTCATGATCTCGGTGAGCATATCATTCTTCATCAATTCCATCTCAGATCTAAAATCTGATTTTACCTTCTCTATGATTTGGGATTCAACTGTATCAAAAAGATTAAAAATAACTCCAGGGTCCAATCTCCTCAGAGGCATCCTTAAAGAATAAGATAAATCCTCTCCAACAAAGCCTCACCGACCAC
Source organism: Chamaecyparis obtusa (assembly GCA_027943335.1). Lineage (NCBI taxonomy): Eukaryota > Viridiplantae > Streptophyta > Pinopsida > Cupressales > Cupressaceae > Chamaecyparis > Chamaecyparis obtusa. The sequence continues at coordinate 78,163 of BSBK01001846.1, read as the reverse complement.
CTTGTGACAATCTCCAAGTTGCCACAAGTCAAATCTCAACTTGCAATCTTGTAAATAACTAGGGAACAATTTCACAAGTTCAGTGCTTTGGATCTGCAATTCAGATTGTGCTCAATATCTTCTCTAATAAGATCAACTTCGCAAGATCAACCTTGCTAGGTCAAGCTTTTGCTTCAACAAGATCAAACCTTCTCTCTGATACCACCTAATGCAGTCAAGGATGGTGGATCCAATGAAGGATAGTCCAAAACCTTAGAACCAACATAATTACATAGCAGAATACTCAACACAATAGATAACACCATAAATGTTTCAAGTAATTTGCATTAACATGCCCGGCTGTAAGGCCTTCCAAGTTAAGGCCAATTACAAAATGAATATTTTTTGCAAGATCCACAACTAGATCCAATACAATCTTAGCTAGTTTAGCTTTTAAGACAATTAGAAGCTGATGGAAACCCTAAGGAAGATCTAAACTTGAGCTCACAAGCCTCTAAGAAATCTCCTTGTTTCCAAGTAAGAAAACCCCTAGCTCTGCTACAAACAATTATCAGATAACAATTTGATCTACAAGATCATGTAAGATCTTTTCCACAACTTCACTAACTTTAGCTTTCAGAACCTCAGATCTGACCCACTAAGTCTTCCAAGTCATGAACCTCTCTCCTCCTTATCATTGTCTCCCTCTAAACATCTACCCAAGCCATCTTTAAATACTAATCATTAGCCATAAGTCGGCTGGATGAAACCCTTAAATCCCCAAAACAAATAATTAAATGCCATTCAAGTTGGCTTACAAATGTATACAAACATTTAATTCTGCATGTTGGCCCAAGACAATGGCTAACAATAATTAATTCACCAAGTCAGCTCAACAAATCACACAGAACTCGAGTCGGTAAGTTAGAACTACTGAGCGACAGTAAAATTACCGAGCATGCTAGGCACCACCGAGTACCAGTGTTGACCGAGCACCACAGGCATGACCGAGCAACAATTTCACCGAGTGACAAAGACTACTGAGTTCCTTTAGTGATCGAGCTTCCTTCAATGACCGAGACCGTTGGTCAAGGCTGCAACTGAGTGACATCGACCAAAATATAAACACTCCATGCAGTTTTACCAAGGACACAGAATGCCCTTCCTTAACCTTGGATGCCCCTGCATCAATAAAGATGTTTAGAAATTTGTGAAAAGTTGTGGAATTTGTCAAGTTGCAAAAGGAGTAATTCAGAATATTGGATTGTGTGTACTGATTGTTGTACCTGAGAAACCTTGGATTAACATCAGTATGGATTTTGTTCTTGGCTTGCCGAAGACAATAAGAGATAATGATTCTATATTTTTTATGGTAGATAGATTTTCTAAGATGACATATTTTATACCTTATAGAAAGACATCAAATGCAGTACATGTAGCAGATCTTTTCTTTAAGGAAATTGTCAGATTGAATGGGTTACCAAGGAGTATTATCTCTGACTGAGACAATAAATTTGCTGGATACTTTTGGAAAACCCTTTAGAAATTTGGCACTGCGTTGAAATATAGTTCAATATTTCACCCACAAACTGATGGATGGACTGAAGTTGTGAATAGAAGTTTGGGAAATCTTTTGAGATGTTTAGTTGGAGATACACCGAGTAATTGGGATTCTGTATTGGGACAAGTAGAGCTTGCATATAATAATTTAGTGAATAGGAGTACTGAAAAGACACCATTTGAGATTGTGAATGGCACACAACTGAGAGGTATATTTGATTTGAGAGACATTGCTGATGAAAATAAGAGAAGTTATGAAGGAGTAAAAAATTTTGAGTACATGAAGACATTGCATGAAGATGTGAAGCTGAAGCTGGAAGGAAGTAATTAGAAATACAAAGATAGAGCTAATAGGTCAAGGAGACATAAGAATTTTGATGTTGGTGATGAAGTGATGGTTCATTTCAAGAAAGGATGATTTCCTGTTGGAACATATAGGAAGTTGAAGATGAAGAAGTTTGGACCTTGCAAGATTTTGAGGAAATTTGACAGTGGAAAAGCATATGAGATTGAGTTACCTGATGAAATGGACATATCACCAATTTTCAACATTGTTGATTTGTATGAGTATCATGAACTTGATGAAGACATGGCAGTACTGATGGAATATCCTAAGAAGCAGAAATAGGAAGTTGAACAAATTTTGGAGCAAAGAATTGGAAAGAGTACAAGAGGAAAACAATATATGGAATATTTGGTAAAATGGAAGAATAGACTGATGGAATATAGTTCATGGAATTCATAGTCTGATTTGGATGTAGCTTAGATCATACCTACCAAATGATTTGGAGAATCATTTCAAAATAACCCCAAGTATCTGATGTAGGAGCATCTCGGGTCCTTCACAATCCTGTATCACCAAAATATTTTGGAGTTTTTCTGTGTTGCTTAGTTTCTTCTTTGACCGAGTTGGTCGGTAGTTGGTCGGTTTCCTTTGGTTACCGAGTGTGGTTGATTATCTCCTAGGTGGTCGGTTGTTTCACTGGCACTTGGCGATGCTTGCCTGTTGTTCGGTCATCCTTTCTTACCGAGTAGTTTCTTTTCAGTTCCTATTGAGCCGACTTGTGCATTTATTATGGGTCATAGATTTAATGATGGAATCCATCATTGGGAAGCATGTGGTCCCAGATATGACCATTGCTTCCATTGATTGTGGATCTGAAGGTCGACTCAGTTTGGTAGACTCTTGTATAAATGTAGTTGTTTGGTTGTAGTTTAGGAGGCAGTTCTTGGTAGAAGATAGAAGATAAGAAGAATAGAGATTGTTGGAAGATCCTCGCATGTTTGAGGACTTCTGTAATTCATTGTAATATTTGACCCTAACCGGGAAGGCCTTACATCCCGACATGTATGATTCAATTTGATGAAAATTAACAAAAGGTTCTGCATTCTCTCTCTCATGGTTGTGTGTTGTTGCTTCCACATGTTGTTGAGTGGGCTAGATCATTAGGGTGTGCCATTGTTTGGCCCCTTTGGCTGCCCTTGCATCATCTTCACTCTCGATATATCCATCCTCATGCACAAATATTGGTTCCTATCAAAGGAATATTGATCCTCCTTCATACTTGCATTGAAATAACATCCTCATTCACAAAAGTAACTTGATCAATACCAACATTAATAAAGAAAATCATGTCTTCTCTTTCACACTCTCTAGGTGATCTTTGCAATAATTCAACATATATTTGAGACAACCCAATCTGCAACTCTTCATCAAAAACATGTTCATCATTACAAATGAAAGTCCTATCCAAAACCCTTTCATACTAATCAATAATTCCAGTAGAAATAGTACCCTCACTATTGACTTGAAAAAAAATTGTACTCATCAACCAACCCAACTAGGTTATCAGATTCAACCAAAGGAAATTCATTTCCATCCTCAAGTATGTCAACATCCTTAACACCAACAACCTCTTTGTCACCCTCAACAATAATACATTCGTTAAGTTACTCATTAGATCCAATCAACTGATTACGAAACTCATCCATAACTACATCTACCTTATCCTCAAAAATTTCATTCATACCTAATGTCAAAACATTTACAACTGTGTTTACCTCATCCTCACCAAAAACCCTAACTTTATTTTCCCTTCTTTGAACAAGTCATTATCATTGGCCAAATAATCCACCTCTTGATCGGTAAGTGCCAACTCAACCTCTTCAACTTCATATGCTCCATCGTCACTAAATAATTATCCAAAATATACCCTTCCAATATTTTCAATTCTCTAGCATGCACATCACCGAATGCATCTCTGATTTTATTTCCAATCTTAGCTCTAGAGTCATCCATCATATTCTCTACCCATCTAGGGTTTTTCCTTAGCAAAATCTCTCCCAATCCATGCTCAAACTACCTTAGCTCAATGATCTGACTATAGGAATTTGATTGCCTCTACTTAGGTAATCTATCAAACACACTCACAAACTACCTCCATTAGGTTATCTTTTCACCCATGCGATGCCTCAACAACTCATACCAAATCAATAATCAACAACAAATCTCTTTCTGACCACCTTGTGCAAGTGATTTGTTAGTGTGGGCCAGACCGACCTTTTGCCACCGCAAAACCAATACATTTAGGGATTCACCAACTTAGGAACTCAAATCTGTGATCACATGAATTAATCTTACTCTAATACCATTTGATGCAGTCATGGCTAGAGTTTCCCTAATGGATATGGTCCAACCATGCATCAAGATTCAACACAACAAAATAAATCATCTCAAGCCAAAAATAACTTAGCAATGAACAAGAAACATGGCTCACATGCCTCCATATCATCAGATACTCAAGATTTACATAATACATGCCCAGATCCATGCCATCTTACATTCTAAGGAACACATGTCTGATTACATGTAGAAATCTAGATCCATATAGGATCCTAACCTCTCCAAGCTCAAAAAATTGAGAGCTCCTCTAAGATAATCCTAAACTAAAACCAAATCCACAATATATACAAGATGGCAAGTCAATAGTCGACCAAAGAGATTAGATTCTCCAAGAGTGAAGAAATCATATTACAACATATTGGGAAGGACCTAAATACACAAGAATTCATCCAGACATGATTTAAATTCCATGAGATTCAACAATGAGGTTGGAAATGAAAGAAGGAACATAAAAAAATATGCCATTAAGCTTCACCAATCATGGAATAGCTTTGCTAGATTAGAAAATCCAATCTGACCACTAGAAAAGGGAGAATAACTAGGATTGGGCCCAAACTACAAAAACCTTCACTAGGAAAGAATGGATTGAGATGAGAACCTAGACATAAAATATTCATGATCTATAGAATACGTCATCAAGATTGCATTGAATAACAAGCCAACATGAAGGATCATTGATCACAAAACACCATAATAAGAAAACAAGAACAAACTAAAAAAATAAAAATGAAAGGGACATATTTTTGGCTAATGTAAGATTGTCAAGAACTTAGGATGCTCTCTCTCTCTCTCTCTCTCTCTCTCTCTCTCTCTCTCTCTCTCTCTCTCTCTCTCTCTCTCTCTCTCTCATGTATCTCCTTTACTCAGACAACATTCAGTTCTTCTGGTTGACTGGGGCATGTTTGGGAACTGACAGTCTGCATTTAAACTCAAGTATCTGGAAGAAATTATATTTTTAAGTGGACATAAACACATTAGATGTAAAATAACTTTATACTCACTACGATTTCCATTTCTTTTCAATTGGTGTACTCTTTCCAAAATTGTAAATACCTTTTGGCAAATTCGGGAAATCAATGGGTCACCTAATGAGAACCTTGAGATAAATTAGGAACTTCTTTACAAAACAGATCACTACCTTGAAAAGCTCTCCAATTGTTAGTTGAATTAAAACCTTGGACTATAGATGGCTTCCCCTTTTTTGTAAAATGGCGAGTGAGACTGCCTCTCCAAAGGTCACAATGAACTCTTTATTATTTTAAGTTAAGATCATAAATATATGGGGATGAATATTTGTGTATGGGATAATGCCTAATATTAGTAACCTGGCCTCCCAAGTCCTATAAATGTAAGGCCATTTATGAATAGGCATTTTAAATTGAAATATTTGTTTTACTGGAAATACGTGCATGAACAAATTCTTTGTCTACTAATGAGAGAATTCGAGGCTTCATATCACATTTCTCTGTGGATAATTTTGTAGCACTTGTTACTTCTCTATCTAAAACTTTTGTGTCACTGTACATGTGCATTGAAGAACTTCTATCAATTATTGAGCTACTAGTAGATAGTGAGTATTCATCATCATCATCATCATCATCATCATCATTTGACATAGGCTCACACACATATCTTACTTCTTTCCTTTTCCGCTTTTCCCTTTGTAGCTATTCCTCCTTACCGTCCAATGAAAAAAAGAAATCGTTCTTCATAACACGTGTGCGTTATGAAAAAAAATTACTTTTTAAAAAATTGGCTTAGCTTAGGATTGGTTTCCATGAGCCAAGAGATTTCAAATTTTAAATAAAGTTTTGTGAAAATTTAAGTTTTTATCATCATGTGGCGACTTTTTTTACTAGCATCTTCATGCACTTGCCCATATATACACATTAGGAAACAAATATTACAATAACTTATATAAAGAAAAGAAATACAAGGGATATATCTACTTACCTTTAAAAGGAATGAACGGTCATGTTGATCATGTTGTAATTTTATTTGTCCCATTATAAAATGTTGAAGCTTATGACTATCACAAATTCTATCTTACAATATAGAAATCTATGAGGTCATTCCCAAGCGTTGTGAGTTTGATGTTGAATGCTATCGACTTGGTCCAATGTGTGAACTTGATTTGTGTTGTAATGATCGATTTACAAGAATATGTAAATAATATCTTTCACCCCTTCATATTCTAAATGAATCAACTTTTCAAGATGTGTCTAAGCACACTATCCTTAGGAAACAAAGAATTTTCTAATAGTTTTGTCCTTTAAGTTTGTATGTGAATTTGGCAAGCCTTGAACTCCTTTAAATACCTTGGCATAGTGACATGTTTTTAATTAAACTAAGTGGGGATGGGCCCAAACTCGTTACAAGTCTAACAAAAACCATCTATACCCAAAATGAAATAAAACCAGTCTCAAAAATAGAAAACCATCGAAACCAAAAAATAATTAGTAGGGTTGGAGCCATCTAAGTTGCCAATGAATTACTTTGATATGTGGTTGCCAGTCAAAGTGACAACTACAAATTATGAATCTTAGTTCAATAAAGTAGTAATTTTGATGTATGAAGCTAATTTGTAGAAGCAAATGAGAATAATGAAATTATAGGGATCACAAGATTGCGAATATATAAAAATTGAGCAAATTGGAGTATATAAAAATAAATGGACATAAGTCCATAAACTAAATCTAATGCAAGAATATATCACTATCAATTCACATGGAAATGAACCATAAGAATAAAATAGTAGTTTTGATTATGAATTGAATATACAATGTAAATGAGAACGTGGTACTAAAATAATTAGATCTCAAATATATACAAATTAATATATATTGAAATTAATAAAATAAATAGACATCAAGTCATAAATTAAGCCAAATACAAGAATAAATCACTATCAATATATTATTATACGTAATGATATTATAACTAAATAAACACAAAACTAACTGAAAAATGGCAATGGTTTGCTAAATTCATATTTTCACTCTAATATAGCCATGTCGTATACCTATTGGCTAAGCATTAAATTTGTCACATTAGTCTTCATTATTTCAGTGTGAGCTCTCAAACGATATCGATCAAGATCTTCTTGGATTAAGAATTTATGAAGAATCGTACTCTTCTATATGAATTCTCAATAAACAAAGAAAATAAATAATGGAAAATTCATGTGAAATATCATACAGCGAGGAAACTCTTGACAAAAGGAACAATTGAATGGCCCCCTTCAACCACTCATATCAACATCAACATTAAGAAGTACAGCTGAGATCTGTTTAACTTTTCACATCTGATCAACGTTCAACTTTTCTTGGCCCAGAATTTGACTGATTAACCCCATAGTTTGATAGCGAAAGGGTTAACTCAGAAGGAATATGGCACAACTTGCACAGAATGAAATGTATGTGAAGTGTTGACAATTTTGCCAGTGTTTTTTAAAAAATCTTTATAGCTTTCAACTAACATTGAATTTCATACAATTGAATGGTTGAAATACTAAATAGACTTATTTGTGCTTAGGGTGGTGATGTACAATGAATGATTAAACGTCAGATCTTTTATGTTGATTATCATGTCAAATTGGTTACTATGTGGGGGTAGCATATCAATTATAATATTTTAGAATAGTTAAAGCCACAAATAAAAAAAAGTGGCATAAAAGTCTTATGTTTTGTTGTTATATTTTACTTACTGCCATAGCTTTCAATGTCTTTTCTTTATTGTACCTCTACTTTAATTAATGCGCCCTTTGTACTTAAGGTTGTGCACAAATTTAGGCATAATCTGGGGTAGAGTAGGCAAGGTTCCTTAAATTCACGGATCATATGAAAGGCAAGATACATTTTTAGGTTCTTTCCCATGACGACCCATGTGTCTCTTCTAGAGAACTTTATGAATGTGTCATGGAAATGAAAGAGATTTAACTG